>JARQOC010000008.1:149045811-149445123 GCA_033576535.1 Allobates femoralis | reverse complement strand
AGAGAGCCAAATTATGGTAATGTAATTGTGCTACTCCCAAGGGCTGCATAAAGTTTACAGAGGTGTTTTTGACTAAAGGGTTTGTATCTCAGTGCAATTTATGGAACTTCCTTCATTGCAGACAGTTCTCATCTCTCCTATAAGCCCAAGTTCAGACAGAGAATTTGGGGCCCTTTTTTGGGTGCAGTTTAAGCCCCAAAAAAAGGGAAATCCTTTTTGCAAATGCATATCCATTTGTGCTGCTTTTTTGGCCCTTTTTTCCCGGGGGACACGACAAAATACACTTTTCTTACCCCCCCTGCGATCCCATGGTGTGTCCCGTGATTTATTCCTTCCGGGCAGCAGCTGGACCTGCGAGTTGTCTTTTACAGTGCTTTAGGACCTACCCATGTGACAGCACATAAAGAGTCACTTTCCAGAAAGTACCATAAGAAAAATCACAGGTCCTCCCACTCCCCGGGGGGAAAGGGACATCACCGGGGACTTCAGTGGTTGCAGGGAGGAAATTTGGTATGTTAGTGGTGCAAAAAGCCACATAAATTGGCTTTGCTCTTTATTTTCGGGGATGTGCTTTCTGCACCACTAACACAGCAGTCAAAACAAGGGATCTGAACAGCAAATTTAAAATCCCAAATTTAAATTTTTCTGTTAGACGCATTGGGTGATCCATTTTTTGGCCCAGTTTAAAGTATAAAATAAAATACAAAAACGCCCCAGCACCAAAAAAAGCCAGTGTGAACTTTGCCCTAACTACGCCAGTGAATTTGGGGGTTAAATATTACCAATGGGGCAGTTGGGTTTCCCCCTGTTATGAGAGTTACCAGGTTTGTGGAAGTTTCCAAAAAGAATGGATACGGCTGCGCTATATCACGACTGCACTACGAACCCAAAATGTGAAAAGCTCTTTAACCACCGTTATTTTTTTTTTTTTCATCACTGGAAAAAGTGCTTTAAATGCAACCCTCTTGCCCCTAGTCCAACACTCCCCTCTCTGGCGTTTGCATCCTTTTTCGGCTCTGCCCTGATCCCACGGCACCATCTTGTACCTGTATCTTGTGACAAAGCCGGAAGTCAGAAGTTGTGTCGCAAGCCTCTAATGCATCTCTATGACGGCCAGAACAAAGCTCCCATAGAGAGGTATTGAAAATTGACCTCCATGAAACGCTGGAGATGTCGGCAGCATAAAATGGTAAAAAGAAAAGTCAAACCCGGTGAGCGCGGGGATTTTTACAAAAGTAATTAATGCTAATTTTTTAGTAACCAAGTGGCACATCCTCTTGAAACAGGCTCCAATAAGTGAGGTTGTCGATTACACAAGATTTTAGCCGTTCATTTCCTTTCAAACCTTTCTGATGAGATTTTAAAAAGGCTTCCTTTGTTGTTGGAACCCGCCAGACCCGCCTTCAGCTGACGTTTATTGATATCTCTTACTGCCTCTACCCAACCTCTGATCTCAATGTGAAGGAGTCCCCAAAAATTTTTTTTTTTTTTTTTTTTTTTTTTTTTTTTTTTTAATAACTGTAGAAGTTGATATTAGTGTCATGTATGTGTTACATCACACTGGAAAGAAACTGGATTTTGACATCCCACCAAAATATATAATTCAAACTATACTTCATGGCTCAATAGAAACATTTAGGTAACAAATAATAAAGAACACAACATCTTTTTTCAGCAAAGGTTGGGGTGGATTAAAGTAAAGGATCCCTGTTCCTTTAGGCCTAATTCAAATACTGCAGATTCGGTCCATCAAGAAAATTAAATAATTGAAAAACGTACGCATTATAAAATTACAAATTTACAAATTATAATTGGTGCTGCAAGCAGTCAGATGGTGTCTATGAACTACACAGCAAGAAAGGTACGGGAACAAGTTTCGTTGTAACACCATTACGAGGTGCTGGTTATTTTTAGTTTCATTGTAGCATATAATAGGAGGTAGTGACTGCTTCCATGGTTGTCTTCCATCGTACTAAGTCTCATAGACTGTGAGCCCTCGTGGACAGGGTCCCTGCCCCTCCTGTACCTGTACGTCCTGATCGCCTAGATTTAGTGTACTTGTTCTTGTCTCCCTCAACCTCATGTAAAGCGCCATGGAACCTAATGGCGCTATATAAATAAATAATAATAATAATAATAATAATAATAATAATAATAATAATAGTACTAAGAGTCCGTTTTACACGAGATGACAAACAGCACTACATGACTAAATCAGTAAATATTTATAGATTAGTGGTTTTAAAGCTGATTTACACAGGCAGACAGTGTTAAACAATTTGCAATAGATCAGCCAATGAGCCTAGGCTGCCCATGTCATCAGCAGCGCAAATCTTGTTTACAAAGGATGACGAGCTGCCAAAAACGATATTGAAGCTTAAAAATAAAAAACAAGGATTTTTTCTGCTTATCGGGTGAATGGCATCCAGTAAACACACCTTATAAGTATATGCACACTGAGCTTTTTGCAGCTGTCAATACAATGGCCTCAAGATCTGTTTGAACATCGCTGCTCTTGATGAGGGAATATTTTAGACCTAGGTGCCCCCCGTTTCACCAAAAAGTGCACACTTCTTAAAGAATCTGGAGCATCTGACTGGTGACATGCACCTCACAACAAATTTTATTCCAGGAGGAAGGGAGGGAAGAAAGAAAGTAAAAATAAAGCAAGCTACCTTGGTAAATTTCACATATTCACTTAGGCTGCTTTCACATCAGCGGTAATCGCTGATCGCAGCAGTTGCGATGAAAAACCCGCAACTGCCGCGATTACCGCATAACGGCTGCACTTGCGGTTCACCTGCAGCAAGCCCAATGCAATGTCTATGGGGTTTGCGGTACAGTTGCGGTTGATGCTGCAGCGAAAAAAACGTGGTCAGCCGCGGTTTTCTCGCGGCCACATCTGTCGCAAGTGCACGCACACGTACCGCAAGCCCCATAGACATTGCATGGGGCTTGCAGCACGGTTGCGGCAAGCCCCATACAATGTATAGGCGGGCTTGCAGCAGGTGCGGTTTTGGCACTTGCGGCAGGTGCGGCCGTGAAAAAAAACCTGCGGCTGACCGCGTTTTTTTTGCGGCCGCACCTGCTGCAAGTGCCAAAACCGCACTTGCCGCACCTGCCTATACATTGTATGGGGCTTGCCGCAACCGTGCCACAAGTGCAGCCAGTATGCGGTAATCGTGGCAGATGCGGTTTTTTCACCGCATCTGCCACGATTTAAAAAAAAAAAAACGCTGATGTGAAAGGGGCCTTATACTATCAATTTACTATTGATTGTTGCAGCAATACTGTAGTGACCATTTAGCACAGGACACTTCCCGCATGAAAGAAAGCGGTGTACTGTATGGAAGTAAAAGACGAACAGAAAAAATATGGGAAGGACAAGCAGGAACTAAAGAGAAAAGTGCATGTTTTTCCCAAGGTGAGATTGGAAGAGGCCAGTCAGGTGAAAATTGTGACACAGCTGCTAATTATAAAAGTTTTGGAAGTATCGAGAAGGGGATGAGTTGGTGCCTGAAACTGTAACAAGACTCATGTGAGCAGAGGAGTGGGCTCGTAGCCAAAAAGCCGCAACGCAATCCAGAAGGGGAGCCACGACCAGTTTCAAGAGACGACCCTACTGCTGTGGATGACTATTTGTGAGTTATTGCTTCCTGTGCAGATTTCTAGCACTTAGTGGAGACTGGGGTCTCGCTTCAGGTAATGAAGGTGGTCACTGTTAAGGGCCAGTTACACAGCACAACATCGCTGACACGTCACGGGTTTGGAGGCGTACCAGTGACGTTGTTGCAACCTCTTTGCGTGTGACTGGCAAGTTGGAACGATAAATCGTTGGATCGGAGTTGACAGGTTTACCAATATGTTGGAAAACCTGATGATCTCAACTCCAGCAACCTGCTGCATCGTTCTATGTGACACGGAGATAACGATGTCGTGAACGACTTCGCCCATTCACAGCAATGAGCAGGGATCGTTCACGGGGTTGGCGAACGATACCTGCTCACAACATCGTTGGTGAGTTGTTCACGATATCTAGACATGTGACATCTCACCAGCAATGTTAAAATGTCAAAAACTACAGCACGCCCACGAGATCATTGCCGACAGTTTCAACGTCGTGCCGTGTAACTGGGCCTTTAGACTCAGTAAGAAGTTAACCACCAACTTGGACAGGTAGGGTTGTTAATCCCCTATTAGAGCCTGTGTGCCCTTTCAGGTTACGTACATAATTGACGGCACTCGGTAGAGAAGTGATGTTGACACTTCCCGGGTTGGGCAGTTAGGAATAAGATATCGTAGATGGTGACCGTTCTGTAATGAGAAGAGTAAAATAACATTAAAATACTATTGTGTTTATTACCCTGTATTGATTCCTTATCTATTGTGACAATATACTTTATTGCATTAAAAATAACATTCACAAAACAAAACTGTATGCACCAAAAATTATAGTAATGCAAAAAATATCAGTTTACTTTCTCAAAATAATGAGTAACAGATGTGTCTTGTGATGTCTTAATGTCACAGTGATTATACAAGACCAAGCATGGTGAACTGGAAAATCTTCAGAGTGTTGTACACCACAAGCACGAGCACATCGGGAGGCGTTCCTCCACAAGCCAGAGCCACTACTATTTACCTCCTGGCTGCATAAAGTAGGGACGATTTACATATTAATGTATATTGCTCAATTTTATAAACCAGTTTTATCAAGCCCTCTACTGGCAGGAAGGCTCCTCTGTACATAACACAGTTACAGGAAGTATTCACGTCACAGTCTAATGGAAAAGTAGATATAAAAACAGATTTTAATGGAAAATTATGCAATTGGAAGACCCGATTAGCATTCCTAGGAGCAGCGACAGCTGGGAGTCAAAATGTTGTAAAGGTTATGAATGTACGCCTGGAAATAGTCTGTAAACATTCTCCAGGTGCTGAAGGGAAACCGGAAAAAATAATTATAAATTATCCCATGAGAGAGCCTTCTAGGAGGAATAACCAAATTGTTCACTAAACAGAAGCTTGAATAAGTTACCAAGCAACAAAATAAACTGTCAATGTCAGGGCTGTGAAGTCAGAGTCTGAGTCGTGGAGTCTGTGGCCATTTTGGGTTGAGGCGAATTCAGGGAAATTGAGGAGTCGGATGTTTGGATTACGGATTCCACAGCCCTGGTTATGGAGTCAAGAGTCGTGGAGTCTGTGTCCATCTTGGTGGAGTTCGGAGTCAGTCGGATTCAGGGAAATTTAAGAGTCGCAGTCGGATGTTTGGCTTACCAACTCCACAGCCCTGGTCAATGTGACCGAAAATGTAAAATCCAGCATTGCCATTAATTAGTACGAGGCATTCGTGTGCCCCTGCACCTGTACATCTAACGCAATTCATTGGCTCTCAAAAAGTGGAAAAGGGATATCCACTAAGTTACTTATTGTGGAAAGCTGGATGGATTATTTTACTCATCAGTTACTTAAAAAAAAAAAAATCTAAATTGGCACTTGGAAACTTTGCAAGTTACTTTTTAGTACAAACCACATGGTTCACAATAACAGCAAATTTTACACCCGATTGACAAGATTACCATCAGAGATGAGTAATGGTGGGTTTACACGTCCCGATATCATGCCGATATCGTAGCCAACGACGCGGGAGCGCGCTTTTCCCTGCATCGCCGGTTTAGACAGCCCGATATCGGGATACAACGTCCCGACGATGTCTACGCCCCCCAACCCAGGAACGACCATTTAACATGGGAGTGAATGTGTGACGTGGCAGTACACATCGGAGTTGGGCTGTCAGACGGGACGATGCGGCTACAACTGGCATCCGATATTGGGCGGTTGAATAGTACGCTCATTCAACCCCCGATATCGGTTTGCCATCGTTCCTGCATCGTATCGGATGTTCAGACCGTACAACGCAGGAACGATATCGGGTCCAACTCACGAACCACGTGACTTTTGGTCGGAGTTGGGTCGGAGTTGGACGCCGATATCGCAACGTGTAAGCCCACCATTATGAAGTTTAGGTTCAAGCGGTGCAGCTGATCTTTTTAGTACACTGATCATGACCCCAAATGTCAATTGAAGTCACAGGTTTGCTCAACACCAGAAAGTTTGGCGAGCCAAACTGAACCTTGAAAAGGTATGCTCATGTCTAACTTCTAGCCATTGTAAGACTAGCTAGTTTCCTAGATAACGAGCTTGCAAGTGCTGCTCTGAAGCTGGATCATTCATAGAGTTTGACTTGTTTCAAATTTATAATTTGGCCCTCTCTCTAGTAGTATTAGAAGATGGGCTTTCCACTACTATGGTTAATATTTTTACTTTGCTTTGCTCATCATTAAAGCAGGTCATATATCTCCGACAACAGTTGTATGAGATTTGTAAGCAATACTCATAAGCAAAGACACAGCACATTGGGTTTTGGGATTCTACATTGAGGATCATTCATTAAAGCAAGTTGTCATGGTTGTTTGAACCATCATATTTTTCAGACTACTAAAGACTCGTTTGCCATAGATTTTGGAGAAAAACGTATTGGGGGGGCCTTCTAGTCTGGATGTACTGTCAGAGGTATGATTGAAGGGGACCGGGGGGGGGGGGGATTTGGGACAGCAGCAGTTGAGCAGATCACCGGAGGCTGGAATATCACTGCATTCTCCCTGCATCACGTCTCAGCACTGAAGCCGGCGCCGATAGGTGTGTGTGTGTGTGTGTGTGTGTGTGTGTGTGTGTGTGTGTGTGTGTGTGTGTGTGTGGGGAAGGGGGAATGGGGGGGGGGGGGGGGGGAGTGGAGTATGGGGGGGAAAGCAGCTGGAGAAGTGAATATTTTATTAGCTTAAACAGCCGGAACATGTGACCCATCGCTACTGCAGGCATGGGCGATAACGTGTGTGGTAACTCCCTGCTTATACAGGCATATACTTTGCATGCAACAATGCACATACATTAATCATGACCATCTGCCACAACTGGAGGAAAAGAAAACTCAACTTCACAGCCCCATTATACATGGCTGACCAAAGGAATTCATCTCATGGAGTTGCTGGGTCCAAAATGCTAATAGATAAAGGTTTGTTTAGAGACTTCTGTAAAAATCAATTTCTGTGTCTTTATTTAAGGTGGATAAACTAATACAGGATTGGGTTCCTAAATTTAATTTTGGATGTATATAGTTGACAAGATATCATTTGTATTAAGACCATAAGAAATACTCTGATTTGATGACTCGGGTTAAGGCCGTGTGAAGCATTCCTGCATCCTACAGGCAGAAAATTAAATTACTTGGGCGACTATCATACAAAGCTGGCAAATATAACTGAGTTACAAGGCAAAAATAAAAGGATTTCTGGAATCCTTTACATGACAGCACTATATACAGTGAGATTATAAAAGATTCATTGGGTTTCAGAAGTATTAAAATGTATTACATGCATAATCATGAATAGCACACGATAACGAACAAACTCTGTAAATTTAGCATTAAATGTTTACAAATATTCTGTGTCCTTTTGTCACATCTATGCGGTAATCCCAGTACGACCCAAACATGCTGCAGCCTTATCCCCGTCGATGGTCATTAGAGCAGTGGTAATGTGGTCCTGGAGCCAATCCAGTATTGCTCGCAAAGGCGGCACGCAAACAATGTCTGTGATGTACCCCCTAAGGAAGAAGTCACACACTGCAAGTGTTGATTTCTGTGGGCTATGTGCAAAAGTGTCTTGAATCCTCTCCACAGCTTCGCCAGTAACACCAGGTGGCCAGGGCATTTACGTTTACACAAATATCCCATGCCCTTAAACTGTCGATACCCCCATGCAGACTGCTCTGGTGACCAGGTGGGTCATTTTCATTCTATCTTTGAAACGTTCCCTGCTCAGTAACAATTGATTTACACTTCTTGTACTCAAACACCGAACGCTTTCTCTTGCATAGTCACCATTTTGAGCTCTGATGTCACGTGGCAAGTCATAAGCGAGTTTGCACACGTGAATTACAAACTGTGGATACAATGGTGAAAAAAATGTGTGCTGCTGTAAAATACATGAAGGACTCAAATCGTATTTTATACGATTATTCTACACGTTTGATAGTGTATTCTTAACGTCTTCCTCCGGAATACAACCACCAAACGGAGATGTAACCTTTCAATATGATCTAGGATATTACCTTCCTATATCTTTGCAGTGTGCCTACAACATATATATGAATGCAAAACATCATGAATCTTTTATAATGACCCTGTAATGTTGTAGGCACAGGTGGACAAACACTTTATTGTGCACTTGCTGCAGATAAAGACCTGAACATGCAGAACTTGTAAGAGCTATAGGCATTCACCCAACATGTACCTGACCCCCACCCCCCAGACAACTCAGACTCAGTGGTGGCATCTGCTGGAGGTCCAGGACTTGTCACAGCTGGTGACATGTTCAGAGCATTCTGTGCCCGCTGACTGCTCTTCACTCCCAACTACAACAATTAATTGTGAAAAACCCTTGTTGCCCACAGCAACCAAGTCTATATGGCAAAAGCTAAGCTCTGATTGGTTGTACTGGAGATCAGCTCTGACGCAGGAGATTCATGAGTTACATCCGCATATAATAAGCACAAGGACGCATACACAGGACTGGCACCTTCCAGTTTTATTATTTCAGTTTCAGGCACCATTCACTGATCAAGACACAGACCGTTTATGTGATAAAGCATTTTTGTTAGTTTTTAGTATAAGGATAAATCAGGCAACTCATTTACTACAGGTTTCCATTACCTTCCTGTATAGAAAGGGAAGGACCAATGAGAAATGGCAGCTGCAGCCTATTCATTACCAGCCATATGTCTTGCTGGAGAATGTGGCATCCCCCACCATAGACTACACAATAGGGAGCTACACAATAGAGAGCCACCAGTGTGAAGAAGTATATTTCTGCAGCACTTCTTTTGTTAGTGTTTCCTGATTGTGGGAACTTACCCTATGTCCTGGAGATCCTCAGTCAGCAGATACTCAGGAATCAATGAACTTATATGACATACAGCAGGTGAAATAAGTATTGAACACATCATCACCGATTTAAAATTTGCAGCAGATCCGGCAGGTTTGCCGCATAACGGAACACTTGCGGCAAGCCTGTGCCAAGTGCAAATTTTTTTGACTTGCTGCAAGTGCCAGATCCGGCAACACTACTTGCGGCACCTGACCCCAAGTCCCATAAGGAATGAATGGGGATTACTGCAAGTGTTCCGTGATACCGCGAATTTCAAATAACGCTAATGTGAAAGGTGCCTGAGGCCGGTTTCACACTAGCGTTTTTTGGATTCTGAGGGATTGCAGGGAACGTCTGCATGCCCTCAGATTCCCCTGCAATTATGAAACTGGATGCACCAGCACCCGCTCCCAGGGAGCATCCGGTTGCATATTTGACAGGGATCCGGTGGGTGCTTCTGCGCATGCGCAGTTCATAGCCACCATGCCATATTAATACGCGTTGCGTAGATCCCCATTCAAATTTCACCTGTGGTGCCCTGGATCCGGGTGGACCAGAGGGTTCACTGCGAGTTTCACGGAGACCAACATCGCAACAAGATGCAGATTGTCTCCATGAAAAATCTGAACACCTGGATCCACTCGGATGCAGGGTGAACCATACACAACTGGACACACCCACAACTGTCTCTGGCCCCACTGAAAGTCAATGGGGATGAAAGCTAATGGAGGTGCATCCAGTTTAGGCTGGATTCACATGGATGCCGAAAAATGGCAGTGTGAAATAAGCCTTAGTAAATATATATCTAAAGGTGCTATTGACATGAATTTCTCACTAGATATGAGTAACAACCCATCCAATTCACACAGGCAAAGAAATCAAACCATACATGTTTATAAATTAAAGTTGTGTAATAATGCAAGGAAATAAGTATTGAACACATGAAGAAAGTAGTACAAAAAGCCATGGAAAGTCATGACACCAGCTGAAATCCATCAGTAATTATAAAGTAATCCTGCCACTTAGTGATGTGAAATAATGAGAAATTACACAGGGAAATAATTTTTTCTCTACATTTTTAGATGTCTATGGTTTAATTTCTTTGCCTGTGTGGATTGGATGGGTTCTAACAGACATCCTGTGGGAAATTCATGTCAGTAGCAACTATAGGGTGCGTGCACACGATCAGTGTACACAGCGTTTTGGACGCAGCGACTTTGCGCTGCGTCCAAAACGCTGCGTAGTACAGTACAAGCATAGTGGATGGGATTTCAAGAAATCCCAACCTCACTACGCAAAACCCGCAGCGTTTTTGAAGCTGCGGTGCGGGTTGCCGGCATTCCGCTCCTCCACAGCATGTTCATTTCATGCTGCGAAATCGGAAGCGGCTGCCACAGAGAGACTGCATGGAGAAGCCGCCCTGCACCCGCCGCACATGGCGAGTACAGGGCGGCTGCGCTCTCCCTGCGGCCACACGCTGCTTTCCTCAGGTCCGGAGGAGCTGCGTCCAACACGCCGCTCATCTGGACCGTGTGCACGCACCCTTAGAAATATATTTACTTAGAAAATTGATGATGTGTTAAATACTTAAATCACCAGCTCCGAGTAATAATGACAGATTTCAGATAACATCATTTTCAGCGGCACCAGGGTATCAGTAGGTAACATGCTCTCAAGGAAACAGTTATTGACAGAACATGACTGAATGAGTGTACAAGTCTCACCACACTATTGTACATCAGAAACTCTTCATTAGTTACAACCAGTCACCGCCAGCTCCTTCCAGAGGATCCTACGTGCAATCCATCCCGGAGGAAGGTACCTGATAAACGAACCATCTGAGATATCAATGACGACCTGCACTACATCAAATAGTAATTAGCTGTGTAGGGGAATCGGTTACAGCTCTCTCATTCGTAGTCAGTGTTAGTCATCCAGCTGCATGAACGCAATGAGTCACACACTTTGTCTTTTGTCCACTGCTGGTAAGTGCAGCATACTGGTCATCCAGAATAGCAGCATCCAACACTAGACATCCCCAGCAGGTGAACTCTGAGTGGTCTGTGTCTCAGCTATATTAATAAGGCACCAGCAGACAACTAGCTTACACCCACCAGCCATGCCTCTCCACCAGGGTCCTGCTGATATTAGCAACTCCCCCAACCCACTCCATAATCCTGATGGGTAACAAGTGCAGAGCCATGTTTTTGGTATGTAATCCAAGAGTAGCATGCTGTAGAGGCAGGGAGCCCAATTCCAGGGATGTATCACTTATTGGTCTGCTTAATCTATTTTTTATACAATCACTGTTTTCACTGTTTTAAATGTACCAGTGCTGTGAATGAAGAGCTCTGTATAACCCTGCTCACATCCCTGACTGGCATCTTAAATTTCCACACTGAATGGTCAGAAAGTTGCCAATCAGTGGTGGGGTGGGATAACAGATCAGCTGAACTGATCTGCATGTGACACCTAGTCCAGCAATGATAATCTCCTGTTGATAAAACACTGATTGAATTGAGATTACAGCACACAGACAAGTAGGTGACATTGCTGGAATCAGGCTTTCTGCCACTAAACTGTTTTGCTCTCACACGGCACATAAAGGCCAGTGTTAATTGTCTAAATTTTTAAATACATTTCCTTAGCAGTAATACATATCTAAATTTCTATATTCAATGTTTGCATACCTCAGCAGTTCAGAGTGCAGCTGTTTATTTGTTACAGTATATTTCATGTTCAGGCTGCACCTGTTCACACTTGTGTGTTAGGAAGTGTCGTCATATTTTACATTTTAGATCAAGACTGCTAAGAAGAACAGCAGGTGTCTACTGAGCCTGTGCAACATGTCCCAAAATTACAGGACGTATCTGTGAGCAACCATGTAGGCAAAATCCTCTGACAAGCTGTGTTTTTAAAAGGGTGATCACTGGATCAGTGAACACTTTTGGAAACTAATTGCATTTGTCAAGTTTATTTTAGTACTTTAAAAACCAGAGGGAAAAAAAAAAAAAAAAAAAAAAAAAGAGATGGCACTCCCCGGGATGAATTTCTGCGGTGCTTTATTTACAGGTTCGTTAGAACATCGTGCAGGGAGGGGGTGCCTGGAAAGAAGACGGCACCGTTTCGCGCACTTGTTGCGCTTCAACGGGTCAAAGGCCTTTGACCCGTTGAAGCGAAACAAGTGCGTGAAACGGTGCCGTCGTCTGTTCAGGCACCCCCTCCCTGCACGATGTTCTAACGAGCCTGTAAATAAAGCACCGCAGAAATTCATCCCAGTGAGTGCCATCTCTTTTTTCCCTGGTTTTCATCATACTTGATCTGTCGATTGAGCACCAAAAGGGAATTTTGCATCCATAATGGACATGTAGATTATAGTCACAACAAATCAAGTTTCTCAATAAATCATCGCTGGGGGGGGGTTGTGGAGGTTTGGAGAAATGGGCAGCGCTGTAGAGGGGAGGGCTACTGCCCGAAGTGAAGAGCCTGGTGGGGGGTGTAAGTGCAGGGAGTGGAAAGCCTGGTTGGGAGAGGGGGTGGTAAGTGAAGGGAAGGGCAGCCTGGTTGTGGGGGGTGAGTGGAAGGGACAGCCTGGTTTCGGGAGGAAAGGGGGGGAAGGGGTAAGTGGAGGGAGGGGACAGCCTAGTTGGCGAGGGGGTGCTACGTGGTAGAGAGGGTCAGCAGGTTGGAGGAGTGATAGGGTAGTATGTGGTGGACAGCCTGGTGGAGGAAGGGGGGGTACTACGTGGAGGGAAGAGACAGCCTGGCTGAGGGGAGGGGAGGGACAGCCTGGCTGAGGGGAGGGGAGGGACAGCCTGGCTGAGGGGAGGGGAGGGACAGCCTGGCGGAGGGGAGGGGAGGGACAGCCTGGCTGAGGGGAGGGGAGGGACAGCCTGGCGGAGGGGAGGGGAGGGACAGCCTGGCGGAGGGGAGGGGAGGGACAGCCTGGCGGAGGGGAGGGGAGGGACAGCCTGGCGGAGGGGGAGGGGAGGGACAGCCTGGCGGAGGGGAGGGGAGGGACAGCCTGGCGGAGGGGAGGGGAGGGACAGCCTGGCGGAGGGGAGGGGAGGGACAGCCTGGCGGAGGGGAGGGGAGGGACAGCCTGGCGGAGGGGAGGGGAGGGACAGCCTGGCGGAGGGGAGGGGAGGGACAGCCTGGCGGAGGGGAGGGACAACCTGGCGGAGGGGAGGGGAGGGACAGCCTGGCGGAGGGGAGGGGAGGGACAGCCTGGCGGAGGGGAGGGACAGCCTGGCGGAGGGGAGGGGAGGGACAGCCTGGCGGAGGGGAGGGGAGGGACAGCCTGGCGGAGGGGAGGGACAACCTGGCGGAGGGGAGGGGAGGGACAGCCTGGCGGAGGGGAGGGGAGGGACAGCCTGGCGGAGGGGAGGGGAGGGACAGCCTGGCGGAGGGGAGGGGAGGGACAGCCTGGCTGAGGGAGGGGGAGGGACAGCCTGGCGGAGGGGAGGGGAGGGACGGGACAGCCTGGCGGAGGGGAGGGGAGGGACGGGACAGCCTGGCGGAGGGGAGGGGAGGGACGGGACAGCCTGGCGGAGGGGAGGGGAGGGACGGGACAGCCTGGCGGAGGGGAGGGGAGGGACGGGACAGCCTGGCGGAGGGGAGGGGAGGGACGGGACAGCCTGGCGGAGGGGAGGGGAGGGACGGGACAGCCTGGCGGAGGGGAGGGGAGGGACGGGACAGCCTGGCGGAGGGGAGGGGAGGGACGGGACAGCCTGGCGGAGGGGAGGGGAGGGACGGGACAGCCTGGCGGAGGGGAGGGGAGGGACGGGACAGCCTGGCGGAGGGGAGGGGAGGGACAGCCTGGCGGAGGGGAGGGGAGGGGAGGGACAGCCTGGCGGAGGGGAGGGGAGGGACAGCCTGGCGGAGGGGAGGGGAGGGGAGGGACAGCCTGGCGGAGGGGAGGGGAGGGACAGCCTGGCGGAGGGGAGGGGAGGGGAGGGACAGCCTGGCGGAGGGGAGGGGAGGGGAGGGACAGCCTGGCGGAGGGGAGGGGAGGGACAGCCTGGCGGAGGGGAGGGGAGGGACAGCTGGCGGAGGGGAGGGGAGGGGAGGGACAGCCTGGCGGAGGGGAGGGGAGGGACAGCCTGGCGGAGGGGAGGGGAGGGACAGCCTGGCGGAGGGGAGGGGAGGGACAGCCTGGCGGAGGGGAGGGGAGGGACAGCCTGGCGGGAGGGGAGGGGAGGGACAGCCTGGCGGAGGGGAGGGGAGGGACAGCCTGGCGGAGGGGAGGGGAGGGACAGCCTGGCGGAGGGGAGGGGAGGGACAGCCTGGCGGAGGGGAGGGGAGGGACAGCCTGGCGGAGGGGAGGGGAGGGACAGCCTGGCGGAGGGGAGGGGAGGGACAGCCTGGCGGAGGGGAGGGGAGGGACAGCCTGGCGGAGGGGAGGGGAGGGACAGCCTGGCGGAGGGGAGGGGAGGGACAGCCTGGCGGAGGGGAGGGGAGGGACAGCCTGGCGGAGGGGAGGGACAGCCTGGCGGAGGGGAGGGACAGCCTGGCGGAGGGGAGGGACAGCCTGGCGGAGGGGAGGGGAGGGACAGCCTGGCGGAGGGAACGGGGGGGGGGTACTACATTGAGGGAAGGGACAGCCTGGCAGAGGGAACGGGGGGGGGGTACTACATTGAGGGAAGGGACAGCCTGGCAGAGGGAACGGGGGGGGGTACTACATTGAGGGAAGGGACAGCCTGGCAGAGGGAACGGGGGGGGGTACTACATTGAGGGAAGGGACAGCCTGGCAGAGGGAACGGGGGGGGGGTACTACATTGAGGGAAGGGACAGCCTGGTGGAGGGAGGGAAGGGACAGCCTGGTGGAGGGAGGGAAGGGACAGCCTGGTGGAGGGAGGGAAGGGACAGCCTGGTGGAGGGAGGGAAGGGACAGCCTGGTGGAGGGAGGGAAGGGACAGCCTGGTGGAGGGAGGGAAGGGACAGCCTGGTGGAGGGAGGGAAGGGACAGCCTGGTGGAGGGAGGGAAGGGACAGCCTGGTGGAGGGAGGGGGGGGTACTTCGTGGAGGGAAGGACATCCTGGTGGGGCCAGCTTGTTCCATCACTAGGTCACGCTGTCCATACCCTCCCCTGCTCCCCCGTTGCCTATCTCCATTGCCCGCATGGCTCCCGCACACCGTGCAGTTCCTGTACCGGCTCGGAGCATGCCTCCGCCACATGCCGGGTACGTGTGGCCGGAGCACGCTCATCACTCACCGGTGATGGAGGATCGCGGCTCCGGTGGACACTTGTTCCAGGCGGTCTCTCACTATCTCCAGTATCTGTGGCCGCCGCCTCCTCCTCAGGTAAATGACCGACAATAACCTCAATCTCCGGAAACCCGCGGTCACGTCATCTGATTCGATAGGGCGCAGCCAATCAGCTCCTCCCGTGCATCACCCGCCCTTTTCCTTTTCCATCGTTCATCTACTGAGGGGGAATCCAGTTGGCGCATGCGCAGTGCCGCCTGCCGTGGTGGTGTGAGGAGCTGTGTGTGCCGCCTCATGACGCCCGAAATAAAACACATTTCCTCTATTTGTTATCTCTGCCGAATACAGAACAGCAGAATCATAATAAAAACATGTCACCTCATGAGTGAGCAGTCACATTAGTGGGAGAAGGAATAAGTCCTGAGGATGTGGATCATGCTGAGAACACAGTGTGAGAAAATGTCACCTCAGGGAAACAACGTGCTCCTAACTGAGCAATAAAACATAACCTGGAAACATAGATGTAAACTGGGTCTGGTGACCAAGTGCCTGACTGTTACATGAAAGCATAGGGCAAAATATGTACCAGAGATAAGGACGGGATGAGGAGGACCCCTGTATAAGCTGCAGCAGACAGCCCCCATAAGATACAGCAGAGAGCCACCCTATAATATACAGCAGACAGCCCCCCTATAAGATACAGCAGACGGCCCCCTGTAAGATCCAACAGACAGCCCCTGTAAGATACAACAGACGGCCCCCTATAACAGAGCAGACAGCCCCCACTCAGCCCCCTCTATAAGCTACAGCAGACAGCCCCTCTATAAGTTAGATCAGACAACCCCTGATCAGCCCCTCTATAAGCTACAGCAGACAGCACCCCCTATAAGATAGAGCAGACAGCCCCTGCTCAGCCCCCCCCTCCATATAAGCTACAGCAGACAGCTCTCCCTATAAGATAGAGCAGACAGCCCCTGATCAGCCCCCTCTATAAGCTACAGCAGACAGCCCCCCCCCACAGGATAGAGCAGACAGCCACTGATCAGCCCCCCTATAACATAGAGCAGACAGCACCCTCTATAACCTACAGCAAACAGCCCCCTGTAAAATAGATCAGACAACCCTGATAAGCCCCCTCTATAAGCTACAGCAGATAGCCTTCCTTATAAGATAGAGCAGAGAGCCCCCACTCAGCCCTCTTATAAGCTAAAGCAGGCAGCTCCCCTATAAGAGCAGACAGCCCCACTCAGCCCCCCCTATAAGCTACAGCAGACATCTCTCCCTATAAGATAGAGCAGACAGCCCCTGATCAGCTCCCTCTATAAGCTACAGCAGACAGCCCCCCTACAAGATAGAGCAGACAGCCCTGATCAGCCCCTTCTATAAGCTACAGCAGACAGCCGCCCCCCCTATAAGATAGAGCAGAGAGCCCCGCTCAGCCCTCTCTGTAAGATAGGGCAGACAGCCCTTCACTCAACCCCCCCCCATAAGCTACACCAGAGAGCCCCCTCACTCAGCCCCCCTAAAAGATAGAGCAGACAGCCCCCTCTTTAAAATAGGGCAGGCGGCCCCTCACTCAACCTCCCCCCCCCCGATAAGTTACACCAGAGAGCTCCCTCGCTCAGCACCCTCTATAAAATAAAGCAGACAACCCCCGCTCAGCCCCATCTGTAAGTTAGGGGAGACAGCCCACTGCACAACTACCTCTAACAACTAAAGGTGAAAGCCTTCCCCAGTTTAGTCTCCTCTGTAAACTAGAGCAGACAGTCCCCCGGAGATCCCTCTCTATAAACTAGATCAGACAGTCCCCAGGAGAGCCCCCTCTATAAACTAGAGCAGACAGTCCCCCGGAGAATCCCCTCTATAAATTAGAGCAGACAACCCCTCCTGCTCTGCCACACTATAAACTACATACAGCAGATAGACTCCCAGTCAGCCCCTTCTATAGGCTATAACTTAGGCCACCTTCACACCACGATTTCTACCTGTCAGGTTGTGTCCAGTGTTTTGCAGGAGGCACCGGACACAACCTGACAGCCCGGACGAACGGAACTGGGGGCAAATATGCCCTCTGATCCTGTTTTGTGCCAGATTTGTGCCTGTGCCGCTGTCCAGTGCTGAAATTCCAGCACTGCGAGTGCAGGGGAGCTAGCCGCGGTGCTGAAATTTCAGCCGTGAAGCTCTCCAGGTGCTGAACTACAGCGGCTGCTATTTCAGCTGTGCTGTCCAGGTGCTGAACGAGCGCGGCTTGAATTTCAGAGCCGCCGCTGTTTCAGCACATGGTGTCCAGGAAGCAGATCATTTTTTTGCCTGAGCTGGTGCGATCCGGAGCCCATAGACTCCCATGTTATGGGTGCGGATCCCCCGGATCTCCGGTTTTGTTCGTCTTTTGCCCCGGACACAAAAAATGCCCGAGGAAAGAAAATGAAAACAACCGGATCCTCCTGGACAGACACAACACCGGATGGCAAATAACTGCCATCCAGCACCATAGGGACACATGGGGGCAACCTGATCAGGTTCTGTCCAGTGCATCCTGCAAACACCAGACAGAACCTGACAGGTCGTAGGCTGGCTTCACACCACTATTTTTAACTGTCAGGTTCTGTCCGGTGTTTTGCAGGATGCACCGGACAGAACCTGACGGCCACGGGCAAGCAGAATTGCTTTTTGCCGGCTTCGTTGCTGGCGCTGCCCAGTGTTGAAATTTCAGCAGCGTAGCTGCAGGAGAGATGGCCGCAGTACTGAAATTTCAGCCGTGCAGCTCTCCAGGTGCTGAAATCTAGCGGCAGCTGCTTTTAACAGCCGCCGCTCTTTCAGCACCAGGCGTCTGGGACATGACCTTTCAGCACCAGGCGTCCGGGACCTGGCACGATTTTCTGCTGGATCTGGCATGATCCGTCGCCCATAGACTCCCATGCTATGGGCGCCGGATCCGGAAGGATATGGTTTTGTCCGATTTTTGCATCGGACACAAAAAATGCTGCAGACTCTGGTTTTGTGTTCGATGCAAAAATCAGACAAAACCGGATCCTCCCAGAAAAGCTCCAAACTGGATAGCAAATAACAGCCATCCGGCCCCGTAGTGATACATGGGGGCAAATTCAGGTCCGGGGCTGTCCGGTTCACACTGGACAGCCCGGACCCGAAAAACCATGGTGTGAAGCCGGCCTTAGCAGATCTTGTAATGGCCACTTTACACGTCCCAACATCGTTCCGATGTTGGATACAACAGCGCGGGAGCGCGCATTTTTTGGGCAGAATTCCAAGATTGCATAGGAGATGGTACACAGCGCGATATCGGCGGGCAACGCAACTGCGATGTGTACGCCCCCTTGTGCAGGCGACCCAGGAACGACCATTTAACATGGGAGAGAATAGGGGAAGTTGGTCTCCAAGTCGGGATTGGGCTTTCACACAGCACGATCCCCCCAGATTGGCCATCCAATATCGGGCCGTTGGAGAGCAGGCTCATTTTTTCCCCGATATCATTTTGGCATCGTTCTTGCGTCGCATTGCACATTTACACCATACAACGCACGACCGATATCGGGGCCAACGCACGAACCACGTGACTTTTTATCGGAGTTGGACGCCGATATCGGGACGTGTAAAGTGGCCATCACAGCCTGACCCTAAAAAGCTGCATAAAGCCTTAGGGTACTGTTACATGTCGCAACATTGCATGCAATTTCACTTGCTGGTTGCAGTGAAATCATGGACACATTGTTCCTTTTGTGCACAGCAACAAACTAGAACAATGTGTCCATGATTTCACTGCAACCCTCAAATTGCAAGTGAAATTGCATGCAATATTGCGACGTATAACGATACCCTTGGACACAAATGTATTATGCTTTACTACAATCTCGTAATATGGCACATATAGAGGTATATAGGGATCTACTGGAATGTGAAAGAATAGTGAAGAGCTCATTGCAGAGGCCATATTACGGCTCTGGGCATGAGCCCTCATAATGTGGATAGTGAGCACATGGGGCAAAAAGGAGCTCCGAAAGACAAAGGGTCTCTAAATAAATCCGCACCATAAATCCATGTGCAGAAAGGACGTTCCAGTCCTGTAGATCATCCTCCTTTCTCTCACTGCTGGAATGGGAAATATTGGTTGTCAACTGCAAAATTGAATCATGGTATTTGACTATATCTTTTATCATTAGTGATCATTGTATCGGTGATTACTTGTTTTACTGTCACTGGCCGGATAAATAAAATGTGTGATTATTGTGTAGGGGTTTATTTTTGCTTCCTTATTGTATTATCTGTAATTGTTACTTATGACTCATATATGAAGCCCTGAATTGTGAAGCGCTGCGGAATATGTTGGCGCTATATATATATAATAAAGATTATTATTATTAGGATGATTACATTGTTCTGCCTTTTCATACACATTAAATTGTGTTTAGTCTGCAATATCTTGGTGAAAGCAAATACAATCCCAGCCTCAACATGAGTCTATTATGTGCTGTTAGGTGGTGTCATGGTGTTTACTACCTGCCCTAGTCATCCCATTTGTCATTCTTTTTTTTGTCCTATACTCCTTTGTTCTGGTCACAAAAAGAAAAAAAGCACATGACCTGGCTTAATACCATCTGTAACTTGGAAGGACAGCTTCCAGTATTTTCTGGTTATCCCATCCCCCTACCATTCATTAGCACTTTCCAGATCTCATATGGCGCTTTCAGTGTGAATTGTCTGAAGCTGTAGGAAATATAGGTACCTTTTACCTTAAAAAATGTTTGTCCTATTCTTTGTCTTTCTTTAGATATAACTCTGTCACAAGCGACTAGGAAAATATTGGTTCTAACTCACACGAAATATTCATATTTGTAGGGTTTTCCACTTAGTTTTTTTTACAACAGCTTCTTCTCTACGGGTGTGTTCACATTAGCCGGTTTTGTTATGATGAACGTCGGCATTGGTTTAAAAGCCTGACCACGCAGGTAAACCGCGCTTAAAATGTGCAATGATTGATCTGTGTCAGATCGCTCAGTGGGTATAGGCTGCCATTGTTGTCAGCCGCTCAAGTTGTATTTACAGAGGACTATGTGCTGTCGAGAATGATGATGTTTTCGCCAATTTTGGATAATTTCACCAAACAGTCAAGCGTTTTTCTCACTCTTCAGGTGATCGGTACCCTATTTACAGGTGCATCTCTATTAATTAGAATATCGTCAAACAGTTAATTTATTTCAGTAATTCAATACATAAAGTCAAACAGTGACCTATTTCAAGTGTTTATTTCTGTTAATGTTGATGATTATGGCTTACAGCCAATGAAAACTCAAAGGTCTGAGAAAATTAAAGTAGGGAGGATGAAGGGTTAGAAACCGCGCTGCCGAATTCCATGAGACATCAAAGGGTGAATGTAAAATATGACCTAAATAGGTATCAGAGACTTCACCTTGTGTGGTTGTGAGAGTCACAACCACTATAAAAGCAGATCACGGCTGCTACAGTCCCCAGCGTGGTGCATATAGAGTAGGGAGGAAGAAGGGTTAAACACCGTGCTGCTGTATTCCATGAGAATATATTATTGATTTATTAGTCCATGTGTTTCAGGACTCCCTGTCCCCTTCCTCAGGACAAATCAATATTACATCACCATGTTTCAGGGTGTTTCAGGAAGCCCTGAAATGCTTCGACTTATAAATCAACATTATATTCATCCTTTGATGTCTAGTGGAATACGGCAGAGAGGTTTATAACCCTTCATCCTCCCTACTTTATATTTCTGAGATAATGACCTTTGGGTTTTCATAATCATCAACATTTCCAGAAATAAACACTCGAAATAGATCACTCTGTAATGACTCTAAATAATATATGCGTTTCACTTTTTGTATTGAATTACTGAAAAAAATTAACTTTTTGATGATATTCTGATTCATTGAGATGAAGCTGTATATTGCACAACAATCAAGAAACCTGGGAACACGTTCATGATTTTCATGTAGTCTAAATGCAGCTTTAGTTGTTTTCTGCTCCGGTTATGTCAACATTTTTTCCATTTTGCTCAGATAAAGCCACAGTTTTCCTAAATTTTATCATGACTGTATTATCCAGACCTCCAGCAGTCCTGCTGAGCTTGCCAAGATCAATTTAGGTTTGAAGTGAAGTTTACCAAAACTTCAGTAGGTGTTGCTGCCATAATATGGTTGTTGAAACATGTTTATATTATACAGCCATGTTAAAGGGAACCTGTCACCCAAAATCACCTTCCTAACCTGTTGATACCTGTCCCTGCAGCTTTACAATACTATCTAAGCCATCCCTATCTGACCTATTTTAGTCATCTAGGAGTAGAATAAAGTAGTTAGAAAACTTAAGGCCACGTTACACACACAGATATCTGTTCAGATATTGTTTGCAGATCTCTGGTTGCAGTGAAATCATGGACACATTCTTCCATTGTACACAGCCACAAAATGGAGCAATGTGTCCATGATTTCACTGCAACCAGAGATCTGAGACCAATATCTGAACAGATATCTGTGTGTGTAACGGGGCCTTTACAAAATCCATGACAGTGGGTCGTTCCGCGCGGTGTTTGTGATTGTAGGCGGATCCCCTGTGCCGCGCTACCCCCGCCTCGCCACTCTATTACGCCCTAATGGGCGTCATTACAGCATGCAGAGCTCTGGCATGATTTAAATCTCGCAATGTCACTGCTGCTAAGCGCAGGCGCAGATTGCATGCTGAAGTCGGCCTGTGTGAGACCAGCGGCGACCAGAAGTGACGCAATACGGCGTCACGTGACTGCGTCTCAGCGGTGACGTTGCGGGCGTGAGATTTAAATCCTGCCAGAGCTGTGCAGGCTGTAATGACGCCCATTAGGGTGAGGCAGGGTTAGCGTGGCACAGGGGACCTGCCTACCCGTCACAAATGCCGCGAGGAACGCCCCGCTCTCATGGATTTAGTAAGTTTGCAAACTACTTTACTCTACTCCTAGATTACTAAAATAGGTCAGATACGGATGGCTTAGATAGTAGTGTAAGGCTGCAGGGACAGGTATTAACAGGTTAGGAAGGTGACTTTGGGTGACAGGTTCCCTTTAAATCATGGTCTTTATGAGTTTGCTGCTGCTAAGATCAGGCCTGGACTGTCCATCTGCCCAATCAACCAGATTCTTGGTGGGTCGCACTAATCAACTACATAGTACACTGCTGGGCCTGTCGTCATGGCTGACAGCTCTTTAATTTTGTTGAAGTCATTCACAGACTTAAGGCCACTTTACACACACAGATATCTGTGATCAACGTCTGAACAGATCTCTGGTTGCAGTGAAATCATGGACACATTGTTACATTTCTACACAGCCACAAAATGGAACAATGTGTCCATGATTTCACTGCAGAAATCTGTTCAGAAGTTGGTCACAGATATCTGTGTGTGTAAAGTGGCCTTTAGACTCATTCATACATACTGGATGCCATGGTGGTACTCAGCAGAGGTTGGTCAGTGCCAGCATTAGAGCATTTTGCTTCTTTTTGTTCCTTTCTCTGCACTCGCTATTTCAGCCACCAGTTATCCTGCACTGAGCTGGGAAGTCTGCAATTTTTAAGACCGCCTTCATACCATGGTTTCCAGCTTGCAGGTTCTTTTATTATGGGAGCCCAGTGCAAACTTATACCCTTTTGCCAATGGTCTATTTTTCTCAAGTAATTAGTCAATTCACTGTACTTGGTTAACCGTCAACCGGATGTTTATTAAAATGTTATTTCATATCCTACAGCTAAAAATGTTATTAAAATTGAAAAAATTAAAATAAAATAGTTAAAATTGTAGAAATTCTTCTGTACGGTGGAGTCCTCTTCTTTGTATAGATTTCTATGTTTCTCTATGGTATGTTCCTTGCTTTATATTCTTATGTTGGATTTTATTTCATGGTGGATTCAAATTCTTCTGTCCTTATGAGGGGTTCTACAAGCAGGTACTGTTGAGGGTATATTATTAGTAGTAGGATAGGTCCCAAAGCTCTTTCAGGTAGTTTTATTATCGCTGGCCTGTGGCTTTCTCCTATGTCCATCTTTGTGGGGCGTCTGTATGGAGGCCGGGAGCCTCCCAACAGTACCTGCCTACATTTAAGGCTACCAGGCAATCCTCATGTTCTACCCTGAACAGGAATTCCTTTTCTTCCTTGCGCCTGGCAACCCGAGTGTAACAGTTCCAGCTACACATGAAAAATAGGTCTCATCCCCTTAAAGTCAATCTGGCAATCGGTCTAATAAGGCACGTAGTATATCCTAGAATCTGTTTCCAAACATAACGGAGGGGCTGTGATTACTACAGCACCAAAACGACAGGATTCATCCTATACCATTATTGAATCTCATCCCTCTTCCGCCTGCCTTCCAATTGTCTTCCTGATGAAGACTCGTGCCTGAGCCGAAACGTCGTTTTTTCTTGGAAACTACACACTTTGCACTGAAAATTGAAAATCTGAAAAGCAAGTACCATTTTCCTCTTTCTTTTTTCACGCAATGTGTGCAGGGCTAAAGCTTTATACTGTCAGCCTCTGTGCTAAGACTTCCATTGAAGAACTCACCACCTCTCGTGGCCGCCTGTTCCACTTATTGATCACCTCACTGTCAAAATGTTTTTTCTAATATCTAATCTGTGTCTCCTCCAATTCAGTTTTATCCCATTGCTTCTAGTCATTTATTGTGCAAATAAGACCAAAGCTGATCTCTCTACAATGTGACAGCCCTTGAGATATTTGTAATGAGATATAGAAATTGGTTGCGCCACGCTGCTTTATGTTTTATATCCACCCTCTGTTAAGTCACCGTTACACTCACCTTTACCTGTTGTGCTGTCCGCACAACAGGGGGGCTCACATAGTGAGTGCACGGGGTCTCTCTGTTTCCTCTGTGTTCGCCTGTGTAATTGCACGTGATCCGTCACGTGTTTTCCTCTCCTCTGTTAGATTTGTCTTCTCTTCCGGAGCTGCTCCACCGCTCTCCCCATAGGGAGATGGATATGCAGGTAATGGAATAAAACGATGTTTCGGTGAGCGCTGGGATATGAAGACAGCTACACTTCAACAAGTATTTTACCTGTAAGTTTATTGTTCAAATCACACTAGGTCCTCTCCCACAACATGTTTCGACGCTCAGGGCGTCTTCCTCAAGTGAGATATTTATAGACAGCTATTAAGTCTCCTCGCAGTCTTCTTTTTTGTAAGCTAAACATTCCCATATCCTGTATCCGTTCTTCATAGGACATGGTTTGTAGACACATGGCAGATTACGGTATTTATTTGTAATATGTATCCTAAAACATACAGATCAATTACATGTAGTGAATAAGAGGAAGTGCGGAATATTTTGCATTAGAACACTGCATTTATGGGTATTGTTAGAACTAAGCAAACAAGATACAAATGTTACATTTGCATTGTTTTCTTATATGCAAATAATGCAACAGACGTCACAGTGTGTGAGTAGTTATAGCTCATCCTCTTCTCATGCTAGCACCTTAGTTGTGTCGGATAATGAATTAGATGTGTCAATGTGTCTAAGCTAGAAATTCTTAACAACAGTTTTGTGTAAATCTTATTGCTCATGGATATAAAAAATTGTCAAATTATTTTTTTACTTCTTCAGTTTCCATTCGCATTAAGGCCTCAAATGCAACATGTAGATTCTTGGACAAAGTGCTTCGGTGTCCGCGCTGCTGCTCCGAGACCAAAGAAACACAGACACAGGAATGTCTGGTACAGCTACAGCCTTTATTTTCCGACGCGTTTCGGAGCCTCCTCCCGAGCTCCTTCCTCAGGGACCATTGTTCCCTGAGGAAGGAGCTCGGGAGGAGGCTCCGAAACGCGTCGGAAAATAAAGGCTGTAGCTGTACCAGACATTCCTGTGTCTGTGTTTCTTTGGTCTCGGAGCAGCAGCGCGGACACCGAAGCACTTTGTCCAAGAATCTACATCATGACCACGGTCACCGTTGAGAGTGCGGTCCCTGCAGCAGCTGCTTGTACGCTATTCTACCAGTTGTGGGTTTCACAACTGCTAAAGGTGAGCAATTCCACATCGACAAGTGAAAGTGTTTAATTGAGATAAGACCCTATATGCGCATTCTTTCTTTCACAGATTTCTCAAATGCAACATAACATACAGGTTACAAGAGATGTGAAAGAAATCAGAAATCCAAGGTGTAAAGTATCGGTCCATTTTGTAGTGGAAAAATTTGAAAGAAAAAAGCTTTAGTGCTTTTGTCAACGCTTTTTTCCATACAGATTTGTCAAAATACCTGAAGGATTTCCTAGTCCCAGCAAAGTGAATGAGATTTCAGAAGTCTCAGGATTTGCCACATCATGACCTACTACTATTGTTCAGAAATGGGCTATTTGATTGATTGCCTGAAACACATAATCTATGTGAGGCTATATAGGTACATATCATGTCATAATGGCTCTATTATCCTGTATGAAAGTTTAAACTCAATTTTGGGGCATGACTGATAGCTTCCCAGTGTCCCTCCTCTCTGTTGCTACTTTGATCTCACACTGCTCAGTACAAGCTGCAACTATCACTTTGGCTGAGTGGGTGGGTGGAGACAGAATAGCTGTCAGTCAGCCTGGTTGGGCAGACACTGAATGCTGGGGTTGTTGGCTCAATTGCGACAAATATATGACGTTTCGGCCAATGTGGGCCTTGATCACACAGTCGCTTATGTTGAATGCATCCGATGTATTGATGTTACCCGTAGATGGCATGGTGGAGAGTGTTTCCCCTCCAGAGCGACAGCTCCAGGCTTGGCTCATATCTACAAGTGACTAATTACAACGGCACCCTGTTGGATTGAATACCCTAGATAGCACCTGCAATCCAATCCCAAGGGGATTTACCTCTCCAAATCACTTCGCTGACCATCTTCTACTGGTAACATCAATACATCGGATGCATTCAACATAAGCGACTGTGTGATGAAGGCCCACATTGGGCCGAAATGTCATATATTTGTCGCAATGGACACATGCTGACATCACACCCTGGCTGTGCAGGGGTTAATACATTTTTTAAATCAAAACCGATAATTGTCGGGTATTTGAAATTATCACTAAATGCCGGCAGCTCCTTTCAGGAGTTGTCTGAGGTGCTGTATGCTAATAGCGTACAGTACATGCCGGGCGGCTCCTAGCAGAGGTACTGTACGCTAATAGCGTACAGTACCTCGGAGTGCTACTGACAGGAGCCGCCGGGTATGTACTGTACGCAAATTGCGTACAGTACCTCGGAGAGCTCCTGTCAGGAGCCGCTGGCATTTAGTAATAATTTCAAAAACCCGACAATTAGCGGCTTTGATTTAAACAATGTATTAACCCCTGCACAGCCAGGGTGTGATGTAAGCATGTGTCCAGGGAGTGTGGACACTCCCTGGACACAAGCTGCCACCACACCAACATCGGCTTAACCCTTCAAACACTGGATTATTAGCCGCATTTGCAGCCTCTGTGCTGACATGCCACACAGAGGCTGCAGATGGATTTAATATGTTTCTTAAACCTCGGTAATTTAATAATTGTTACAGCAGCTGTGTTTTTCATAATCATCTTGCACCGCTGCTGTCACAGCGGTGCAAGATGTGTTGTTACTGTACCGGGAAATCGGCAAATTCAAACTCCGAGGCTTTGACAGCCGTGGAGTTTGAAGCGATTTTTAATGCACCCACATGCGACTATCGCACAGTATGCTGTATGGGTGCAAGATTTTCTCGCACCCATAGACTTCCATTATCCACTCGCGCGAGGAAATCATGCTGGGATTGCACACACATTTCCCTTGCAATGCGAGTGTAATGCGAGGAACTTGCAATAATGGTACCAGTATCATTTAATGATACTGGTCTGAGTGCAATGCGAGTTTCCCTCGCATTACACTCACACGAGGAAATCTGACAGTGTGCCTTCAGCCTAAGGGCTTGGACACACTTTCCTAGTTACATCCGAGTTTGACTGAGGAGACTCTGAAAGGGCTGGAGCAGTGATCCTGAACGGCCTCTCCCTTTCTGGACGGGGAGTCTGAAGCTGCACAAAAACACAATCAGCTGACAGCCCCGTCTAGATAGGGAGAAGCCGTTCAGGGTCACTGCTCCAGCCCTTTCAGAGTCTCCTCAGTCAAACTCTGATGAGTGTGTCCGAGCCCTAATGGTGGGTTTACACACACCAACTTATCTGTCCAACTTCTGACCAACTTGCTGGTTGCAGTGAAATCATGGAAACATTGCTCCATTTTGTGGCTGTGTACAATGGAACAATGTGTCCATGATTTCACTGCAACCAGCAAGTTGTGTAAACCCACCATCAGGGTATGTGTGCATGTTGACTATTTGGATACAAAAATGTCTGCACTAAATCTGCATCTCCTCGCGGGAAACACGCACCAAAAAAACGCAAAGAGTTTTTTTTGGAAGCTTTTTTAATGCATTTGAGGTGGAAAAATGCTGCAAAAATGGACAAGCTGCAGATTTATTTCTGCACCAAATCTGCAAGGGAAAAAAAAAGCAACGTGTGCACAAAACTTCAGAATTCTCATCGACTTTGCACGTATAAAGATTTGCATGCAGTTTTGTGACAAAACTGCTCTAAAAGAACACATAAAAAAATGAAAAAAAAGTGCATTGTGAGTGTGGAGTCTAAGTAATCAAATATAATCAGGTGTACAAGATCTTCGGTACATTGTAATATATGCAGAATATTTTGTGTAATCATGTGACAAAGCTGCTTTAGATAAAATAATTTTTCCTAATTCATCCTTGGCATCACAAAAATATTTTCTAACAAGAATTTGATAGCGGCAGACAGGAAGTGATTTTAATTTAATTTTTACCTGTTAGATTTTTTTAATTGATCGCAGAACATATCTTCCTGAATTGTTCATTATTAAACACAGTCCTGCTGTATTAATACATATATATTTTTATATTATTGCAGAAAGTTAGCAGCACATGCGTGTACGTCACTATTTATTTTTAGGCTTAGTCAGTTCTTCCAGTGGATAAATGTTGCTTTGTATTACACAGACCTTATTCCGACAAGCAGATGAAAGGGTGAGGATTCCTAGCATTTTTTTATGATTTAGCCTTTGGCTGTATGAGATAAAACTAGGAATCTCTTAGAAAGTAAAGTATACAATTATGATATCTTGCTTAAATAGTTGGATAGGTAAAACCCTAGCGATTTACGTAAGGCTGGTTTCACATAACGATTTTGTGCCTGTCCGTGGGATCCGACTTTGAAGGGGGATCCCACGGACAGGCACGGATCCATACGGATCCCTGCAATCGGATGGCAAATAGCCATCCGATCTGCAGGATCTGTGTGGATCCTGCTGTCCCCTGTCTCTCCCTACTCCTGCCTCCTCCATCTTCTTCCCTCTCGTATGCTACTCTGTCCCCCCACTATTCTTTGCTGTGCCCCCGCTATTCTATCCTCCTCTATCCCTATCCTGTCCCCTGTCCTCTCCCTGTGGGTAAAAAAATAAAAAAACCTCCTCCGGGAGTATACATCACGTGTCACCGACTCCAACGCTGCCGCATGATCAGGACTGAAGGACCTGTGATGATGTCAGAGTCACATGACCCGGTCAGCTGACCGGGTCTCTTACATCATCACAGGCTCTTCAGTCCTGATCGTGCGGCAGCGTTGGAGCCGGTGACAGGTGATGTATACTCCGGGAGGAGGTTTTTTTATTTTTTTACACACAGGGAGAGGACAGGGGCAGGATAGGGATAGAGGAGGATAGAGAAAAGGGGGCACAGCAAAGAATAGCGGGGGCACAGCATATAGAATAGGAGAGGGCAGAAGATGGAGGAGGCAGCAGCAGGGAAAGACAGGGGATACGGAGCCGACATCGGATCCGAGGTGAGCTCGGATCCGATGTCCATAGGCTCCTATGTTGTGGGCACTAGGATCAGCCTCGGATCAGCAGTGATCCGAGGCTGTCCGATGTGAGTCACGGACACAAAATCGTAGCAGGCTACGATTTTGTGCCCGTGATTACATCGGATGGGATCGGATGGTGCCAAAATCGGATGCTAATAGTGGTACATCCGATCCCATCCGATTCCCATAGGGGAACATGGGGTCCGATTTCGGATCCGATTGTATCCGTTTTGGAACGGATACAATCGGATGACCGAAAATCGTTATGTGAAAGCAGCCTAATGTGGAAAAAACATCATAGCACATTTGTATAAGGCTGAACAAAAGATACTGACAAATGTAAGTGAAATGTAGGTTAAGTTAGATTATTTGGAGAACAAAGGGCTGTCCATGAGATGACAACCATTAATATACTGTATATTATCAAGTCAGTTGTCAGAGTCAGGTGTCAGACAGGATATTTATACTGTATGACTTTGAGGTATGATCATGTCCTAGAGTTAGTTGTCAGAGTCAGATATCAGAGCCAGTTGTCAGACAGCATGTAATATAAAGAGAAAAGGGGTTTGCGCCAAACTGCTATATTACAAGAGGGGATCGGTGATATGACCCCCGTGCTCACCTTATTTAGTTGTGCCGACTGCACAACTAGTTCTTGGGCTGAGTTTTGACCCCGTGGGGTCTCCACACCGTCCAAAGCCTTGGAGAGGCAGGTTCGCGTGATCCTCTGGTGCACAGACTGCTAATCCAAGTAATCCTCTGGGGGAGTGGTAATTGATGTACGGCAGGTCCTGGAGGTCAAGCTGCTGGATATCACGCTTCCCAGCGGGAGGATGAATATGCGATTTGAACAAAGGTGATATTGTATTAGCGCTACAGACACAGCCAGGGACACCGCTCTGTGTATAATTACCTTGCGGATTTATTGTATCAATATCAAGTACCCGGTCTCCACAACGCGTTTCGGCGCTAATTGCGCCTTTCTCAAGTGATTCCACTTGAGAAAGTGATCACTTGAGAAAGGCGCAATTAGCGCCGAAACGCGTTGTGGAGACCGGGTACTTGATATTGATACACTAAATCCGCAAGGTAATTATACACAGAGCGGTGTCCCTGGCTGTGTCTGTAGCGCTAATACAATATCAGAGTTGTCAGACAGGGTATTTCTGATGTTTGACTTTGATACATACCATGATGTCCTAAAATGGACACTGTAAGGGGCTGCTCATGAGAGGAGAACCATTAATATTATTATTTACTTTTATAGCGCCATTAAATTCCATGGCGCTTTACATGTGGAAAGGGTAAACAAAGACAAGTACAATATGTATGGACAATCAAGTCACACGGGTACAGGAGGGAAGAGGACCCTGTCCGCGATGGCTCACAGTCTACAAGGGACGGGTGAGGATACAGTAGGAAAGGGTACAGCTGATCATGCAGTGTTTTGGTGGACCGGGTCTCACAGTATGCTCTTTCTTGTCGGAAGAGGTAGGCCTTAAGGTTTCTTTTGATGGTTTCCAGGGTAGGCGAGTGTCGGATATGTTGGGGGAGAGAGTTCCAGAGTATGGGGGGATGCACGTGAGAAGTCTTGTATGCGGTTTGTGAGAAGAAGAGATAAGAGGGGAGTAAAGAAGGAGATCTTGAGAGGATCACAGGTTGCGTGAGGTTAGGTATCGGGAGACCATGTCACAGATGTATGGAGGGGACAGGTTGTGGATGGCTTTGTATGTCATGGTTAGGGTTTTGAACAAATGCCTCTGAGAAGTGAAGGGATTGGCAGAGAGGAGAGACTGGGGAATAGTGGGGAGACAGGTGGATTAGTCAGGCAGCAGAGTTTAGGATAGACTGGAGTGGTGGAAGGGAGCTAGCGGGGAGGCCAGTGAGCAGGAGGTTAATGTAGTCGAGGCGGGAGATGATGAGGGCATAAAAAAGTTTTTTTTCATTGTCATAGTCAAGGAAAGTGTGGATCCGGGAAATATTTTTGAGTTGGAGTCGGCAGGAGGTGGCGAGGGCTTGGATGTGAGGCATGAAGGAGAGGGAAGAGTCGAGGATTACCCAGAGGCACCTAGCGAAGGGGACTGGGGAGAGTAAGCAACCACTGATATTGATGGATAGGTCTGGTAGAGAGGGAGAGCAACTTGAGGGGAAGATGATGAACTCAATTTTGTCCATGTTCAGTTTTAGAAAGCAAGCAGAAAAGAAGGATGAGATGGAGGACAGACATTGTGGAATTTTGGATAGTAAGTAGGTGATGTCAGGTCCAGACAGATAGATCTGGGTGTCATCAGCGTAGAGATGATACTGAAGACCGTGATACTCAATGAGTTGTCCCAGGCCGAGGGTGTAGATGGAGAAAAGTAGGGGTCCAGGAACTGTGCCTTGGGGGACACCGACAGATAGAGGGTAGGGTGAAGAGGAGGTGTGGGAGTGGGTGACGCTGAAAGTCCGGTCCGTTAGATATGAGGAGATCCAGAAGAGGACTAGGTAAGTGATACCAAGAGATTCTAGAAACTGTAGCAGGAGGAAATGGTCTACAGTGTCGAAGGCGCAAGATAGGTCAAGGAGGACGAGGACGCTCTCGCATGCTCTTGGTGGTCAGTAGGTCGTTGGTGACTTTGGTTAAGGCTGTTTCAGAGGAGTGATGAGGTTGGAAGCCAGATTGTAGGCAGTCAGAGAGGGAGCAGGAGGAGAGGTGGGAGGACAGTTCAAGATAGACGTGTTTTTCTAGTAGTTTTGAGGAAAAGGGGAGAAGAGATATGGGGCGATAGTTAGAAATAGATGATGGGTAGAGTGAGGGCTTTTTGAGGATGGGTGTCATCAAGGCATGTTTGAAGGATGTGGGGAAGGTGCCAGTAGTGAGTGATAAGTTGAAGAGGTGAGTTAGGGCTGGGATGAGGACTGTGGCGAGGTTCAGGATGAGGTGGGAGGGGAGTGGGTCGAGGGCTCAGGTGGTGAGGTGTGATCTTGACAGAATGGAGGAGAGTTGATCTCCTTTCATGGTGGAAAATATTCCTTTGGACGGAGAGAGCTGGGCGGCAATGGGGGCGGCATTAGTATATGTTATCAAATCAGATGTCAGAGTGAGGTGTCAGACAGGGTATTTATGATGTATGACTTTGAGATATGATCATGTCCTAAGAGTTAGCTATCAGAGTCAGATCTCAGACAAGGTATTTCTGATGTTTGACTTTGATATACTGTATATCATCACCTCCTAAAATGGACCCTGTAAGGGGCTGCTCATAAGAGGAGAACCATTAATGCAACATATTGTTTATACTAAAATAAAATAGCATTAAAAATTGCATATGTGGTTCTAGGCTAACCCAAACAAACTAAACTAGATGAAGCTTTACAAGTCCCACAGCCAAAACACACAATGAAATTGCAACACCAAGAAGGTTTTTGAACAATTATGATAGACATGTTAATGATACTCAAAAAATAAAAAAATGGAAGCAACATTTTTAAAACACTTCAATATATTCATAAATGAGAATTAGAACCAAGTGAAGAAATCCCCGCACTGATACAACTTGGATGCTATCAGTAAGTAATGGTCCTGCCACGATGGTGGGGAAATATGAGAGGCACACAGCAGCTGATAGAGTTGGGTGTTCTATGGTAATAAAACAGTAAGGTGTGAAAAGTAAACCAAGGAAAGAAACTCAGGTATTTATTTCAATATCATCAGCAGGTAGATCTGTGTAGAACAATGGGCCAACGCTTCAGTCATACCACTTTGATCAGGGCCTTCAAAGTGTTCTGCCCATTTATGCCCAGTAGAGTATTTGTAGTTTGACACTTGGTACGACCTTTAAGGCTGCTTTCACATAGCGTTTTTTTTCCTGTCTGTGGGATCCTACTTTTTGCAGGACCCAAGGGACAGGAAAGGAAACCATCGGAGGTGACCTCCAGATGCCATTTCTGTGTCCGGGTCCTTGATTTTCACGGTCCGGACACAGAAAGCCCGAGCCTGCAAAGTGCAGGCAAGACGGGCACTTTCACTCCCGCAATGTATATATATATACATTGTAGGAGTGAACAAAGGGTTAAAAATAAAAAAAAAAAAAAAACATGCTCACCTCTCCGGCGGTGTCCCACACTGTCTCGCTCCTGGGGCTTAAGGACCTGGCGTTGCCTGGCAACCCAATCAGCTGAGTGGTCATGTGATCGGGTTGTTACATGACCACGCGGTCTAAATCTCCTGCCCGCTGATCAATTTTGGCGGGTGCGGGATTTAAACAGCTCAGATGATGCCAGTCATGTGACTGATCAGCTGAGCGGTTTAAATCCTGTGCCTGCCAAAATTGATCGGCGGACTGGAGATTTAAACTGCGCGGTCATGTGACAACCCAATCAGCTGATCGGTCACATGACCACTCAGCTGATTGAGTTGCCAGGCAACGCCAGGTCCTTAAGCCCAGGAGTGACACAGAGCGGGACACACGCCGGAGAGGTGAGGATGTTTTTTGTGTTTTTTTTAACCCTTTGTATAGTTAATTTCACTTCTGCAATGAATATATATACATTACAGAAGTGAAATTAAAAAGGAAAAGAGCAGTTTTAGTATACTGAGCATGCTCAGTACACAAAAATTGAGTCCGAGAAACAGTCAGATGTTTTCTCGAACCCGTGCTGCATAGACCCCCATGAGCGGTTCCCCAGAGCAACTGGTAATATCTATGGTGGTGGTAGGCCGCTGGGGTGCAGGACTGAGGGCGCGTAATAACTGACAGACACACAGCACGTAGTGTTCTTTACCTTCACTGGTAGTTGACGGTTCAGACCAGGATACTGACCACAGGTGATGTGAGTCCGGATGGCCTAGAAGCAAGTTGGGGGTCTCCTCACCTGGTGAGTTCTGAGGCCTCCCTGTGGCGCTTCTCTTTGCTGGTCCTGGCTGCCTGTAGCTAAGCTGCAACCCCCTCTTCCTACTGGTAAGTCTCTCACCTATATGGCAGGCAGCCTGAGCCCTTCTCTGGTACCACTCCTCTTGTGGCTGTCTGAGCTCTCGAGTGCTGCTGTGCCTCCAGGTGCTTTGATGTGGTCGGGAGACATGGAGTCTCCCATCCTCCAGTTTTGCACTCCTTTAGTACCCGCACAACCTCGGACTCCGGTGTCCATTACTGGCGCTCTGATCTGAGGTGAGTTGGCAACTGGCTCCGCTCCCCAGGCCCTCTTCTCTCCTTCCTCAGACCCTCTCTGACGGGTCCCTCACGCTTGCTGTTCTCCTCCACTGAACTCGATAACTAACTCACTCCCTAACCCCTCCTCCGGACCAGAATTTTTAGGGGAGCTCCCCTGAACCCGGGTCTTAAGCTCCCCCTTCAGACCTGGAGTCAAGAAAGGTGTTGCATGCTGTGGGTTTACCTGGTGTGGATACCCCTTCTTGCTTCCAAGCATGACATCATCCCCCGAGGGAGGGAATGCCACTGTGGCGACTGGACTCCGGGGTGCCACACTACACATAATATGAGATGTGGAATACATGAGTAAAATACATTTGCAACATTGTTATTTCTTTTTAGATCGCTAATTATTCATTGGTTCTGTACATATGAGAAGGGTTAACATCGAACATACAAATATAAAATTACAATGAACAGACTTAATATTGAGAGAATGGTATAGAGGGGAGAGAGCCCTGCCCTCACAGGCTTACAGTATAAAGTAGCACCATGAACATTGATAAAATACTCTTTGTTTCCAATGAATGTGTCCACTAGGAAGCTGCATAAAACGCTATTATTTTATTGCTACTACAGGTGCATCTCAATGAATTAAAATATAATGAAAAGTTAATTTATTTCAGTAATTCAATACAAAAAGTGAACCACATATATTATATAGAGTCATTACACACAGAGGGATCTATTTCATGTGTTTATTTCTGTAAATGTTGATGATTATGGCTTACAGAAAAATGAAAACCCAGAGGTCATTATCTCCAAAAATTAAAGTAGGGAGGATGAAGGGTCTGAGAGATAAAACCTGACCTAAATAGGTATCAGAGGCCTCACCTTGTGTGGTTGTGAGAGTCACAACCACTATAAAAGCATATCACGGCTGCTGCAGTCCCCAGCGTGGAGCATATAGAGTAGGGAGGATGAAGGGTCTGAGAGAAAAAACCTGACCTAAATAGGTATCAGATGCCTCACCTTGTGTGGGTGTGAGAGTCACAACCACTATAAAAGCAGATCACGGCTGCTGCAGTCCCCAGCGTGGAGCATATAGAGTAGGGAGGATGAAGAGTCTGAGAGATAAAATATGACCTAAATAGGTATCAGATGCTTCACCTTGTGTGGGTGTGAGAGTCACAACCACTATAAAAGCAGATCACGGCTGCTGCAGTCCCCAGCTTGGTGCATATAGAGTAGGGAGCATGAAGGGTTAAAGATCGCACAGCCATATTCCACGAGACATCAAAGGGAGAAAAGAATATTGATTTATTAGTCATTGCGTTTCAGGGCCCTCTGGACCCTTTCTCAGAACAAATCAATGTCATATTGCTATGTTTCAGGGCGTTTCAGGGACTAATAAATCAATAGTGTATTCACCCTTTGATGTCTCATGGAATATGGCAGTGTAGTTTTTAACCCTTCAGCCTCCCTACTTTAATTTTCTGAGATAATGACCTTTGGGTTGTCATTGGCTGTAAGCCATGATCATCAATATTAACAGGAATAAACACTTGAAATAGGTCACTCAGTTTTTAATGACTCTATATAATATTTGCGTTTCACTTTTTGTATTGAATTACTGAAAGAATTAACCTTTTTTGTGACTTTCTAATTCATTGAGATGCTCCTGTATTTTACATAATTGTTTTGTCATCAAATTATTTTGCTTCACATTTAGAGTCTGTAGACAAAAGACATTAACATAGGAAATGTTCTACTAAGAGAAAAGCTTGACTTTCACTGTGGTGAAAATGAGTAGGCTCCTAACATTAAATCATATGTTAAATGCTATATACAGTAGGATTTAGCTGTAAATCAATGTTAAATGAAGTATATTACTCATAATATGCATTTACCTCATTCCCACCTACACACGTCTGGTAGAGATAATCTTATACATCAGGTACTATATCATACAAACCCAAGCTGGATAAGAGTGTCATAAAGCACCACTGCAGCATTTGTTTGTTTTTCAGTGCTGGAGTGGAATTTTAAATGAAGCCTCCTGCCCAGTGTCTTTTTCTCACCCTCCATTGTTTTCATCGTTTTTCCTCTGGTCCTGCGGCGCTATCTTGTGATTGTAACATCTGAATGGTTAGAAGTCAGAATTTACATCACGAGCGCTCATTACAACTCTATGAGGGCCAGAACGAGGCCCTCATAGAGATGTATTGAGTTGTGACCTCTGGCGCACTCCATGAAACACTGGAACTGCCGGCAAGTCACGTATTGCTAGGGTCTGACAGGTTTTCGATCTCGAGCCATGGCGACTTGATGGATGAATACTCTATAGGAAGATCGATCTTGTCCAGCCTAGATTGGTCCACCAGGGTCTTCTCCACCATTATCTTGACAGAATCGATCCATTGGGTATGCTGGTCTTCTTCTTCGCCTTGTACCTTCTATTCTTCCTTCCATGATGTCCTATACCAGTGATTTCTCTCTTCGTATGATGTTTCCAGAGTTGTCAACTTGTAGCTTGGTGATCATTGCTGCTAGTGACATGTCTGGCTTGATTTGTTTCTCTTTCAGAATTGATTTTTGTCATCTTGCCATCCATGGTATTGATAACCTCCTTCTCCCGCTCCACATTTTGAAGGCTTTGATTGTTATTCTGTTTGTTCCTTTATCGTTCAGGTTTCACTTCCATACGTTACTACAGAAAAGCGGTGGTAGGTGAGTATGGAACAAAAGTCAGGAACTTGGGTTTAAAGCTCCACTCCACTGGTGTAATAAATAAACTCCGGAATGCTGCGTACAACAACTTTTAGCAAAAGATATACTTTGTAGCAATGAAAGGGAGGCAGCCAATGAGGATGTCCCATTGTCCACTTGTCATTGCCAGTTATAGGACGTTTATTCAGACTTCGGTGCTACATTACTTATTCCCATTACTGATTCTCGAGACAGCTGGTCTACTACTATTCTTTTGTCTGATCCTCAGATTAAGGCATGCACAGGCATTAGACTAAAATTGGACAAACCTGGCAATATTGGCGGGGTTGGTTGATAATCTAATGTGTATGGGGCCTCTCAGCTCTACGCCGGCATTATTTAATGTTTAGTCAGCTTGAATTTCAATGCCCAAACCTTATGTTTGACTGCTCTCCCATTGAAAACACATCAATAAGTAAATGTGTATCGGGGAGTAAGGAAATATAGCTGACTGATTAATAAGTGTTCAGCCATAAGTTACTGTAGGTACAGTATATGGACAAACTTACACTTGGAAATGACTCTGAACTGCCTAACCCTTTTTTTTAGGTATGGTTCAGATGACACCCGCCTGAAAAAGACGTTGCGTGCACTTATCCTAAGAGTGTAAAAAATCCCTAGTGCTCAAGGTACCGTTACACGGCACGATATCGTGGGCAATTTCACTGAAGCGTCATGGTTTGAGCGACGTTGAAACAACATTGCAAGTGTGTCGTTGCGTGTAACAGCACGATGCGACAGCAATAAATCGATAGATCGGAGTTGACAGGTTTATGAACATGTTGTAAAACCTGACGATATCAACTCTATCAATTTGCCGTATCGTTCTGTGTGACACCACGATAACAATGTCTTTAACAACTTCGCCCATTCAAAGCAATGAGCAGGTATCGTTCGCTGGGTTGTGCGAATGATACCTGCTCACTACATCGTTGGTGAGTCGTCCACGATATCTAGACGTGTGACATCTCACCAACGATGTCAAAACTATGTTGGAAACGACCGTGCGCCCATGAGATCGTTGCCGACATCGTTCCAACGTTGTTCAGTGTACCGGTACCTTCAGAGGTAAAAAAAAAAGCAAGGTTTCTATTTTTTTCTAGGTCTGGGGAACTAGCTATCTACCTTATGGAGAGGAGTTTCCCTGCAGCCACAAGGAGACAGATAAGTTGATAAGGAGACTTAAAGCCTCAATGCTCCTCTGGAAAATATGCAAATTGTCACTTCAATGAAGAAGTGGATGAACTCTAGCGCCCCTTTAGATAGCAATCCTCAAAGTCATAGTCGACTCTTTAATAATCCTTTTAATACGACCAAGAATTTGTGCCAGATCAGAACTCCAAACTACAGACGCTGCGTTTCGGGGTAACTGCCCCTCATCAGTGTAGTGTGTGGGATATTCTGATCTGGCTGTATGAAAGGCTATAGACGAGGTCTGGGGAGCTAGCTATCTACCTTATGGAGAGGAGTTTGCCTACAGTCACAAGGAGACAGATACGTTGATAAGGAGACTTAAAGGTGAAATGCTCCTCTGGGAAATATGCAAATTGTCACTTCAATGAAGAAGTGGATGAACTCTAGCGCCACCTTTAGGTAGCAATCCTCAAAGTCATAGTCGACTCTTTAACAAGTCTTTTAATATGACCAAAGATATGTGCCAGATCAGAACCCCAAACTACAGACGCTGCGTTTCGGGGTGACTGCCCCTCATCAGTGTAGTGTGTGGGATATTCTGATCTGGCTGTATGAGAGGCTAAGAAGAGGACTGCTACCTAAAGGTGGCGCTAGAGTTCATCCACATCTTCATTGAAGTGACAATTTGCATATTTTTTTCTATTCATTGTGAGGTTTTAGATACTGTCAATTACAGACAATAATGCTTGATAAGAAAAGGAATTTGATTGGATGATTGTTGACAGACGCTAAGAGAAAAGCCGTATTACTGCTCAATGACCAATCTGAAGAAACTGAAGTAAGGCTGAAAGAAATGAGAACAAGACCTGCTTCCTCCAGTGCAGCATGTCACACAAGAGGGCTCTAGAAGCAGTGGACAGACTGCTGCAAGACTTGCGTGGGAACAATTCTATCGTGGGAGGTGGAGTTGTTGTTTTGGCATGTGACTTTCGTCAAACACTAGCTGTTATTCCAAGATCAACCCCTGCAGATGAATTCAACACCTGCCTCAAAGCACCGTACCTGTGGAGACAAGTGGAGAAAATGTCGCTGAACACAAACATGAGGGCCCAACTGACAGCCAATGTTTCTGCTGGACTGTTCTCGAGCTAGCTGTTGACTATTAGAGATGGCAAGGCACCAGTAAACTCAACCACTGGACAGATCATGTTTCCAAGCAACTTTTGCTACATCGTGACGTCCATTGAAAAGCTAGAAGCAAAGGTTTTTCCAAACATTCAATGCAACTTCAGAGAGTCAGGCTGGCTGTGTGAAGGGGCTATTCTAGTTCCAAAAAAATGATAGCATCAACTAGATTAATCTTCAAATTCTCTGCCTCCTTGTAGGTGAGTGCAGGACCTACAAGTCAGTGGATACGGTGACAGATCCTGCTCAAGCATTATTCTATCCAATCATGTTCCTCAACTCTTTGGAACCACACGGACTTCCTCCGCATAACCACACTACAAAACCTGGTGCACCTATTCTGCTGTTGAGACGTTTAGATCCACGAAAGCTGTAAAATGGTACAAGACTCTTGATTTACAAGACTCTTGAAACAACCATTTTGACAGGATGTGCCAAAGGGGAGGACGTTTTTATTCCAACAGTTCCACTCATTCCATCAGATTTGTCTTTAGATTTTCAACACCTCCAGTTTTCAGTTCGACTGGCATTTGCAATGTCCATTAACAAGGCTCAGGGACAGTCTTTGAAAGTAGCAGGAATCTATTTGCAATCTCTATGCTTGTCTTATAGTCAACTTTTAGTGGCTTGTTCAAGAGTTGGAACTGTCAGAAATCTGTTTGTCTTTGCACCGGAAGGAGAAATGTAGAATGTCCTTTATCTAAAGGCTCTTGAATAAGGAGTTGCAGATAAAGTACTTCACATTACTGGGGTAATCATTTAATTCATTTGTATTTCATAGCTGTGGTGTTGAATATATGATATGAAATGCTTCTATCACTTTACTTTTTGATTTTTAATAAAAACATTTCTGTATATTTTTTTTGTGACTTTTATGAACAAAATAATTTTTGTTAATCCATTCTATTTTGTTATAGCTAAGAACTGTTAGGTACTATCCTGGGCAATGCCGGGCTCTACAGCTGGTAGTCTATAAAATTAGATTGCAAAGTTCTGAAGTCAGGGCTAGATTCTGGGCCAGACAAACCTGGTGTCATGTCGCAACAAGTAAAAATGCGTGACATTTGTCGCAACAGGAGGATAAAACCAAGCTGATGGTAGAAGGAATATTCACCCCTTCACACTCACCTGAGGGTGAACTCTGCACTCCCTATCATCCCTAGATGGGTCCTTCCCCCTGGCTGACCCTGGGCTTGCCTTGACTAAGGCATAGGGCAGCAAGACACTAGCCTTACTACTGCAATAAGACAACATAGGGAGGGAGACAAACAAGTAGGAATAAGGGTACCTTTACACGCCGCTACTGGCGGGTGGCTACAACTGGATACATGCGAGAAATGTATCTTGCACCGGCAATTCACCCCGTGGTAGCGGCGTGTGAAGACGGTTGTAGCCACCCGCCAGTAGCGGCACCTGTTTCGGAGCACTGCCCTGAAACGGGTGGCTACCCAGGCGATTGTAGCGACCTGTATCGGCGTGTAAAGAAGCAACAGAAGGGATGTCTGGACACCAGGCTATGTACCTGGTCTGTAGCTGGGGCGTGACATAGGCTCCGGGTTACCGCGCCCCATCAGCGATCATTGGAGGAAGCTCCTGCATTACGATTGGTAGTCGCTGCATAGGGAGGCATATTTAAAGAGCTGACCAGCCACACTACACAATTGCTCGAGCAGAAAAACCAAGAAATTGTTGCGCCACACTGTGCAAATTAGCCAAAGCAAGGGGTTATATTGATATGTCAGTCACCTTTTCTAGTTGCGCCCCCTGCACAACTAGGTTGATGATTTGAGGTGAGATTTAACCGCAGGCATAAATCCGTTGCTACGTGTAGAGAAGCCTTTCCTTATGGAACTTCAACGTCTCTCCCAGAGATCACGAGCCCAGGGAAGGGCAGCTCCTCTGTGTTGACCAAATCCTGTCCCAGAGCTGCTCTCAAACCACACTCCCCAAAGGGAGGATTTGAGCACGATATGAAGTAAAAAAGGTATGATAAAATGAGCGCTAGGGACAGAAACAGGCACTGGGCTCTTATCGAATATTACCTTTCAAATTTATTGTGAACAGTAGAAGTTACAGGTCTCCTCGCCACAACATGTTTCGACACTAACAGTGCCTGTTTCTGTCCCTAGCGCTCATTTTATCATACCTTTTTACAATTGCTCGAGCGTCATGTATTAATCAGCCTCCTGCGATGCCTGGCCAATCATGATGTTATTACTTTGTCCTATCAGCGTACGGACGTCTCGTAATCCACAATTGTGGCACGCCTATGTGTTGTCCCTGCTGCACCAGGTCCGCCCATATTAGCTGGTTGTAGCGGTGTGTAAATGAGGTAAGGTGCTCGGCAGAAGGTAACTTGAGACACCCGGCGTTGTATCTAGAGATAGATGTAACCTTCTGTAGCGCACCTTGTTGCGGCGTGTAAAGGTGGTGCGGGTACCGTTTGCAACCGTTTGTGCGTGCTCGTGCACGTGAAGTAGCTGGTTGTAGCCACCCGCCAGTAGCGGCGTGTAAAGGTACCCTATAGCAACAACAAAGAACTCTACAGCTTCTCCAGAAAGGGACTTCACAGCTTCCACTGGAAAGAGCACAGATACAACTGGAAAAACTATACCAGAGTGATCAGTATAGAAGATCTATAACCAACATAGGAGAGAGCTAGGTCATAACTCTTAACCCATTCACCACTGAAAATAAATAATTCCGCTCTACTCAGAATAATCGCAAAGCAAGCTCTAAATAGGAGCTGTAATCAGCTAAACATTGTGCCCCTCTGATCCCAGATACTCCAGAAGTCTCAGCAAGGCGCCACATACCCATGACACCTGGGTTAGCTCCTCTAGTCAGCGGAGTTGTCACAATCCAGTAGGTCCACTCCCAGCGCTCACCTCCCACAACCATACCACTTAGCCCGTGGCAAGGAGGGCTCCACAGTAAGATTTAGAGACTCCAGAGGCAACAGAGGGGCTGGAACAGAGGTGAAGACCCCACTAACCGGCCCACCCCGATGCAGGAAGATATGAAGTGAAGAAAACTTCAAAAACAGATTAAAGAAACTACACAAAACAGATTTCTTCATCTCAGATTTCATTTTAATCTGTATGACAACGCCTAAATGACCATCCTGAGATAAGCAATGCCATCCGGAGTAAAGTGCTGCTGAGAGGTTCTCTTTAATGGCCACCATTTCCTAGACTCTGTTTTAATCATGAACTTCAAAAATAGTTCTCATTGGGGTATCATTGTTATACTGAATATGCTATTATACATGCTCAACCAAAATGCGAGTTTAGTTTATAGCAATGAAAGTGAAGGCAGATGTGGTAAGACGATGTCTCAGCTTTATACAGGGTATGTAACTGATATCAGAGCAGATCCAAATACAGGGCAACCGCTGTATCTCAGGATCAACTCAGCTTACAGGCAGTATCAGGTTCTAGAAACAAACCAAGTACGGTATGTTTTTTGTCTCTATTGAGAGACAAGTAACAATATCGGAGCTAATTACTTAATGCAATGTGGTGCAATTTTGTAGAGTCTTTCCACACTCTCACAAACATTACTGCTAACCACATCAGTAATAAGCGGTGAGAGTAAACTCAAATTTAATACAGACACTAAATGTTCAAGAATAAAAGTATTTCTTCTCACAAATTATATAGCCTCCAAAACAATGTGCAAGCTGGAAGAGATATTTTGAGCAACAAGAAATTCACTGTAAACCCTCAAAGTACTAGAACAAAGTGCAACACAATGAGAAGTGTCAATGGTAGACCTGCACCACTATGTGAAATGTGCGGGGTAAATCCTTAAAGGGAACCTGTCACCTCATGTAAGCCCCCTAACTTGTCAATACTGTCCCTGCAGCACCCAAATACTTTCTTAATCATCCCTGTCTGAACTCTAGGGAGTTTATAAAAGTGAAATAGTATGTTTTAATAACTTACATAATTTTTTACGGGTGGGCGTTTCTGACGGAGGGACAGTGTCCCCCGCTCCAATTACACCCCCATGGGTGTAATCCTTGTTGCATGACTGCGCTTGTATTTTCAAATGCTCCAAATGCCTCCACTCTGAATTCTTGATGCGGCATCACGTGATGCCTGTGCGCGCCATTTTCGGTGATGCGCAGGTTGCCGGGTGTAAGGCCGCCTTCAGCATGCCTTCTGCGCATGCTCTGGAGGTGGCCTGTGACGTGTGAAGCAGAAGATCCGAATATGATCCAGCGCGTGTCATATCCGGATCTTCTGTTCCACACGTCACAGGCCACCTTCAGAGCATTATTGGTATTCCATCTATTTTGCTCCTACTCCAGATGATTTCTATACAGTGGGTGAAATAAGTATTGAATGCATCATCATTCCTTGTAAATATATTTTTAAATGTGCTATTGGCATGAATTTATCACCAGATGTCAGTATAATCCCATCCAATCCATAAAGATAAAGAAATCAAACCATCGATGTCCATAAATTAAGGTATGTGTAATAATAAAAAATGTATATTTATATATTAATAAAAAATTACACAGGGAAAAAGTATTTAACACATAAAGAAAGAAAGGTACAAAAACTCATGGAAAGTTGTGACACCAGATGAAATCTATCAGTGATTAGAAAGCAATCCTGCCACTTAATGAAAAATAACAGCTGATTCAACTGCCTCAGAAGAAACATCTCCTGACGGTTAAAACTAGTGAGCTGTCTCAAGACCTTCACAATCTTATTGTTGCAAAACATACTGATGGCATTGGTTACAGAAAAATGTTTAAACTACTGTAGGTTCCAGTGAGTGCTGTTGGGACCATTTTCCATAGGTGGAAACAGGGGCGTATCTAGGGGGATGCAGCCGGATCCTCTGCCCCGGGCGCAACTCAGAGGGGGCGCCGGCACCCACCCCCTCTTGTTTTGTTGCACGGGTGGCAGGCCCCCCCTCTCCTGTGAGGAATCACCGCCCCCCCGAGCCCTGCCCCTGAGCTCTCTCCTCAGATGCAGAGGGTGTCAGAGCAGCGGCAGTGTCCCAGGATTTATTGAATAGTGCTGGGACGCTGCCGCTTCATTGATCCCCCTGCGTGCACTGCTGGCTATTCCGGGATCAGTGTGTGAGCTCAGCTTGGATAGAGCAGCTGAGCTCCTCCTGACCTGTAAGCGCTGATGCTGCGGAGGTGCCGGCTGCATGAAGACCGTCTGGGAGCAGGACAAGGTAAGTGCCAATGAGCGAAGAGAGCAGGGGTGGGGGGAACAGGGGCCACAAGAGGGAAGAAGCAGGGTAAGTGGAGGGGGCCACAAGAGGGGAGAAACAGGGAGACTGGGGGGGCAAAAGGGGAGAAGCAGGGGAAATGATGAGGGGCCACAAGAGGGGAGAAGCAGGGTGAATGGGGGTGCACAAGGGGAAAAGCAGGGTGAATGGGGGCCACAAGAGGGGAGAAGCAGGGAAAATGGGGGGCACAAGAGGGGAGAAGCAGGGTAAGTAGGAGGGCACAAGTCTGAGTCCCCGCCTGTAAGTCCTCCATGCATATCTAGCCCGTATGTCCCTGGCTGAGTGTGCATGTGTGTGTCCCTGGCTGGGTGTGCATGTGTGTGCCTGGCTGAGTGTGCATGTGTGTGCCTGGCTGAGTGTGCATGTGTGTGCCTGGCTGAGTGTGCATGTGTGTGCCTGGTTGAGTGTGCATGTGTGTGTGTGCCTGGCTGAGTGTGCGTGTGTGTAACTGGCTAGGTGTGCATGTGCGTGCATGCGTGGCTAGGTGTGCGTGTGTGTGCGAATGCCTGGCTGGGTGTGCATGTGTGTGCCTGGCTGGGTGTGCGTGTGTGTGTAACTGGCTAGGTGTGCATGTGTGTGTGTGTGTGTGCCTGGCTGGGTGTGCATGTGTGTGCCTGGCTAGGTGTGCATGTGTGTGTGTACACTGCTTGGAGGGAGGGCTTAGTTGTAGTGAGGAGTAGGGAGGGGTGGCAACAGGAGTCACTTAGTTAGACAGAGTCAGACGGAAAGAGAAAGTGAGTCTGCTGACAGCCTTCAGGCTGTGCACAGTCTCCAATGTTTATACATCCCGCAGCAGTCACTAATGTGCATACAACCCTCAGCAGCATTTAATGTGCATACGTCTCAAAACAGTCTCCATTGTGCATTTGTCCCACAGCTGTCTCTATTGTGTATTCTCTATTGTGTGTATACCCTGCAGCCATCTTCATTGTCTATATGACCCGCAGCCATATCTATTGTGTATACAGCTAGCAGCCATCTCTATTGTGTATTCTCTAATGTGTATACAGCTATTGTATATTCAGCCCACAGGAGTCTCAAGTGTGTATGTGTGTAATATATAATAAAGAGAGAGAGTGTAAAAAAAGAAAAACAGCACAAAAATATAGAAAAAAGTGGACTTTATTGCCTAATGGCGTGGCCACGCATTGGGCAATAAAGTCCACTTTTTTCTATTTCTTTGTGCTGTTTTTCCTTTTTTTACTCTATTGTAAGGAACCATCTGGATTGCTGGTTGGGAAAGCTTTGCACATAAATTGAGGTAATTTTTGGTGGTGTTCCAACTTTTCACTACAAGTATCATGTATGTTCGGGTGGAGGCGGAGCATGGGTGAAGGCGGAGTCTCAGCAGGGCCCCAAAATTTTGGCTGTAGGGGGCCCCGAAAATCCTAGAGGCAGGCGGGGCTGAAAGCTGACAGAGCTGACAGCATCTCCCCCCCCCCCCCCCCGCTCCTCAACCAAGGCTGCAGGGGGCTGACAGCACAACCCCCAGAGTAGGTGAGGAGCGGGGGGGGGGGGGGGGGGGGGTGCCACAATAGATCCTTGCCCCGGGCGCCATGAGACCTAGTTACACCGCTGGGTGGAAAGAATATTACTTCACCATAAACCGTTCATGACCAGATGCTTCCTGCAAGATTGCAAACTGAGGAGTGAGAAGAATCATCAGAAGAGTTGTCCAAGAGCTAATGATCACCTGTAGAGGGCTACTGGAGGATCTGGGATCAGCAGGTACACATTTTATCAGAAATCAACAAGTAATGCACTCCCTCTCTATGGTCTGTATACACACTAACCACGTAGGACTGCATTACTGAACAAGAAACATGTTTAAATGCATTTAATGTTTGCTCAACAACATTTAGACAAGCCTGTAAATACTGGGAGAATATAGTCTGGTCAGATGAGATAGAAATTGAACTCTTTGGATGCCATAATATATCATGTTTGGAAGCCAAAAGGAACTGCTAATCACCTCCAAATGGCACACCAAGACTGAAGCTTGGAGGTGTGAACTGTATTATTGAAGGAAAGATGAATGGAGAAATGTACTGAAACATTCTTGATACAAACTTTACTGCCATCTGCCAGGCTGATGAAAATGAAACAAGGGTGGACATTTTACTAAGACAATGATCCCAAACCCACAGCCAAGGAACTGTTAATTGGTTTAAGAGGAAGAAAATAAAGTTGTTAGATTGTCCGAGCCGATCAGGGCTGCCACTAGGAATTTTGGGGCCCCTCACTGGCAAACTTTGGGGCCCCCCTGAGACTCTGCCCAGCCTCCAACCCAGCTCCGCCTCCACCCAAACATATATAATATATTTTATAAATATATATATATATATACACTACTATATAATCGTCTAATTCTGTCTGTCTGTAACGGAAATCCGGGCGCGACCAATCAACGACGCAAGATTTCAGAATTAGACGAGTAGATAGTAGATGGCGGCCAATAGCGGTGCCGCTGCACACGCACCCCTCTCCGCCAAGTCCCCCGCCCAGTCTCCCACCCCCAGCAGTTCGGCCCACTCTGCTCCATCCTCCCCACCGCTCTGTCCTCCCTGCTGCTCCGTCCTCCCTGCCGCTCTCTGTTTTCACCCACTCCCGGTGTTCCCATTGCAAGTGAATAACTGGAGGAAGAGAATCAGTGGGTCATGTGACAGGCTCTGTGTGACGTCACATCAGCCTGCCCTGTCACATGACCCGCTGATTCTCTTCCTCCAGCTATTCACCTGCAATGGGAACACCGGGAGTGGGTGAGAACAGAGCGGCAAGGAGGGGGGATGGACATGTGTGTGTGTATAATGTATGAATGTATGTGTGTATACATGTGTGTGGCTGTATACATGTATGTGTATACATGTGTATGTATCATGTGTATGTGTATACACTTGTGTGTGTATGTATACATGTGTGTGTGTCTACATGTGTGCTTATACCTGTGTGTACATGTGTGTCTGTCTAATTGTGTGTGTCTGTATACGTGTGTGTGTGTACATGTGTGTGTCTGTATATGTGTGTACATGTGTGTGTATGTATATGTGTGTCTGTATACATGTGTATGTGTGTTTACGTGTGTATATCTGTGTATGTGTGTCTGTATACATATGTGTCGTATACTTGTGTCTATGTGTCTGTATACATGTGTGCATATACCTGTGTGTGTACATGTGTGTGTGTCTGTGTAGATATGTGTATACCTGTGTGTATCTGTATATGTGTGTCTGTATACATATGTGTGACTGTATACATGTGCGTGTCTGTATACATGTCTGTGTGTACGTGTTTGTATACATGTGTGTGTTTGTTTGTCATGTGTGTGTCTGTATACATGTGTTCGTGTTGTGTGTACATGTGTGTCAGTATACGTGTGTGTCCGTACATGTCTGTATACATGTGTTTATACATGTGTGTATACCTGTGTGTACGTGTGTGTATAAGTGTATGTCTATTACTGATCTGCAATGTCACGTCATACATATATACACACATGTACATGCACAAATACATATATATACACACGTGGTGAGTCACGTTATACACATATACATAGACACGCGGCGGCTCATGTCATTTACTCTATAATAGTCTAATTCTGTCTGTCTCTCTGTAACGGAAATTCCGCGTCGCTGATTGGTCGCGGCCGGCCGCTGGTTGCGACCAATCAGAGACAGGCACAGTTCAGCCACGAATTTGCGTGGGATTTGAACCATGCATGCCACCGCTATCTTCGGGAAATCATTGGCGCTAGCTGCTGATCTCCCAACAGTAGCCGCAGGTCATCTCCTGCCGCATGCAGGTCAGCGGCGAGCAGCCCAGAGGAGATTGGAAGGCGAGGACCTATAGATGAGGTGAGGGGGGAGAACTGGAGGAGATCGGGCCCGCACCCCTCACCTCTCCTCCGGGCCCTCATTCCTGTCACTCACCGCTGGGTCCCTGACAAATGTCAAGGCAATCATGCCCTATTGGCGACCCTGGAGCCGATAACCTGACCTGAATCCAATAGAAAATTTATGAAAGGTATTAAAGTTCAGATGTTCCATGACAGAGTATTCACATGGGGGGACCTTCAGCGTAAAGTTTGACTCTAGTTGTTTTCTATTACCATGCTTACCAAAAGGGATGGAGGTGTCTTGAAACTTCATCACCAACTTCATCTACAGCAGAGAAAACAGGGATTTTATCCAAACTACAGCAAGCAGTCCAGTAAGTAATACATCACTAGAATCAGGCTCTTACCCCTACATCGCATGGCTCTCAAATCCTGTAGCAAAAACCTGTTTGAAAAATTCCTTTTAAATGTGAGCCAAATACATGACCACTCTTCCATTCATTTTTATGAGATTTGAGCCCAATTAGACATTAAGTGAGTGCTGGTAATTGAGATAATCCAGTAAACAGCTGCAGTAGACTTGTGTAAATGAGTTGTGTGCAATATCTTCTTGTATAAGGAGAAACAAAGAATTCATAAGCTTTTTATGCTCTGACCTTATTGCTGAATGTTGGAATGGTGGAGCGGGCTTATTTTCCAAGTTTTGATATGGGGTCCCATGGTTACATTTTATGCCTTTTGTTGTCATCTTTCCTTACCTGGATTTGCACCTGTATACCTTCACATATTTTCACATGTTCCTACTTGTCTATAATGTTCTTTATAAACCTACAATTTATTTGTACAGTTGAATCATCTTAGTACAATACTGGGCGGCTTGTTCTATGCAACTGTCTGAGTAAACACAAAGTCTTTGAAGATGACAGTAGGTCAATGAAGATGATGTCCCCTTTGGGTATTTGTAGAGACAAAATACCTACATAAATAACCTTCGGCAGTGAATACGTTCTATTATACCAGCAGCTATCTTATCTGGTGAATGGTAATAATTCCTATGTATTTCAGAATTACTGTTATTATACCTTTCATCTGCAACACTAAGAAAATCTGAATACCATTTTTTGTAGTTACGCAACTCAACTGCTCCTCTCCACCCCACTAGTGCTCCTGCCATCTCTGTGAAACAGCTAACTTTTTGGGCAAAACACAGCTGGTGGGACATTTCCCAGTGATGTAACTAGAGTGTGATGGGCCCTGGTGCATAGTTTGAACTTGGGTCCCCACCCCTGCATGTTGGTCACATGTAGCAGCACTTGTAGCATTCTCAATCCTATAAAAACAAAAGTCTCCTCGCCCCCTTTTCATTATGTAGTAATGTCACACATCCTTCAATAATGGCACCCATTCTGTACTTCTTCCTGGTAAACATTTCCCCCATCCTGGTGTGTGTGTCCCCCATCCTGGTATATACATCCCGCATTCTGGTAAATATGTCTCCCTTCCTGGTAAATATGTTCTCCTTCCTGATAAATGTTCCCCACCCTGGTATTATATATATATGTCTAACGTCCTGGGCCCTTTCCTGGGAAATATTCCCCCTATTCTGGTATATATGTCCCTAATCCTGGGCCACCTCCTGGTATGTATGTCCTTATTCTGAGCCGCTTACTGGTAAACATATCATCCATCTTGGTATATATGTCTCTCATCCTGGTATATAAGTTCCCCATCCTGGCATTTATGTCCCCCTTCCTAGGCCCCTTCCTGGTTTTCCCGGTTAATATGTCCCACATCGTGGCATATATGTTCCCCTATCCTATTATATATGTCTCCCATTCTGGGTCCCTTCCTGGTAACTATGTCCCCTTTCTTGTATATATGGGCCCCCATTCTGGGCCCGTTCTTGGTATATACTGTGGTGTGAAAAAGTTATTTCCCTCTTCCTGATTTCTTATACTTTTGCATGTTTGTCACACTTAAAGGGAGCCAGCCAGCAGATTTTAGGGCTATAAAGTGAAGCCAGTGCTATACAGACACTGGGATACTGAGTGCAATCATACCTTTACTTCAATGATTACATGTATGATTGTAGAGGAAACTTATCAAACACTGGGAAAACTGTGCAGCACATTAGCATAACTATGAGGGGCTGGATTTCTTTGTATTACTCCCCTGTGGGCTCTAAGCCAAACCCACACCCTTCCCTCTCTTCCTCCCCTCTCCCTCCCTCCCTCCCCATCAGTATATACCAGGCACATTAGGTCTGACATGGTGCATGATGATAGATGGCACAAAGTCAGGCTCCTGTATGTTCATTATTCCCTCCCTTCTGTGTCTCCAGCTTCTCACTGCTTCTTCTCTGGCTGTCTGTGATAGATCCAGTCACCGGAGAGCAGGAGAAAGCTACGCCCCCTACAGTCTGTGCCTCCCAAGCTCAGCTCTCTCTTCACAGTCACAGGCCTTCTTCTGCTCTCCGGTGACTGGCTCACAAACAGCTATAACTGGCAATGAATTATTTACAACATTCTGGAGGATTGTGGCCCATTCATCTCTGCAGAATTGTTGTAAATCAGCCATATTGAAGGTTTCCGAGCATGAACCGCCTTTCTAAGGGTCAGCATCTCAATCGGATTAAGGTCAGGACTTTGTCTAGGTCACTGCAATGAAGTTTGAGAAGCAAAGAATGTGGTTTGTGGGAGCGCTACGACAAAGGGCAAATTGTTTAACCAATTTGTTAAGGCAACAAACCATTTTATTAAGGGCTCTCTACATGCCACAACGTGTTTCATCACCCATCACTGTCTCCCTCAGGTGGTGTAAAGAGCATATAGGAAGTGACATATGTAAAAGACTAGTGAACCAATGATGAGAACCTAACAATTATCATCTCACAGCAGTAATTAGTCCACTGGTGAATAACACACAATTCAAGATACAATTAGATTAGGAATATACATAGTAAAATGATATAGGATAAAAACATAATAAAAACATCTGTTATTCACCAGTGGACTAATTACTTTGAGATCATTGTTGTTAGGTTCTCATCATTGGTCCCCTAGTCGTTTAAATATGTCACTTCCTATATGCTCTTTACACCACCTGAGGGAAACAGCGCTGGCTGTTGGAACGTGTTGTGGCATGTAGAGAACCCTTAATAAAAAGGTTTGTTGCCTTAACAAATTGGTTAAACAATTTGCCCTTTGTTGTAGTGCTCCCACAAACCGCATTCTTTTCTTCTCAAACTTAATGGAAATCTCCTCTGCAGGTGAGTGGTAGTAGCTGCTCTCGACTCGATGTAAACTCCACCAGTTGAAGGACCTGAAGTGACATGATTGGAACAACGCCCATCTCAGTCACGGGATTGTGTCATGTGACCGCCACTGGGAGGATCCACACACTGCGGCTCTCCCACAGCGTTCCCTCCATGCTGACTTCCATCCACAAGCTTTAACCAGGGTTATGCATGGGTGCACAACTGGTCTAGGTGAGTGATTAATCAGCACTCAATGATTTCCCCCTAGATCACCAGGTCCGGTTTATTGTGCGCTTCTTGTATTGTATTATTTTTCACTCCATGTAGGTCATTGCAATGGCCCATCCTGGTTTATATGTCCTTATCCTGGGCTTCTTGCTATTATATACAGTATGTTTCCCTTCTGTCTTTAAAGCATTAAGCAAAAACATACTTCTCACCTCCCTCCGCTCCCACATTGTGCAGCGTCCTCTTCTTTTGCCGATGCAGTGGCCGGCAGCTGACATTGGCGTGCCTGCTATAGTTGATGTATGATATCACTGCCATATGCAACATCAATGCATGGCTCTGGATAGACGGCGTGAATTGCAATGCAGGGATCTGGCGGGTCACTGTACCGCAATGTATTTCAGCTGGATGTACACTCATCCAGATGAAGTAGGCACTGAGGTGGCGGGCTCCCTTCACCCACTGCATTTCCCCTACAGCAGCCATGAGGATCTACTTCTATAATGTCCATATTCCCTAACCTCTTTATTTTCAGTTTTAGCAGTAAAATTCTTGATCTATTGGAGGCATGCACTTTTATACAGTCTACATACATAGTGGAATAGTATGTCTACTTAATTACATTTTTGCAAATTAATAGAGATGGATGAATCGATTCGCATGACCCTGGACAAACGAACATGTCAGTAGTCCATGGCGGCCAAATCGCTTCCAGGACCACTTCTTGTTTTTAGGCTCGGTGCAACATTATAATTTTGCTAATGAAGCATGGCGGCAGGTGGATGATAGCTCGCAAAAACTCCCATGCAATGGCCACAAAATTATGACAAAGCAGCTGGATTATGGTCCTGCAAATGGTTCTAATTTGCTAATCTCTGGGAGTTAAAGAGGACCAGTCACCCCCAGTTTAGGAGGCTGAACAAGAAAGGGCTGGAGGTGGCACAGAGAGGACTGGAGGCTGGGAGAACACCAGCAACAACGATGACACATACAGGAGGCTGAACAAGAGAGGGCTGGAGATAGCACAGAGAGGGCTGGAGGCGAGGAGAACACCATCAACAGCGATGACACATACAGGAGGCTGAACAAGAGAGGGCTGGAGGTGGCACAGAGAGGGCTGGAGGCGGGGAGGAGGGCAGACACATAAAGGAGGCTGAATAAGAGAGGGCTGGAGGTGGCACAGAGAGGGCTGGAGGCGGGGAGGAAACCATACAATAGCGATGACTCATTACAGAGTAAGTCCCTCCGAACTCATTATCTGTACACTTTCTAAAGTCTTTTTAACAACTTACAGGGGGGCTAGAGACATGGGGGACCCCTTCCCTGAATGCAGCAGAAACACTGCATTCAGAGCTGCATTCAGTTAGCATAGCATCAGGGGGGTGACAGGTCCTCTTTAATGTTATAATATATGTCATTCAATTAATAAAATGTCCAATGATCGTACGATTTGAATATATAATGCTGGTCAAAAGTTTGGACACACATGTTCATGCAATGGTTTTTGTTTTAGCTATCAGAATGATGGGCTGAAGGCAGCAAAACCAAGAAGGAGCACATAAGGAAACGGAGTAAAAAAACATGTGAAACATATCAGAATATGTTTTAAACCTTAGATTCCTCAAAATATTTTGTGATCTCTTTTTCCAGAAAGTCACAAATGATGAATCAAAGTCATTTCCAAACGTTACACTCCTCCCACAAGGCCAACCTAAAAAAAAGAAAACAGGGAAAATGTATAACATATACTTCAAAAAAGGTGCAAATGGAAAGATAAATATGGTGCAAAACCATAAAAAGGTGCAAAACACTGTGACGTTAACAAAAAAGAGGCAAATGAAATAATGATTTGGGCGCAATATGCACATGTCAATAAGAACAAGGAAAACCTTTGTGTGCATAGGGGTCCCCAAACATTTGACACGTACTGTGTATGAGAATTTAGAGTGATCCTCTAACACTGCCGTTAAAAGAATTGTTTCAGCGGCAAGGATCTGGGACCAAGTGTAGATTATTATTTTCCAAAATTTTTGCAGGAAGACTTTGGCTTTGCTATTGTATAGGAAAAATGGCAAAGACCACCATGCAATAGTTAGGCTAGGGCCATATTTGCATCATGATTTTTCAGGAAGCATCTGCCATAGACATGTATTAGTGCAGCCTTAATGCGTCATGTGGTCCGCTTGAAATAGCATGAGATTTGAAATACAGGTACCTTTTGTGCCCACGTCAACATGCACCGTGGATCCGCTGCCCCATTATACTCTATGGCAGCGTTAACATAGAGTTAGGCTACGTTAAGGCTGCGCTAATACATGTATATGGCGGATGCGTCCTGAAAAATCATGATGCAAATGTGGCCCTGGCCTAAGGCGTGTTGCCAGCCTTCATTGACAAACTAGAAAGGGCTGTGTTTATCTATGGGGCTCAGTCGGTTCTAGTATCAGCCGCTGATCTACAGACAATCTGCAGGGAATGTAACCTCTTGGAAGCTTCTTTGTTGTAAATATGAATCCCTAAACTTCTATAGTAGAACTAAGATTACATCATCAATACATGAAAGCACTCCATGGCCCCCAGACGTTTTACAGTCATTATCTATATAAAACAAATGCAAAATATGTCATTGTACCATTACAACTAGAAACTAAACTCATGATGTCTTACAAATTTTCCATCCTGTTACTATGGAGATGGAACCTTACCTAAATATAACATCTCTGTGAGCCAGATAATGTATGCATAATTATCCATAAATGACCTATGTATCATAGCAGTAGAGATTTACAGATATTCGCAATGGTTTCCCACTGGCTCCTAAAAATAAACGTATATCAAAATGCATTTACAAATTAGCAATGGCAGAGAGTTGTGTGCACAGTGTATTTTACAACTGGACCTGCTCTAAAACCGCCTAAAAAAGCACTTAAAACACCTGGCCTGTTTGCCCAAGTTAAAAAGATGTTATGTGCACAAACCGTAAAGGAAGACATTCGGAAAAAAAGACTGTTCAAATGAAGAATGGCACCTTGTAGTGGATATTTATATATATAGCCCTACAAAAAATATGCTGATGTAAATATACTAATTGAATGTTCTGTGCCCCCTGCCCATGTCCAGGGAATTCAATGCAACTTCTCACCTACTTGTTTTCCATCTATCTCTGTTCCATGGTTCCATAAAGCTCTAAAGGTACTGTCACACAGGGACATATCGCGGGAGCGCGCATCCCTGACAACATCGCCGGCGAGATGTCAGACTGAGCAACTTACCGGCGATGTCGCCGGCTAGTTGCCGCGGCTATCGCTCGCTGGGTTGCCCAGCAACCCAGCGAGCGATGACTCGCAATGTTGTAGATAGGCAGAATCGCCCGCAACATTGCAGGTTGCCGCGTTACACAGGGCGATCAGGCATGATCGCCTGACCAACATCGCCAGGTTTCCCAACATTGTTGGGAAACCTGGCGATGTGACTCAGGCGATTCATCGCCTGATTATCGCCCTGTCACACGCGGCAATTCGCCGGCGATGTCGCCGCAACCTGGCCACGCCCCTCGGTTGCCGGCAACATCGCCGGCGATATGTCCCTGTGTGACGGTACCTTAAGGGTGAACAATTCACGTTGTGGAGAGTTCCAAGCCGGCGTACGGAGACTTCTAGGAGGAGAATCTAGGGTTGAGAGGTCCTCAACATTTTTTACCTTCATAGCCACAAAGTTAGTGATGGTCACAGGCCAGAAACTAGAGAAATGAAAGCAAGACACGTTCACACTTGATGTAATAGTGCTGCACACTTCAGAAGTGTCCTGTTCTGAGCATGAGAGGAACAAGTGGCTACTTCAGAAAGGCTCTGGATACAGCTCACTCACTAGAGAGGGTAGCCGAATAGGATGCAGAGACTGTTATCTAGGAAAGGTGGCGGCCACTGTGTGAGGATCACAAAGGGTAAGGCCGCTTTACACACACCAACTTCTGAACAGATCTCTGGTTGCAGTGAAATCATGGACACATTGTTCCATTTTGTGGCTGTGTACAAATGTAACATGTGTCCATGATTCACTGCAACCAGAGATCTGTTCAGAAGTTGGTCACAGAAGTTGGTGTGTGTAAAGCAGCCCTAAGGAAAGTTCAACAAACACGGACCCTTGAGGAACTCAAGGGACATGGCGGCTGTTGGTCTTGGGCATTCTGTGTGCCACAACCTCTGATTTGGTCTCTTAATTCACCATGGTGTCATGCAGCCAATCCATGGTGGTGTTGTCATAATGGGCCATAATTGAAGAAAAAAAAAATAGTTTTTTGAGTCATTCAAGTGCCTTAAAGGCATAAAGTAACTGGCATCCATTATTGCTTTGGTGTGTCAGCTGCTAGGACCATGCACCTTGGAATAAAAATAAATGTAAGAAATTGTAATATTTAGCTGATTTGACCTTACCTAATAATAATATAACTAAAAATAATACAGAGAAGGGTGCCGCATCACCAGTAGGGCACTGCGCCATACAATCACAATGTGCCCCTGACCGGCTTGACCTCTGTGGTTTATCTCTTGTATTACACAATCTTATCATTTGATGTACATGAGGGACAAGGATGTTGCTTACATATTTTATGGGAAGAGAAAGAAGGGCATGTCATGTCACAGTACATCTCAATATAAATCATGTGAGAAGCATGCTTGATGCAATACAGTGAGCACAATTATTAAGCAATTTGTATTGTTGACAAATAATTTCATAATTGGACAACTACAGTTCTCTATGTCACTCCAAACATTAATAAACCTGAATATTAAAGAAAGTAAAAGTAAGTTTTTTTTTTTTTTAAAGAATATCTGTGTGTGCCGAATTATTGGACAAGTATTATTGTGTAGAATAATTATGAAATAAATGAAAAATGTAAATTTTCTCATCTCAATTTTTTATTTTCATCGGTTAAAGTGAGAACAGTAATTAAACAGAAATCAAAATGTACAAAAATACATTTCTGAAATTTTTAAAATAAATATCAGTGACCAATATAGCCACTTTTCTTTTCAATAACAGTTATAAGTCATCTATCTGTGGAGTCCGTCAGATTCTTAGGGTACCTTTACACGTCACAACATTGCATGCAATTTCACTTGCAACTTACTGGTTGCAGTGAAATTATGGACACATTGTTTCCATTTGTACACAGCAACAAAATGGAACAATGTGTCCATGATTTCACTGCAACCAGTGAGTTGCAAGCAATATATCTCTGTGTGTACGGGGTCCGTTACACGTCGCAAAATTGCATGCAATTTCACTGGCAATTTGCTGGTTGCAGTGAAATAATGGACACATTGTTCTATTTTGTTGCCATGTACAAATGGAACAATGTCTCCATGATTTCACTGCAAGTGGAGTGGAGACTTCACTGATTGCATGAAGCACTGCCCTGCAAAAAAAAAATCATGGTTTTCTTGAAAGATGCAGACTTTTGCTTGCACCACTGCTTCGAAGCAAATGTCTTCTAAAGTAGTAACAGTAGTTTTGATAGTTGATTTTAAACCTGAAAAGTATCAACTGGCTAATTTTTAATAATACTAGCCCATAGCAGTACCCACCTCCACCTTGCTGGCATCTGGGTGGAAGTTGACGTCTGTGCCCATTACTGATCATGATGGAGGTCTATGTACCACGATGGTGGGACTGTGTACAAGGATGGGGAGGTTAAGTACCAGGATGACGGGCTATGTACAAGGAAGGGGGTGCTATGTACCAGGATGAGGGGGCTATGTACCAGGATGGGGGCTATGTACTAGGATGAGGGGGCTAAGTACCAAGTTGGAGAGACAACATACCAAGGTGGGGGTCATGTACCAGGTTGGGGGATATATATAGCAGGATGGGGGGGGGGGGCAAGTACCAGGATGGAGGACATATATACTGATTGTAAGACAGACACTGGCATAATAAGACGGACCCCATTTAACATTAAAAATTATTTTTTTTCTCTTTTCCTGCACCAAATTTGGGGGGCGTCTTATAATCCAGTGCGTCTTATAAAGTGAAAAATACAGTGTTAGCCACACATCACAGGTCGTTTGTAACTCCTGATGGCTGACAACTAGAAATAACTAAAACGTTTTTAAACTCTTCCAGCAATTCTTACTTAATGCAATGGGATAAAAGATTTTTTCATTTCACCAACTTAGTGCGGACATAATGATCTGCATCATAGCTGATGCCAACAGACACTCAACGCACCTCATCATATTAACCAGAATATAGACTGGTGGGTCACTTGTAGATGATCCAGCCCTATGAAGTATTTAGAGAGGCTTTCAGAAAATAGTCGTTTTTGCATATTTTCTTGTCTCTCTGCAAATTTCCTATAGCAAACATAAAAGCTGATTTTTCTGCATCTGCAAATCTGTTGCCTTGTAAATGAAAATGACCGCTCACGATAATTGAGACTAGTGCTTAGTTAATCTGCAGCACCTCTCAGTGGCTAAATGGAGTTTCGTCAATTATGCACATCACGAGCATAGACAGCACTACGGTTTACGTCATAATTATTCACATGTTGATTTGTTTTATTATTCATTTGCTCTCTTATTTTTTTTGAACATTATCAACAGGAAACCCAGCGTGCTCATGACATGTCTGTTTTCTAAATATACTTGATCCCCATTAAAGAACATTTTTAAAGCCTTTTCTTGAAGCCTGTGCTATAAATCTGTTGTTGATCCTCAAAATGTATACCTAAAAAATAATTGGTGTTTCCATACACTTTGTCAGAATGCCGTGCACAATTGGGAACAGACATGGTAATTATATATATATTATATGTATATATATACCGTAATTTGCTTTTTTTTTCTTTTTGCATTAATCGGGTTCACCAGTAGTGGGCAGGCAACAACAAGATGGTGTGAAGAAATGGTATTTAAGGTACATTCGTGCGCAATCAAAAGTTCTTGCTGGAATGTCTTTGCAATCTTTTTTTTAAATATATTCATGTTCAGAAACCTCTTGTGGTGCATTGCTAGCAATTGCATAAATAGGCTTGTCACCATTTCCTCCTTTTTGAAATAAACAAATTGGAGTTCACATTTCCTTTAAGCGACATTACTGGTTCCTTTTTTTCTAGACTGCTACCATAGTTAACAAAAACTAGTACCGTAGTTATACAACTTTCCTAAATGCCCAGATTAATGCCCATAAACAGGCACACATCAATGATATTATACCGTAAGTCAATAGGTCCTTGTTAAATGTATTGTTTACACATTGATACAACCTGTATGGAGACTGAATGTACATTAACATAATATAAATATCCTATTCCCAACCAACACACATATTATCCCTGCACATTCTCTGGAACGATGTGCTGCTCACTGTTATGATTTTAATGTTGACAAAATCCAATCTGATTAATCTAATCAAGGGGGTGCTCAACAATGAACTCATCATCTTTCCTTCATCCCCCTTAAATGACATCGCACTCTCCTCTTTATTGGAAGTGCGACGCCCGCTAAGGCTGGGGGTACTCGGTAACCGGGCCAGTCTGTGACCCGGCTCTGTGACCTAGGGCTTGCAGTAAAAGGGGATAGTTCATGACGCCACCTGTGGTACTTGGACGGGGTGGCCGACGCTGCAGGATATGACCACTGGGGCAGATTGTAGTGCAGCCAGGATGGTAAAGCTCCCCATAGGTGAAGCTGGGCCCCAGGGATGGTGTGAACAGTCTACAATAGTGGTGATGATCATTGGGATGCAGGACTGAGGACGCTGGCAATAATTGGAGGATACAAAAGGGTGCAGTTCCGTTACCTTTACTTGGTAGATAGTATTGCAGTCCGGGATACTGGTTACATGTGTTAGAAGGGATCTGGCCAGCCTTGAAGCATTTGGAGATCCACCTCACCAGGCGGGATTGGAGGCCTTTCTGCTTCAGGTCCCCGCATCTTGTAGCTAGGCTGCGGGCCCTTCTGACTCACCGTAGCCAGGTCTTCACGTCGCAGGCGTTGCTTCTCCTGTCACGGTTCCACGCCTGCAGCCGTGGGGCCGGTGGTCCAGATCAAAAGGGTGTTGTTGAGCAGATAGGGGTTAATTCTTAGTTGTCGTGATGCCACCTGCGGGAATTCCGGTGATTTCACTGGCGCTGCTTGGGCCTCCGGGGATGTACGGCAGCAAGATGGGACACTCCCCACAGGACGAGCGGGAGTCCCCGGGGCCAGGAGCTGTCCTTGATGGGATATGGCAGCTTTTGTAGTTTACTGCGTGTTAGCTCCAGGAATAATGCGCAGACACACACAAAGTCTTTTAGGTACCTTTACTGGTGGCAACAGGTACACTCGGACCGGGTGATGAGGTTGACACTCCTGGAGTTTCCACAGCAAGCAGTGTGTAGGCTTCCTTCTCTATTGTTCTGGTGGGTCGGGTGGATATGAATCCTGCCGGACCGGGTTGTACGTTCGATGGAACATGGTTCACCTGGGTTAACTGCACTGAGGACGCTATAAAAGGGGTTAGGTGTAATTACTTCTCCTTCCTGGGCTCTCATCTGTGGGTGCTTCAGGTGTACAGGGGCTAGACTCCCTGGTCGTAGTGCTGGGTTCTCTGCGGTGTATGTGGTAGTTCCCACAGCTCGGTTCCAGTAACCGGATTATTGGGAGAGTTAGGATAACTCTGCTGTCCCTGAGAGGTGCTTTCCTCCTGTCCTATGACCCCAGTTGCAAGGGTCTCTCACTTGCTGGGTGTGCTGGTTTGGGCCTAGTATAGCTCCAGTACCAGTGACTGCACACTTCCTGCAGCTCTCCTAGCGTCTGCACACTCTGGTGTTTCTCCCTCCAGGACCCGGTTTTATAGGGGGAACTGGCTTAAGGTAACCAGTGGAGCTCCCCCTAGAGGCCTGGGGTGAAACAGGGTGTTAAAGGTGTTTTGTCTGTTGTGAGTGCTGCTTGCTGTTTCCACTCCATTTGTGTACCAAGAGTTCTGTGGTGCCCCAACCAGGGTGCCACACTTCTCCGGCTTGATGGTTCTGAACCATATGGCAGGAAACACAAGCATCTCTCCATTGCCACCTTGCTGAAGGTCACTCCAGGCTCTCAGCACGCTGATGTGTCGCCAGGTATTCGGTGTGCCAGGAGACTTGCTGTATGGCTGTTGGGGTGTACAGCACTCGCACAACCAAGGACTCTGACGTCCTTTTCCCAGCGCTCCACTTCGGGGTAAGACCAGTCATGGCTCCACTCCCCAGAGCACTTCTCACTTCATCTCTCTTCCCTCTCCTCAGACATTCTGACTAACCCCTCCTCCTGGCCAGAACCAGGGCAGCTCCTCTGAAGTCAGGGTTTAGAGCTCCCCCTTCTGGCCCGGAGTCAGGAAAAGTGTTGCATGCTGGTGTTACCTAGTGTGGGGACCTCCTACTGCTTGCAGGCATGACATCACCCCCGTTGAGGGAGGCAATGCCACTATGGCAACCAGACCACTGTGGTGCCACAGAGGTCCACTGTGTGGCACCCCATCAGGTAGGCTGCCACCAGAGGTTCTGCACTCCTGTCATTAGGGAGCATTGTGCCTCTTGTCTCCAGGTGCTGGGATGGTGCAGTTGAGCCAAAAACACACACAACCACACACAACCCGTAGGCACCTGAGAGGAACCAGGTTCCAAAAGTGGGACAAGGAGTGTAGTCAGTAGAGAGTAGGAAAGGAGAGACCATCATGAAAGGATTGGAGTGGAAGTCGGGAGTGTAGGGGCTGTGTGGTGCCGACTCCCGCGGGCTGGAGCATGACCACGCTCGCCCTGGGAGGGAAGACCATGAGGTGTGGAGGAAGAAGGGAGCCCTTGGGGTATGGAAGGAGACGTAGATCCCTGTACGTCCATGTCTGCTGAGACAGAGGGGCTGGTGGAAGACACAGGGATCCGGCCCTGAACACAGCGCGGATGCTTCATGGCTAAAATGTGGAACCAGAGCCCCCAGGCTTCTAATGGGAGCTGTGGCCAGACACCCGACACAACTTGGGGAAGGTGGCAAAACTAGGGAGCAGTGCCCGGGAGGGGTTCAAGAGCACCAGTGGCTGTTGGTACATGAGCTTTGTGCTACGGAGGTGCTAAGTAAGGAGTGGTGAGACGAGCTTTTAGCGCGAGGGGACTACCAGAGACAGAAACACCTAGTGAGAAAGAAAGGGGCAACAACTGAGGTTCGGCTGCACTAACCCGGTTCTGGAGACAATGATGAACCAGAGGTTGGCAAGGGACGTACCCGGCGATCATGCTGAAACCACTAACTAAATATAACAGAACTGCAGTTGTGGCGTGAGACTTTCTTTATCGGCGACCACCAGCCACAGAGGCCACATGAGACATCGGGGTACTGATAACCCAGTGAACATTTGCCAAGTTACAAACTGACTCTTGCATCCTACTGCCCTGGGGACCGCGCTCCACATGAGGGGAGCGGAACCATTGAAGCTGCCGGTCACCGTCCCCAGAGGTTCTGAAGCAGCGGCGGCCACCCTGGCCGCATACCGCAGGTGGCATCACGAATACCCCTTTCCTCAGTCATCCCCCGTTATCTACCCCCTTATTATTAAAATGACACCGCCATGGGACCGGGTCTCGGCCCCCGTCTGTTCCCGTGAAAAGAACCGAGAAGATTTGTAGAAATCCCATACCCACTATGCTTCATCTTAACTCAACCACAGCATGTTTTCAGCTGCGGTGCGGGTTTCCGGACTTCCACACCTCCACAGCATGTTAACCATCGGCTGTACGCAGGGAGTAGTCACCCTGAACCCAACGCAGATGGTGAGTGCAGGGTGGCTGCGGTCTCTTTGCAGGCACCCACGGCTTCCCGCAGGTCCAGAGGCGTTGTGTGTATGTGCGGATCGTGAACACATACATTACTTCATTCTGACAGGGGATAAAAATATCCTGTTTTGCTTTTTGTTGGGGATTCAGCAGTCGGACCCACTGAGCTTGAAGTTATCACCTAACACCAGGATAGATGATGAATACTGTAACTAGAATGCCCATTTGGTAAAACATGTAATGTTGCCGGTTGGGCTCAACTACGACATAAGCTGAGAGTGTAAGCTTGCAAGCTGCTTATAGACTTTCTTTATTTAATCCATTAATTGTAAATGGCACCTGCAGTGATAAGTACAGGAAGACTGGCAGCTCTGTGACTGCAGGGCAAAGCTTGTTTACTGTCCTAAATATGAACTTCTCAGTAAATGAATGGTTAAACGGAGAGAAAAGTTCACTTGTCCTAGCAAAACTTCAAGAAGTAAAATGTAAGAGAAAAGGAAATTAGTGGTTTATGGTTGGTTTGATTGAAGGCACAATAAGACCAGAGCCAGATTACCTGAAAGGTCATTCACACAAATCATAACCCTAATTCATCAGACACCTTTTCCCAGAATTCTGGCATAAAACTGCTTGAAATGTCACAATTCGTGTGACTTTTGATGGTTTACGCTAGCACACGCGAGCTCCTTCAACTCTTTAAAATGTGAATATAGCTAGTCGGCAGCATAGGTAACAATGGTGAAGTAAAATACAACACACATGCCCCTGGTTGGTGGACATGCCTCTTGGCTTGGCACATCTTAATGTAGCGCTCATTTCATCAAAACTGATCTACAAAATGCCAATCTTAAATGGAATATTTCAGCAGTATTGCACCCCAAACCCCCAAACTAACTCATGCCCTCAGCCACAGGGCCAAGTCTCTGCTAAGCAGGGAGATCGGCGCCCACCACAGAGCTCCACTAATTTTGCTTACCATGTCCACGGTTCTATGCGGCCATCTGCTTCTTACTTTGCTAGGAACCTGCATCCTCTTAGCAGGTCTCCTGGGAATGCTTTTAGGATGCTGACACCGCTTCCTGCACATACTTAAAGGAGTACTGCACCTGTTCCCTATTATGACTCTGAATTGGTCTGAGCCTAAAAGGCATCCTCCCCTTACGGGAGGTGCCTGGGCAACGTGTTCACTCATTTGGATTGTTGCCTCTCCCCAGGTCGCATTCTGCAGTCCTCTGGGATAGGGAGACTGTTGCCTTGCTTTTTGCTAATATAACTGTCTCCACAGAATCCTCTGCTGGATCAGCCTTTCTGGGATTACATAGAGTCCCCAGAATCCTCTCCACTGACAGAGCCAATATTCCACAGTCTCTCCATTTCTACTGTCTGGTCTGTACGGGTTCTCTGGCCTGGGATTTGCGGCATTTAGGCCTCCTGGTGTTGTAACGGGCGTATCCTGTACAGGGGTTACTTCTGCCGCTGCTCCCCTACGAATGTACAGTGTCGCAATCCAGAGAGTCCTCCCCCCAGGCACCTTTCCCTTTTCATTAAACCTGTTATTCCTCTAAAAATATCCTTGGTTTTACGAAAGTTACTCTCCTGTCTCTTGAGTATTGGGTATACAGCTGCCACTGCTCCATTAGTGGTCTAGTGAGTCCACTCTACATCATCATGCACTGTGGGTGTTACACCATCTGTGCATGTAGCTCTTTCAAAGACAAATCCAGCAATATCTTTACATAGTCAGTTCATTACTGAGAAATAATGTTTGAATATATATGCAAATGGAGCTGAATGACTCATATCTGAAGCCTCTGTCACTCCAGCTCTATTCCCCACCCAGAAATGCCTCCCTCTGCTTGACTTATAGGCTCTATGGTTTGTGACTTCAGGCAAAGGAGCTGTCAATCAATCAGCAGGAGATGGTGCTGGATGGGGGATAGAGCTGGAGTGACAGGCTTCAGATCTACAAATAGTTTTTCAGGTTGATTTGAATATCAAATCAAATGTAGATTTCTCAGTAATGGAGGAATGGACTTGCTGTGAAGACGCTACCAGCTCAGCTGCTGGTAAGGCAGAACCCTGAGAGAGACTCGGAGTCCATTTAACCCCTATACAGGGATCTGGAATCAGAGCGCAGGCGGTAACTGCTTATAGATGAGCAGTAGTCCAGAGGCAGAATGATTGCTAAACAGGGACCAGCCGGGGGGAAGGGGGAGGCAAGGGACAAAAACAGGATACCATAGCGAGGTCAGGAAGCCAGGTCAAAAACCGAGAGGTCAACAAAGTACAAAATAGTGTGGAATAAGAAGAGCCCACAAAACAAGCAGAAGTCAAACCTATATCACTAAATACAAAACTAGCTAAAGTAAGGAGCCAAAACTTTATTTGGCAGCTTGACAGGCCCAAAGGTATATTAAGGGTGTGGTACTTTCCCATAGGCTGCAGCTCAGAGACAGGGTGCAGGGACAGGTCTAAAGATGTGGGGGGGTCAGTTTGTGGGTTTAGGATCAGTTTAATGAATGAGTGCTGTCATTTTATAATGCTTTGCACATTAGTGTTTTTGCTCTGTCTCCCTCCCCCTCTGCTGTCATCAGTAAGGTTAATATACCATAGTAGATTAGATTATTGTAATTAGCGCCTCTGCCCTGGAGTCTGTACACCCCCCAGTGTAACTGTTCCCTTCCATGGGTGATGGAAGAATAGTAAAGATGTAAACCTGGCAACAATTCATATAGAACAATAGCGCTATATTAAAGGATGATGAAATCAGAGACAGCTTTAGCCCACTGTCCCCACAACTTCTCCTCACAACCACATTGCCCTCTCCATCCAAAGGCTGCTTCTCCATTATGACTGAAGATCAGGTCTCCTCCCTTCTGTTAAAATTACACCTCACCACGAGCGCCCAAGACCCGCTCCCATCCCATCTCATCCCCAGCCTCACCTCAGTCTTCATCCTAACCCATCTTTTTAACTTATCACTTACTACAGTTGTCTTCCCCCCATCCTTCAAATATGCCTTGATCACACCCATTCCGAAAAAGCCCTCCCTCGACCCATCCTCTGTTTGTAACTATTGTCCCATATCATTTCTCCCATTTGCCTCAAAATTATTAGAACACCATGTCCACCTCAAACTGTCCTCCCACCTCTCCTCCTTCTCCCTCTTTGACCGTCTACAATATGGCTTCCGACCACATTACTCCACCTAGGCAGCCTTAACCAGAGTTACTAATGACCTACTAAACGCCAAGGATCCACTTGGAGAAATTAGAACCGGATGGATAGAAGCCGCGCTGACCACAATAAGAGAAACAGAGTAACACACACACTCTGTTTATTCAGCCTACGCGTTTCGTGGCAAGCAGGCCACTTCATCAGGGCTCAAGATTGAACAGCACATCCAGTTATATATACACACAGGAACAATCAAAAAAAATCAGAAGAAATGAAGCTCCACCCCCTCTGACATCACTTCTGGTGAAAACGCCCACTATAGGTCAAACGAATAAAAATGCCCATTACATTGATTACAATACATTAAAAATACATTAAAACACAATAATCAGTATTTAAAATCACATATGTTCTTCAATAAATAATTAAAACATTTTTGGTAAAAAGATAAACCAGGATTAGAACTAACCCTGACAGTTCTAATCCTGGTTTATCTTTTTACCAAAAATGTTTTAATTATTTATTGAAGAACATATGTGATTTTAAATACTGATTATTGTGTTTTAATGTATTTTTAATGTATTGTAATCAATGTAATGGGCATTTTTATTCGTTTGACTTATAATGGGCGTTTTCACCAGAAGTGATGTCAGAGGGGGGTGGAGCTTCATTTTTTGTGATTTTTTTTTTGATTGTTCCTGTGTGTATATATAACTGGATGTGCTGTTCAATCTTGAGCCCTGATGAAGTGGCCTGCTTGCCACGAAACGCATAGGCTGAATAAACAGAGTGTGTGTGTTACTCTGTTACTCTTATTGTGGTCAGCGCGGCTTCTATCCATCCGGTTCTAATTTCTCCAAGTGGATCCTTACTTCTCACCGGGAGCCTGCTGCGACCATACGTGCTTGTCCAAGGGAGTTGTGACAATTCACAACCAGACCAGGTGAGTCTGTATTGTGGGAGTCCTTGTGACCATCAAACCAGAAGGTATTACTCTATGTGCGCTTCTTTTCCTTCTTATTTGTACTAAACACCAAGAGCAAACGACACTACTCTGTCCTCCTCCTCCTTGACTTCTCGTCTGCCTTCGACACGGTAGACCATTCTCTCCTGCTACAGATCCTGGAATCTCTTGGTATCATTACCTTGGCCCTCTCCTAGATCTCTTCATACCTAACAGACCGGATATTCAGCGTCACCCTCTCCCACACCACCTCTTCACCCTACCCCCTATTGGTTGGCGTTCTCCAAGGCCCTGTTCTCGAACCCATACTTTTCTCCATCTACACCCTCTGTCGGCTCATTGAGTCCCTTGGTCTGCAGTACCATCTCTACGCCGATGTCTATCTCTCTGGACCTGACATCACCTCCTTGCTATCCAAAATTCCACAATGTCTGCCTGCTATCTCATCCTTCTTCATCGCCCGCTTTCTGAAAGTGAACATGGACAAAACAGAATTCATCAACTTTCCTTCATCCTACTCCCCCCACCTGATCTATCCATCAACATCAACGGCTGCTCACTTTCCCCAGTCTCCCGCGCTTGGTGCCTCGGGGGTCATCCTCAACTCTGCCCTTTCCTTCAAGCCACATATTCAAGCCCTCGCCACATACTGCCAACTCCAACTCAAAAATATTTCCCGGATCCGTTCATTCCTTGACCACGACACTGCAAAAACACTTGACTACGCCCTCATCATCTCTCGCCTCGACTACTGTAACCTCCTGCTCACTGTTCTCCACTCCAGCTCTCTCGCTCCACTCCAATGTATCTTGAACTCTGCTGCCCGACTAATCCACCTGTCTCCCTGCTATTTCCCAGTCTCTCCTCTCTGCCAAGCCCTTCACTGGCTTCCCATCTCACAAAGGACCCGGTTTAAAACCGTTACTCTGACATACAAAGCTGTTCACAATTTGTCTCCTCCATACATCTGCGACATGGTCTCCCGAAATCTTCCCTCATGCAATCTACTCACGATCTCCTCCTCCACTCGCCCCATACCTCTTCTTCCCAAAACCCCATATAAGACTTCTCCCGGGCATCCACTGTACTCTGGAACTCTCTGCCCCAACATATCAGGCTGTCACCGACTCTGGAAACCTTTAAAAGAAACCTGAAGACCCACCTCTTCCGGCAAGCCTACAACCTGCTGTGAGCCTCCACCAAACCACCGCACAACCAACTCTACCCTCTCCTACTGTATGTGTGGTGCCCCTGCGACCAGGAGGCCACATAGGGAACTGCAGCCAGGTAAGACAGGAAGACAGTTGCACCACAACACCCTCACAGACATCCCACACACCACTAGAGGGCAGCACCCAACCCGGAGCCCGGGACTCTAGGCGGGCAAGGGGTGGTGGGTTTAGAGAACAGTGGGTGGGACAGCAAGCAGGTCAGGTGATAGATGGTAGAAATAGAGAAGGGGAGGAGGAAGGAGTCAGTAGGCCGAGGTAGGCTGAGCAGAAAAGAACAGAAGCACACGTCCTGGAGGAGTGGGGTGAATGGAGCGCAGAATCCAAAGCGCCAGTGTAGCCCATCCAGAGCCAGCACCCCAGGAGTGTGAGGAAAGAGAGGACCAGCAGCACTGGGTCCTAGGAATACAGCCGAGACGATCAACTGCAGGCGGAGAAGCCTTCTGTATGGAACCTGAGTCACACGGTTAGAAGGGAGCCTGATAGAGCCTTGGAAGGAAAGGACTATTGAAGGCTAGGCTAGTAGCAGAGTGTCGGCTCTGAAGGGGACCGACGATTCACCCTGTTTCCCCAGATTAACCGACAGGGAACTCTAGCTCCAGGTTGGAGTTCCTACCCAAAGGACAGGCAGCTCAGTGGCGACTACGAGGACCCACAGGGACTGAGCTACCGCTAAACTGTCCAGAGACACACACATCAAGCAATGAGAATAAAGCCTGGAAAGGACATAGAAAGAGTGAGGGGTCACAGAGAGGAACAACCTGGCTGCAGGGAAAAGAGAGGAACTCGAAGGGGAAAGCTTGTAACCCGTGTATGAACTGTAACTGAACTATTATATTGAAGAACTGCAAAGTAAACAAGGTGAACCCTGCCTCTGACTCCCTTGCATGATTATCCGTGAATGATTCCTTCCAACAGGACTGCAAAGAGATCCCACCTGGAGAGCCACAGCCTGTCAGCTCTGGGCACTGAATGAAGGAAGGCTGCAGCAGCAGGAAAGTAAGTGAACTGCACCTACCCCAAGCTTACACCATTCACCTTAACATCACTGCCCCGGGGAACCCACTTCTACCCGCGGAGAACTATTCCATCTACAGCTGCTTTAACATCATCCCCGTAGGTTCTGCAGCAGCGGTGGTCCCATTATTGACCACAAGCCGTGGGTGGCGTCACGAGAAACTCTAATCCCCTGTAAATATTCCCCTTTTACTTGCCAGGGCCCGGGACACGGTCCGGACCAGGACCTCCATGACATCCCCCAGCAGCAAACCGGGTCCGGTACCGAGTACTCCGCCCCAGTGGGCTCGACATATCCTCACCTATCCCCTCGTACTTTGTGAGCCCTTGCAGACAGCATCCTCTATCCTACTGTACCTGTGTGCTTTATATTGTCCATGTTTATTGTACTTGTCTATTATACCCTTTACACATGTAAAGCGCCATGGAATTAATGGCACTATAATAATAAATAATAATAATAATAATGAATTATTGGACAATATACGTATTTATTGTATTTTTTCTTTTCCTTCTATAATATAATTTCTCCCACTCTTCATCCGAAACCATCTTTTTACTCCAAAAAGACTCTTTTTTTTTTGCTGTTTCTATGTTTTGATCTTTATAAGTGGTCTATATTTCAGATGCTATAATAAAAATCAGTTATTGGTGCTATTGCATCAATCGAGTGTTCACTGCATCAGGAGATGGCAGCAAAGTGCATCTCTGCAAGAGCAACAAATGGACCCCTTGCTCTCCAGTAAAGCACCCCTACTGTATATACGGGATATATGGCACAGAAATGTCTTTACAGGATGCCTAATAGTGACCCTCTCAATACTGGAGTGCAGTGACCACTGAGTCCACACGTCACATCCCATTTGGGCCGGGCAGCGACTACTTACTTTGGTGTCCAGCTGGGCCATGTACTTGCTGAAGCCTCGGAGGCAGACCTTCTCCCCGAATAAGGACAAGAATTCCTCAAAGGCCGGCCTCTGCGCTCTCATACATCTTCACCTCCAAACTCTGACCCGCTTTGCAGTACAGGATCCCCACCTTGTGTTTCTGCAGAGCTGACATAAGATGGTCATGTTAGTCACCGCTGCTTTATCACTGCACAATCTGATCCCTTCTACAATCCGTCTTCTCAACTCATCTCCATTGCGGCTCGGTCCCTGGTGGCATTTGAAGTATATTTTTATTCCTCTTTTCAGAGTTAAACAAACATATATGGTTGAAATCATGTAGCCACTATCTGATAATTGTTGCCCATGGATCAGTGAGCACGTATCAGCTGTCAGGTTCCCTTTAAAGAGTAACAGTTATTTCATTATTTATATTTCATAAATCAATAGTATACATGAAAATGAGAGTCACAAATATCTTATCAAAGAAATCTGCTTCTTGCTCCTCTGGGACTGATCCTTCATTACCAATTCAAGGGTGAAATCTGTCTTCAGTGAACACAGGCTTTCCCATTACTCACGTAGGAGTTCTATGTAGAATTGTAACTGAGGTCTTCAGCACAATGCCAGTGTGTCTCCAGCTCCTCTGTCTCCGTAGAATTTTAACAGCCCCAACTGTCCTTTATCTCCATAATGGGGTAATCTGACATCACTGGATACAGAATTGTATATATTTTACCCATCAATTTATAATGAATGATCGGCATAGGACGAGAAAGAAGTAGATTTCTCTGATATAATATATGTTGAAAAGTTGCTTATTACCATGTGTACTATAGATTTATGAATAAAATTAGAATGATGGTTACTCGTTACAGTGTAAAGAATAATACCACATACAAGAAGAAATACCACCACACCATGATCAGAGTACAAATAACCACTACATAGTGACCGAATAATACCATATACAAGGTGAAATACCACCACACCATGATCAGAGTGCACATACATGAATAATACCATATACAAGGTGAAATACAACCAACACCATGATCACAGCACACATTACCACATAGTGACTGAATAATACCACATACAAGGGACAAACACTGCCATGCCACACCATGAACACATCAAGTCTGAGAACCTCGTTCAGGTCTTGTTCTGGCTCCAGACTTTCATTGAGGGCTTTTGACAGTAGCTTTTGACTTATCTCCCTGTGTGCTATCTCTTTCCCCCTCTCTGTGCCTGTCCACCTCTGCATGTTGTGCCTCCTCTCTGTGCCTGTCGCCTACCTGTATGCTGTGTCTCCCTTCTCTCTGTGCCTGTCCAATGTGCTGGTCTTCCTCTCTGTGGCTGTCCTCAAAGGGCACTGTGCCTGTACCCCACTGTATGCAGTGCCTGTCCCCCCTGTATGCTGTGCCTCCTCAGTGCCTGTCCCCCCTGTGTGCTGTGACTCCCAACTGTGCCTGTCCCCCTATACACTGTGCCTCCTCTCTGTGCCTGTCCTCACCTATATGCTATGCCTCCTCTCTGTGGCTGTCCCCCCATGTGCACTGTGCCTGTACCTCACTGTATGCTCGGTATGCTGTGCCTGTGCCCCTGTACGCTGTGTCTTCCTCAGTGCCTGTCCCCCTGTGTGCTGTAACTCCCAACTGTGCCTGTCTCCCCCATACGCTGTGCCTCCCCTCTATGCCTGTCTCCCCCATACGCTGTGCCTCCCCTCTGTGTCTGTCTCCCCCATAGTCTGCGCCTCCCCTCTGTGCCTGTCCCCACCTATACACTGTGCCTCCTCTCTCTGTGCCTGTCCCCCCATGTGCTGTGCCTCCTCTCTCTGTGCCTATCCCCCCATGTGCTGTGCCTCTTCTTTGTGCCTGTCCTCCCTAGGTGCTCTGCTTGCCCTCTGTGCCTGTAACTCCCTGTATGCTGTGTCTGTCCCCCCTATATGCTGTGCCTCCTCTGTGCCCCTCCCCACCTATATGCTGTGCTTCCACTCTCTGTGCCTGTCCCATGCGCATTGTGCCTGCGCGGGTTTTGCTTTACGGTGCTCCCTGCTGGTACAGCGCATACGGCACTGGACTCACGGTCATGGTTCGATCCCCAGCCTCGCCTCCATCCCCTGGGAGCATCTAAATTGATGTAAATGGTAAGAAGTCATGGCGCTCCCTGGCCACAGAACGGGAACTCAGATCAGGGGGAGGAAGAGGAGGTGGTTCTGGACTCAAGATTGAGGTTCTCGATGTCTGGTCTGAGCCATTAGCCCTGCTGATGCAGGGAAGTACCTTTATTTTTTCATTTATATAATGAGTAAATTAATTGTTTTTAGCTTTTTACTTTTACATTTTTCTTTTTGCTTTTGATAATTTATTTATTTAATTTTTAAATTTATTTAAAGTGTATTTCCTGCCTCCAGGGGGAGGTTCCCGCCCCTCCCCTAAGATAAAGTGCATCCGCACTTTACAGATAAACCACCATGGCACATTCACAGCTTGTTAGCGCCTCCTACAGGGCAATGTCAGTTACTTGTGTTGGCGGGACCAAAGTGTCTCGGTCTTGGCTTCCTGGGGAGTAGATTCTCCATGTACTCCATGCTCTGGCATAACCACGGTACAGAGCTTACGGTGCCTACAGTGCATCTCGTGCACCCACCGCCGCTGTCAGGCCAGACAGCCGGTCACGTGTTGGATCACGGGATTTCTGACGTCACTGCGGGTCCTCGATTCTCCTATTATTCTCCCCACAGGTCTCAAAGAAGCTTATCTCCAGCAGCACCGCCCTGCACACCCACTCGGGTGTAGAGACGTGTAAATTAAGGAAGCTTTAGCTTTGAGCAAGCAAAGAGAAGGTACTAAAAAGCTGTCTCTGTTGTGTATCTCCAAGCGCCCGCTCAAAAAACCGCTAAAGCTTCCTTAATTTACATGGGAAACCTGTGGCCACAGAGCATTCCCCATACTGGGCCTGAGACCGGGCAGAAGCCGGCGCACTGCTTGAGGATTCCTCTATATAGTTGATTTTCTAGAAAATTGGCGCCTTCTACATAGCAGCCAGCGGACAATGAAGGGTAAACCGTCTCTACGGTATCCTCTAAAGGTACCTTTACACGCCGCCACTGTGCCTAGCAACAAGTATCCACCGCACGTGCACGCACACGTTTTTAACGGTAGATACCGATCGCTAATGCCGCATATACACACCGCCATTACATTGTCAACTGAAGGTATCTTTGTTCCCGGAAGTTCCGACAGATCCTGCGGCTTACTTCCTGTTGAATACCTTCGCTGCTTCACACGCCGCTACCACAAAGGAATATGGGCGTACATATTTTGCGCCACAAGTACATAGGCGTGACAGAGTTGTGTATTCCGTGACGCTAATACGCTGATTGGACAACTCAATAGCGTCATGATTGGCCAGCCTGCGCAGGAAGGCTGGCTAATAGATGACGCCATTGCAATTGTGGACTGTGAATGGACAGCTCTTTAAATATGGCGCCTGTTCAGGGACAACCAATGAAAACACAGTAGCCCCACCAATGATCGCTGATGGGGCATGGTATCCATGAGGCTGTGTCACGCCCCTGGGAGTTCACTAGGCGACACAAATACCATGCCTGTGGCCCGTTTAGACGCCACTACCATGGCAATTGTGCCTTTGTGTTGCCTTGGGCTTTTGAGCACAGCTCAGCAACAGGTATTTGAAGCGACTGCGGGACACCGGGAGGAACTGCCCTATTTACACGCCACATTTCGTAGCAATTTCATGGCAAGAGGCACAAATATCCCCAGTGCCCGGCAGTTGCTACCTTCCAGTGTGGCGTGTAAGGGGGCCCTTATAGGTGCGTTCCCAAGACTCGGTGTCGGTGCGGTGGAAATACCAATACACTGTGATTATAGGGGTAGTAGTCACAAAAGTCATAAAAGACAAAAGTCATAAAATATTCTGGATTATCAGACAGTCGCTACCAGTGATGGCGCATAATATGCACTGGTTTTCTTAGATTATGTTAAACCTTAGGCTACATTCAGACTGTTAGATACATCAGTTCCATGTGGTTTAAAATACCATATACAGAGCTAGAGGGAAAATATCCCTACCAGGTATGGCTCATAGCGAACTCCATATCAAAACTTATTAGCAAAAAACGGAGACAAACAGGAGTTTTTATGCTTATCAAGTGAAAAGTATTTATTACAAAGTGTCACCAACTAAAAGGTGCAATTTGTAGACTGGATGCGGTAGGTACACATGGCACGCATGGCACAAAGTGGCACACTGGCACAAAATGGTATTACACAGTCTCATAATATATAGTACAGTTATGTATCACAAAAATAACCTTTTGTTTATATGGATAGTGAGCATAACAAGATGCCTATAACATAACAGTTTGGTATTGCACATGTTCCCAAGTATAAACTGCAATCAGACAGCATATATCAGCAATTCTTTATATGACCAATTACCATGTCAATTGTATATCAATTACCATGTCAATTTTATATAGTAGCATAAATTATTATTGCACATATTCCAAAGTCAGAGTATCAACAAGCCTGGACAAGAGGTCAGAGACTCAACAACAGCATTGCCTGTATATTCAATACACATGACAGATGCACAGGTTTACAGAGTTTTGTTGCACATGTTCCCAACAAAAAGTGCAAAATGATCATATCCATAAACACATATCACAGTATTAGCATTAGTCAGATATACAATGAACAAGACAGAGGCAGATAAATACTGCTTACAAATGTGTCATACCAATGTGCAAAATACCAGTGCTTAGCAGTGCAAGGAGGATAGGAAGGGGAACCCTTCTAGTACAGACCCCACGTACGTTTCACATGTTTAAATCATCAGCTTCATCAGGGGAAATTAATTTTCAACTGCCAGCTAAAGGTAACCCAAGCAGCTGCTCGCTGCAAACCCCCAGCTGCCTGGGCTACCTTTGCTGGCAATGGAAAATACTGCATGAGCCCACATAATATTTTTTACATTATTTATTTAAATAATGTAAACAAAAGAACTCCTTTATTTAAATAATGTAAAAAAAAGAACTCCCCTGCATTTTCTATTGCCAGCAAAGGTAGCCCAGACAGCTTAGGGTTTGCAGCCATAAGCTGCTTGGGTTACCTTTAGCTGGCACTTGATAATGGCGCGGGAGTCCATGGCAAATTTTTCCAAAAAAACTGGAACAAAAAAATAAAGATGTCCCATTGCTACAGCATGTTACCCAGGCAGCAGGGGGGAGTACATGCGCAGCACGGGATAGAGAAGCACGTTAGAAAAAGTAAATAAACACACACTTTTAAACAATACACATTTAACTTGTCGCTTGCACCTGAAAAATATCTCTAGAATTCGCCCCTTCCTCACCATGGAAACAAATAAAACCCTCACCGTGGCACTGATCCATTCCTGCCTTGATTACTGTAATTCTTTATTAGTTGGCCTTCCCCTCAGTAGGCTTTCCCCTCTCCAGTCCATTCTTAATGCAGCAGCCAGGGTCACCTATCTGGCTGTTACTCAGATGTTTCCGCTCTGTGCCAGTCATTGCACTGGCTGCCCATACACCATAGGATCCAATTCAAATTGCTTGTTCCCCTTCAACTTCTGTTTAATATGCTGGTGACCCACCCCAGGGTATGGGATACTCGGAACCGGGCTATCATACAGTTCTAGGCAGTCACAGGGGTCAAGACCTGGTACTGTGGCCCTGGGGCAGCTGTAAAGGGGATTCTGGCTTGGTAGGGAAAGGGGTGATGGAAAAGGGAGTCATTTGTGACGCTACCCATGGTATGTGGCTACAGGTGGCTACTGCTGGTGCAGAACCTCCGGAGATGATGGACGGGCAGCTGGGATGGCCAGAGCGGATCCTCAGGGCAGTGGAAGTAGTAAGGGTGTAGGGTGCAGGATGGAGGGTGCGCAAATAACTGAAGTCCACTGCAATGAACGTTTCCTCTACCTTTACTTGTCCGTCACAGGTACAATCCGGGACACTCGTTTAAATGTTACTCATCGCAAATAAGTGTAAAAGGAAACCGGGCACCAATCGAACAATCAAGGCATGTGAAACCGCCCACTGCTGTGGTCAGAGGCAGACCTGGTGTTGCTCAGCTCAAAGTATTAGTTGCAAACAGATGAATAAAAGAAACGAGCGGCACTCACCGTAATCAAGGGTTACAAAGTACAGGGATTGAGGGCGAGCAGGGTCGGACGACGGTTAACCGTTTCACGTGGTTGCGCTTCAATGGGTCCTGTCAGGTATAAGAAAGAATATTTCATTTAAACTTGGCCTGTATATTAACAATAATTACCGTATGTACGTACTGTGTTTTGTGAAAAAAAATGTTTGTGGGAATAAATCTTTAATGAAACATGATCCAGAGAGTAATAATTCTTGTAAGTGTGAACATAATTGATATCCATTACCTTGCAAGTACCTGCAGAGCTTGTCAAACTAAAGAAAGGTAAAGTCATGCTGACATTCACAGCACATCAGGCTCTGTATTTTTCAAAAGGATATTACAGACTATAAAGTATTTAATAGCTAATTGGTGGAAGTAAATGCAAAGAAATTGTTTTAAATAAAGGATAATCTTTCTGGATTCCCATAGAGGTAGGTTTTAGCATCTATGTCACCAGTGGTGTAACTTGAAGCTCATGGCCCCTGATGAAAAAGCTCCAATGGGGCCCCCAATTATTGTAAATCTTTATTAGTAGTGGTCTTTTTCTATAGGGCAAAGGGACTTTTGGGGCCCCCTACATTCCAGGGCCAAGGTGTGATTGCAATCTCTGCACCCATTGTAGTTACACCCCTGTATGTCTCACATAATATAATCAGTCATAAGGAAACAGAATCAGCGGGGGCATGGCCGAGCTTTGAATGGCACAGGCTGCGTAGTGCAGGAGCTCCAGCAGAGATTGGCTTCAACTTGGCACAACAAGGTGAAAACCTGCCCTGGGAAGCCCTAAATAAGTTACCTGGTGACCTGAGGACACAGTGGTTCCAATGGTGCATGGCAAGTCAGCAAGATGGAGCTCCCCAAGGAAGGTGACTGCATATTTCTCCAGAGACCAGGTACTGAATTCAGCCTCCAAAATGGCTGCAGCTTCTCATTCTCCATCCCCTTCTTCCTGCTCTTCACAATGGGGCTCACACGCAGTAGTCTCAGGACGGTAGGAGGGGAGAAAACTCAGACAGATATTCCCCTTACACAGAAAAAAATGGAGGCTTTGTTAAAGTCCCTGAGGCAAGAGCTCCAAGCTGATCTTAACCCATTACTTGCCAAATTAGCAATTTTACTTTTCGAAAATTGATATATGAAAGCTCTCTGGGTGGAAGGATATTCAATTAAAAATGACAATGACATGATTTCCTGTTTTGAAAACATTCACTTTACAAACACAACACAAAAAATTAGACCTAATTATAAAATCTTAGTTGCTAGAAGCAAAAGATTAGGCGTCCCAAAAAAAAGGACATTGGTAGAAAATGGGTTAAAGTAATGATAGCTGAGTTTACGGCAGAGTTCAGGTGAGAACTGAAGGACCTGGAACTACAATAGACCATTTGGAGCAGAAACTGGCAGAACTTACTAAATCTCATAATGAATTAATAAATGCTAATGAGGCTTTAGAAAAGAAGGTTTCCCAAATCCACAACAAAACACTGGACATGGAGGACAGGTCCAGAAGGAATAATATTCGCATTAGAGGGATTGATGAATCCACTCCTGACAAAGATTTGCCAAGTCACCTGCAAAGCTTCATACACACAGTGATTCCTTCTGCAGAGAGCAAGGACTTAATTGTGGATAGAATACAAAGGATTTTGAAACCAAAAGGCCTCAGCCCAGATTTAACACGAGATGTTATTGCCCGAATTCATTTCTATACAATAAAAGAGACTTTTATGGCTGGCCTCAGGAAAAAGCCAAAACATCCAGATAACTTGGCCTACCTGAAGGTATTCCCTGACTTGTCAGCAGGTACTTTAGCTCAGAGGAGGTTGTATATGCCATATACTACAACCCTCACAGAACAAGGAATAAAGTACCACTGGGGGTTCCCCACAAAATTGAAAGTCTTGAGGGCAATTCCATATTTGTCTGCACATCCCTGGAAAAGGCAAGAGATTTATTGCTAAATTGGAAAATTCAGTCTATATATCTGAATAACAAAAGAGCTCCTCAGGCACAAAAACAGAAAAAACTGGACCCATGATTGATTACTGGAGAGCTGTCCTCTGCTTTCTGCTTTCTACTCTTTGCCTGGTGCCTCTATGGTGATGTTGAAACCAGGCAAATTTGCCCACAGAGTGTCTTTTTTTCACTCTCTTTCAAACTATTTTTTCACTTTTTTCCTTTTTCTTTACTGTTTGCTTGATTTTAGAACTGTAAGGGGACTTCCTCTTATGATGAAGCAACAATTTAGGTTTGATAACCCTTCATTTGTTTAGCTAGCAAATCTGTTTCCCTGTCCGTCCTCCCCCTGTCTGTCCACCCCATGTTTTTCACTTATTTAGGAGCAATGTGTTCACATAAAGCAGTATATAGTATTAAAAATGCATATTAAGGTTATAAATGCCAATGGTTTGAACTCGCCAGGTAAAAGATCCACCTGGGAGAATATTTGCAAAGAAACTGCTGATGTAATTTGTGTTCAAGAAATGCACTTGTTGGTACAGGACAATGCTCAGCTAAGAACCCTCGATATCCACATCAGTTTTTTGCAAACAACAAGACTAAAAGAGCTGGAGTGGCTATTTTTTATAGGAGAGTCCCTATTGTTTAAATTGTATGACACTACTAGTGATCTGGAGGGGCGTTTTATTTTTCTTTATTGTTCTTTAAACAACACTAAGTACACGATTGTATCTCTATATGGCCCAAATACGCACCTGTTTTTATTTATCAGATAAACACTTAAGAGAGTTCAGGTGTCCTCCAAAGAGTTTAAAATTGTCTATGGAGATTTCAACCTCTCCATGTCTGCCGTGTTAGATTGCTCAAACAGATATACCTCTAGAGGAGAGATGAAATCACTGGTTTAAGAATATAACTTGCATGACATCTGGAGATATCTCCACAGCTCTGACAGAGATTACTCCCATTTCTCTCCTTGATTTAATTCCTATAGCAGGATAGACTATATTTTTGTGGATGATAGAATGACAAAACATTGAATTAATAAAGACCAAGTTAAAAGACTTCTTTGACATAAATGATAATAACTCCACCTCAGACGAAGTGGTATGGTCAGCCCACAAGGCATGCATGAGAGGTATTTTAATTAAGATGGCCGCAGTAGAAAAGAAAAGAAGAGAGGCGGCAGTGTCAGACCTATTAACTCAAATTAAGAATCTGGAACAAATCAACAAGAAAAATCCCACTTCACAGTTGTCCCAAAAAATAACGGAACATAGAATGAGGCCATGTACTCTACTTTTATTCCAGCACGAAAAAGCTCTTAAAAACCCAAAACAAAATATTATGCAATGGGAGACAGAGCAGTGAAACTTTTAGCTAGGAGAATCAAAAAAAGGGAGATAAGAAATAGGATTGCATACTTGAATAAATCTGATGGGACTAAAGTACTAAATCTGATCGACAAAGCTAAAGAATTTAGGTGATTCTATTATTCACTGTACAACCTAAAAGAGTATCCCCATACAGTTCAGCCTAATACACAATAAATTGGTAACTTCCTAGAAACAATGTCACTCCCCAAATTATCAGTGGCTCAGCTAAGTGATCTAAATACTCCCATATCTATCAATGAAATAGAACAAAAAATCCATTCTACTAAAAAGTCCTCTGCCCCGGGCCCAGACGATTTTTCTAACACCTATTATCATTGTTTCGTCAAAACTTTTGCTCCTTACCTCCTAAAAGCTTTCAATTTTTGAAAATGAAGCTCTTCAATAAGCCATGAAAACCTTGAGGCAGTAATCACAACCATTCCTAAACCAGAGAAACCCTCGAACACTCCTGGTAATCGGTCAAATTCCCTTATATGATAGTCTGAGAGAAGGCACTCTTTTTCTCATCGACCCCCAAACACAGGTGGACTGCGGCCACATTTACCCAAAGGCACTCCTCCTGCATTAATCATCTAGAACAACTAAAGAAAATACATATGAACTGGTATCTGACCACTTATAAAAGTTTCAAATCTAACAAATCATATTCCCTTTATGCTGGAAGGGATGTGGTGAAAAAAGGGATCTGGTTCATGTGTGGTGGTAGTGCCCCAAGACAGGAGAATTCTGGAATCGAGTGGCAGACTTAATCAGGACCTTCATATGTTTCCCTTTAATTCTAGAAGGGCCCCTGGCAGTCTTAAATATTGGGTTGGACCTTCTTCCCCCAAACTTAGTTCCAGTGATAACGCATGTTTTGATAGTGGCCCGTCAGAGCTTAGCAAGGCACTGGGGGGAAGCTTCTATCCGCACACAGAAGGAACTCATTGGTAGGATAAATTCTTATCATCTACATGAACATTCTCTGGTTCACTCGATAAAGTAAAAAGAACGAGTCAGTCGCTAGTGGAAGATTTGGGAGACGTCTGGATTGGCGACAGCTCACACTTAGGACAGTTTTAATATTTTTCCTGGTTGATTCTGGTATTCTCATAATTAGATTGGTATACAGGAATGTTTGAAACAAAGCTCCTAAAGCTTATCTCCCCCCCTCCCCACTATCCATTAATTTACAGTTAGGGCCAGAAATATTTGGACAGTGACACAAGTTTTGTTATTTTAGCTGTTTACAAAAACATGTTCAGAAATACAATTATATATATAATATGGGCTGAAAGTGCACACTCCCAGCTGCAATATGAGAGTTTCCACATCCAAATCGGAGAAAGGGTTTAGGAATCATAGCTCTGTAATGCATAGCCTCCTCTTTTTCAAGGGACCAAAAGTAATTGGACAATGGACTCTAAGGGCTGCAATTAACTCTGAAGGCGTCTCCCTCGTTAACCTGTAATCAATGAAGTAGTTAAAAGGTCAGGGGTGGATTCCAGGTGTGTGGTTTTGCATTTGGAAGCTGTTGCTGTGACCAAACAACATGCGGTCAAAGGAACTCTCAATTGAGGTGAAGCAGAACATCCTGAGGCTGAAAAAAAAAAAAAAATCCATCAGAGAGATAGCAGACATGCTTGGAGTAGCAAAATCAACAGTTGGGTACATTCTGAGAAAAAAAGAATTAACTGGTGAGCTTGGGAACTCTAAAAGGCCTGGGCGTCCACAGATGACAACAGTGGTGGATGATCGCCGCATACTTTATTTGGTGAAGAAGAACCCGTTCACAACATCAACTGAAGTCCAGAACACTCTCAGTGAAGTAGGTGTATCTGTCTCTCAGTCAACAGTAAAGAGAAGACTCCATGACAGTAAATACAAAGGGTTCACATCTAGATGCAAACCATTCATCAATTCCAAAAATAGACAGGCCAGAGTTAAATTTGCTGAAAAACACCTCAAGAAGCCAGCTCAGTTCTGGAAAAGTATTCTATGGACAGATGAGACAAAGGTCAACCTGTACCAGAATGATGGGAAGAAAAAAGTTTGGAGAAGAAAGGGAACGGCACATGATCCAAGGCACACCACATCCTCTGTAAAACATGGTGGAGGCAACGTGATGGCATGGGCATGCATGGCTTTCAATGGCACTGGGTCACTTGTGTTTATTGATGACATAACAGCAGACAAAAGTAGCCGGATGAATTCTGAAGTGTACCGGGATATACTTTCAGCCCAGATTCAGCCAAATGCTGCAAAGTTGATTGGACGGCGCTTCATAGTACAGATGGACAATGACCCCAAGCATACAGCCAAAGCTACCCAGGAGTTCATGAGTGCAAAAAAGTGGAACATTCTGCAATGGCCAAGTCAATCACCAGATCTTAACCCAATTGAGCATGCATTTCACTTGCTCAAATCCAGACTTAAGACGGAAAGACCCACAAACAAGCAAGACCTGAAGGCTGCGGCTGTAAAGGCCTGGCAAAGCATTAAGAAGGAGGAAACCCAGCGTTTGGTGATGTCCATGGGTTCCAGACTTAAGGCAGTGATTGCCTCCAAAGGATTCGCAACAAAATATTGAAAATAAAAATATTTTGTTTGGGTTATGTTTATTTGTCCAATTACTTTTGACCTTCTAAAATGTGGAGTGTTTGTAAAGAAATGTGTACAATTCCTACATTTTCTATCAGATATTTTTGTTCAACCCTTCAAATTAAACGTTACAATCTGCACTTGAATTCTGTTGTAGAGGTTTCATTTCAAATCCAATGTGGTGGCATGCAGAGCCCAACTCGCGAAAATTGTGTCACTGTCCAAATATTTCTGGCACTAACTGTACATCTTGTGTCCAATCCTGGCTGCCCCTTTCCTTCTGTGTGGCCCTTTCTTTCTGTCTTGCCCACTGGGACTGAGGGGTACTCGGAACCGGGCTCTCTCGTCGTCTGGGAGCTACGAGGTGTCACGGTGATGCGACCCGGCTCCGTGGTCTCGGGCGAGTCAATTAAAGGGCTAAAATAAAGTTTTTAGTAAGAGATTGTGACGCCACCTGTGGTTTGTGGCTCACTGTAGCCACCGCTGCAGTCGGGTCCTCTGGGGATGACGGGGATTGCAGTCAGGATGATGTGCCCTCCATGGGTAGGGCTGTTCCCCAGGGCCTCCGTGTAGGTGGTGAGGATGAAAGGAAAGGAAATTGTCAATACTCCCGGGCAGCTTCCAGCTGAAAGCTCACCGTAGCAATGAGCCCCTGTTCCGGGTGCGCAATTAACAGTCACATACAATTCTGAGCTTTACCGGGTATTACTTCTCACTCAAAGTTTTTACAGCAGCTCACAGTCAATTCACTAGTGGCTCCTGTCCTGGATTAGTAGCTGAGACGGCTCGTCAGAAGCCCCCCCCTCTGGTTCCTTTCAGGCCTCTGCTCTTGGTCTCGCGCACAGACTATGGTCCAGTGGTCACGGGCTTTTCATGGGGCACCCTTCCGGAAGCTCCTAGCCATCGTCCGACAGCCTTCTCTTTGTCGTGCCGGAGGTTGGGTCCTAAACATAAAGACTCCGCACCCCGCCGGTATTTGTGGTTGGGCATGAAGCTTCCCTGCCACTCCAACAGAGCCGGCACTTTGGTTCTGGCCTTGTCCCTCAGTGTCCCCGCTGATACAGACACACCGGGGACCCCGTCTTGCTTCCCTCGGTACGCAGCCTGGGACCTGGACTAGCCGTATGGTGGCACAGGCCGCCGGGTCCGGCTACTTCCTAGGCTGCCGGGTGTCTCTCTCTAGGTGTTCTTTCCTCCTCCCCACTTAAGACTCTTTTTCTGGACCCACTCACTTGGTGTTTCTTGGTTTTGTTCCAGTTTCTCCACCCCTTAAGTGGCTCCTTCTCTAGCTCTCCACCCTCCACTTCGTCCCTCCCGCTATCCCTTGCCTGACATGAAGTAACTAGGACTAGGGATCGGGGGTTGTGTTGGGTGATTGTGCGGAGTGACCAACTTACCAGTCCCAGCAGCTATACCACTTAGTGGCGACCGTTCTGCAGGGGCACCACATTTCCCTCCCCTCTCCTATAATATCCAGTGTGGAATTGGTTTACACTAGTGGTGATTATTTGGACATGATTGTTATATTGATATAATTGTGTAACCAAGTTATATCTGTTGTTATAAAATATATTTGAATGAAAAATTTATTGTGAAAAAAAAAGGAAACAGAATCACATATATGTTTGGAGTAGATATAATTTCTGGCAGAGAAAACAAGCCACATGAGTCCGTAAAAAACATTGTCCCAAAAAATTCTTTGCGGAATTCAGCAGATTTCATATGAGGAGAAAAATTGTTCAAAAGCAGAGCAAAAGATTTTTTATAAACTGTAGGATGCCCTTACCGCACATGTAAAGGGAGTTATAGTAGGGATAAAGTTTGTAACGCCAGTTGGGATAATCAGCCAGATGTGTCTGGTACTGCAGGGGATCCCTAGGAAAGAGGTAAGCAACACAGATGTTGAACCCTTCCTAACCAGGGCTGGCTCCAAGGGACATGAAGAAGGTTGTAGTGGTGAGTGCAGTAGAGAAAGGGGATACAAGGAGTCAGTCTTTGCTTTATCTTTTACTGCAGGTTGCTGTCGCAGATCCAGGGTACACATCTACCACCAGGCATGGGGTCTGGCCAGTCTGATGAGAACTGTAGTCCACTCTGCTGGGTGAGTAATATGGCCTTCCTGCTGACTTCCCCTATTTGTAGTTTCTTTGTGCCTTTAGCTATCCAGTACTCTCAGTTCCTGTGAGTTACCTTCTGCCAGGCTAGTAGTGCAGAGCCTGTGGGTTTCTGTGCTTCCAGAGCAGTTCCCTGATCCTATGTACTAATATTGCACCAGAGTTCTCCACTAAAGCTACTGGTGAGTATAAAACTCACCAGCATCCAGTAAGCCTGGGTGCCCTACAGACTGGTACCCTTCAGAGCAGCTCTGCTGCCTCCTCACATGACCTTCTCCTTTGCCTACTCCATCCTACTACACTCAGCTGACCTCTCCCTCTAAATAGAGGCTGAGTCAGAACCCAACTATGGCCTTCAGTGCTCAGCTTCCTGGATAGAGATCAGGCAGTGTGTGTTTGCTTCAGACTTCCAGCAGAGGACGCTCCAATTCTCCTCAGACATGTCATTACAAATGATGTGAAAGAAATACCATTTGTGGCAACCAGACACAGGGGTACCAAACATGCACTTCTTCAAGGATTAGGAGCGTCTGACTCCTCCATGCCACCTCATCAAGACCATCATAAAAATCGCCATGGTATTTTTCTACAGTTGCACCCAAAGGTTTTGAGAATGACACATATTTTAATTTTCACAAAGTTTGCTGCTTCTGTATTTTTAGCTTTTAGTCAGATGTTTCTATGGTTACTGATGTACAATTTATAAGCATTTCATACATTTGTAAACTGATATTCACTAAGGACTGCCTTCAGACTTCGAGCATCTGCAACACTTTTGCAATGCATCATTGCAAATCTGATGTGACCGCGACCACTATTTATGAATGGACGCAGGGAGTCTCAGGATGTACTTCAAAGCAGTGCACTTCATCTATATGTGATCTGTGCGCAGGCGGATGCCTGCGACAGATCACACACTCTCGTCCGCACCAGGGACGCGACATCTCGCGTCCATGGTGCGGCGGGAGTGTGTGATTTGTGTGCTAGGCATGCGCGTGCGCACGATCACTAATGGCGGGCAATTGAGAGCACGGCGGTCTTGCAAGCTCTGCAGACCGCCGTGCGCTCCATTATAAACTTTGGGCCGCGGTCTGCATGCGATGCTTGCAGATGCATCTGCAAAACGCTGCAGATGCATCTGCAAGTCTGAAGCCAGCCTAACACATTGAGTTTATAGCGTTAGATATCAGCTTCTGGAGCAAATCCTGACTGATAACAACCTGTTTTTGCCTAATCAGGCATGGGAGTTTGTCATAATATCTGTGATTTTGTTTGTCCCCCTGCTTTTTGACCACATATATTCAATGGAATTGAGATCTGGGGAGTTTCCTGGCCATATACATCAAATGTCAGTGTTTTAGCCACAGTCAATTAGCTGCTCTTGAAGGATGTTTAGATACCAATCTTTATTAATGGCCTTGTTCATTGCAGCACTGAGGTCCTGGGTTTAATTCCCACCAAGGACAACATTTTGTAAGGAGTTTGTATGTTCTCCCTGTGTTTGCGTGGGTTTCCTCCGGGCACTCCAGTTTCCTCCCACATTTCAAAGACATACTGATAGGATGTTTAGATTGTGAGCGCCAATGGAAACAGTGTTGCTGATGTATGTAAAGCGCTATGGAATTAATAGCGCTATATAAATGAAGAAAAAGGTTTGGTACCGTGTTAGCCAGTTGAGAAAATGTTGATTGCTCTCAGTGTGAGAAACAAGATACAAATCTTGTAGTTGCAGGATACAGATCCTCAACACACAGCAGATTAAGATTCCTGGGACTTCACATGCTCCTCTTCCAATGTGGTAATTTATTATGGCACCATTTGCCAGTAGGTTCTTTCTATGTTGGAGACTGGACAGTGTCTAAGCGGGTTCAGGCTGCTGTCTGATCCGATCGTAGCTGTCCCTGAGGAACAGCCGCGACCGGATCAGCACACAGACGGGGTACTATGCCTCGATCTGTGTGCAGCGCACGCAGTTCCGCTGCTAATAGTGAGGACCCCAGCGCGCGGGCCTGACCTGTCAGCTGGTTCAGTGCGTGCGGCTGCACACAGGATCGAGGGCATAGTAGCCCCCTGTGTGCTGATCCGGTCCGCGCTGTCTGCCTCAAGCGGACAGCTACGGATCGGATCAGACACGCAGTCTGAAGCCGCCTAAGAGCAAGGATGAGGTCTCATCGTCACACAATTACACACCAAAAAAAATCAATTTTCCAGTAGCGGAGCATTTTTCTGGCCAGGGACATAACATTGACAATATGAAGGTTTTAATTTTGAGAGGTAATTTCAAATCCCAAAAACCCCGAAGAGTGTGTGAATCCAAGCTAATTAGAAGCTTCAATTCTATACAGAACGGGCTGAACATTGCTGATGGTTTTATGGCTCATTACCACGTCTAAACAATGTTGTTCAAAGACATGGAAATCTTAGACACCAGGTTTTCTTATAATTTTGTGTCCTAAAGACTTTATTACCTCTGGGCCTGCCTGATTTGAAGATCATCTCCGAGGCTGTTTGTTTATTTTGCCAAATGTCCAGTCCCTGTAATGTTTATTGAGTCAAATATCCAATCATTTTTAGTTGTGCATGCATATATTTTGAGTTTCATTCAATATCTTGTCATACCATGCCTAATGAAGAGACCTGAGTCGTCTCGAAAGCTCGCCTTATGAACATCATTTATTTTTGTTAGCCAGTAAAAGGTATCACAACTACAAGATTTGTATCTTGTTTCTCTACACTGAGAGCAATCAACATTTTATATAAATGAATAAATATTATTATTATTATATTGTTCTTAGGCAAAAATATGAGTGAACCCACTCCACGGATGAAACCCCCCAAACGTGGTTGGTGTCAAGATGTTTCTCTATTGATATTGGTGCGCACCTTTTCTTCTCCAGACAATATTTTTTTCAGATGTCACAAAAAGTATGATGGGCTTCATTAGAGAAAATAACTTTGCCTTAGTCCTCTGCTGTCCAATTCTTGTATTTTCTTCAGCTTGTCAGTCTGTCCTTGATTGTTTTCTTGCAGAGAATTGGCTTTTTCACTGTCCTTCTTGACATCACGCCATACTTCAGAAGCCTTTAGATGAATTGACTGCTGCCATTCCTGAGCAAGCTCTGCATTGATATTGAGCCAATCCTATAGCTGAACCTACTTTAGGAGACCGTTCTGGGACTTGCTGGTCTTTCTTTGGGCCCTGATACTTCACAGTGTTGTATCTCTTTCTGGGAAGTTCTTGATGAATGGTTGATATTATGCACACATGGTAACTCTCACTGGAAAATAGAGCCTATTAATTGCTGCAACTGACCCAACCGGTTCCTGTACAGACTAATGTTCCTAGCTACACAGTCCCTGGTGGCACCCATGCAGGCTGAAATAACTCTAACTGCAAAACTAAAGAGATGATACCTTGGACCTGGCTGCCTAATAGGCCAGCAGGTGTTCCTTGTACCTCCCTTGGCATCATTGAGTGGTGCAGAGTGCTATAACCCAGAATAAGATAAGGTATGCAGAGATAGAAGAGATCCTAAGTAAGTAAACTTTAAACACATACAAAGTGATAGGAACATTCCTAATACCTAATTCTTGGCAGGAGAAAAGCGAAAGATAGGCAGACCATCCAGCAAAGATACCGTATTAAGAATTTAATGGACAATAAGCATACAAGGCCCCCTATCTAAATACAGACATCCTATAAGAACCCAGGAGTAAGGCCAATAGAAGTGGAAATAATCTTTAATAAACAACTATATAATAAAAAATATAAAAGAAAGGGAGAATGTTAAATTAGGCAAAAAACACGCAGTGAGCCTCCGTGAAAATACAGTTGCTGCTATAATAAAATGCTTTTTTTTTATTACTATAGCGCCATTTATTCCATGTAGTGATGGGCGAATCCTAAATTACTCGGAATCGCTTGACTCTAGCGAGTCCGAGCACAGGACTCGCTACTCGTTGCGAGTCTAGCGAGTCCAATGTTAATGAATGGGGAAGCGAGTAATAGCGAGTAGTGTGAGATTTACAAATCGCAGATGTGTCTCGGAAGCTTCAGCCTGAAGCAATCCTAGTTTTGCCATTTATTTGCATTGGACTCGTTTACTTTGCAACTGTAATCGCTGGGAAACTCGCACAGATAAGAGTCCTGTCTGCTCAGTGTGCTGGCTGCCACAGCTCCAGGGTCCTAGAGCCTGCCTGCTGCCTGATGTAGCAGAGCTGAGATTGTTCTCAGTCTGCTCATTCCCTGTGCATAGACATCTATATCTATGCACAGGGATGAGCAGAGAGGACATCGCGTTTTGGACTGCGTCGGACGGAAGAGGATTTTTTTAATTAAAGATGGAGTCTCTAATGGCTTTTTTTTTATTTCTAATAAAAAATTTTCTCTGTGTTGTGTTTTTTTTAAAACAATTTAATAGAAATTCATGGTGGTCATGTCTAATATTGGCGTGACCGCCATAAATTTCGGGCTTAGGGCCAGCTGATAATACAAAGCTGGCCCTAACCTCTTTATTACCCAGCGTGCCACCGCCACCAGGGCCGCTGGAAGAGCGGGGTTCAGCGCCAGAAGATGGCGCTTCAATGAACGCGCCATCTTCTGGGGCGGCTGCGGGCTGCAATTTGCAGCGGGGGGTGCCCAGAAAGCTTGGGCATCCCTGCACTGCGGATTCCAGCCCCCAGCTGCTTAGCTGTACCTGGCTAGAAATAGAAATTGCGCGGAGCCCCACGCATTTTTTTAAAATTATTTCATGAAATTCTGAGACGCTGATTCTGAGACTCTGACTCTGAGACTCTGACTCTGAGACTCTGACTCTGAAATTTATGAATAATTAAAAAAAAATGCGTGGGGCTCCGCGCAATTTCTATTTCTAGCCAGGTACAGCTAAGCAGCTGGGGGCTGGAATCCGCAGCGCAGGGATGCCCAAGCTTTCTGGGCACCCCCCGCTGCAAATTGCAGCCCGCAGCCGCCCCAGAAGATGGCGCGTTCATTGAAGCGCCATCCTCTGGCGCTGAACCCCGCTCTTCCAGCGGCCCTGGTGGCGGTGGCACGCCGGGTAATAAAGGGGTTAATACCAGCTTTGTTATACAAGCTGGTATTAAGCCCGAGATTCTTAATGTCAGGCCACGTTTGACCCAGCCACTAAGAATCTCCAATAAAGGGTTAAAAAAACACAGAGAAAATTTTTTATTTGAAATAAAAAAAAAAGCCATTAGGGACTCCATCTTTAATTAAAAAAATCCTCTTCCGTCCGACGTAGTCCAAAACGCGATGTCCTCTCTGCTACATCCCCTGTGCATAGATATAGATGTCTATGCACAGGGAATGAGCAGACTGAGAACAATCTCAGCACTGCTACATCATGTCTGTGAGCAGGCGGGCTCTAGGACCCTGGAGCTGCACAGAGAAGACAGCTGGACTCGGCTCGCAATGTAACAGCAGTTATTTGCGAGTTTCCCTGCTATCACTGGCACAGTAGCCGAGTCTAATGCAAACAATGGCAATCCTAGTTTTGTCAGCGTTTGGCATTGATTTGCATTGGACTCGTGCGAGTAAACGCTGGGAAACTCGCAGAGTACCGAGTCCTGCGAGTCCCTTACTACTCGCTGAGTAACGAGTCCTAGCGAGTAGATTCGCCCATCCCTAATTCCATGGTGTTTTACATGTGAAAAGGGGTATATATAATAAAACAAGTACAATAATCATGAACAATACAAGATACAGACTGGTACAGGAGAAGAGAGGACCCTGCCCACGAGGGCTCATAGTCTACAAGTAATGGGTGAGGATACAGTAGGTGGGGAGAGAGGACCCTGCCTGCAAGGGATCACAGTCTACAGGGGATGGGTGAGGATACAGTAGGCGAGGGGAGGTGAAACTGACCACGAGAGCTCACAGTCTATAAGAGATGGTTAAGGATACAATAGGTGAGGAGAGAGGAACCTGCCCACGAGGGCTCACAGTCTACAAGGGATGGGTGAGGATACAGTAGGTGAGGAGAGAGGACACTGCCCACGAGGGCTCACAGTCTACAAGAGATGGGTGAGGATACAGTAGGTGAGAAGAGAGGACCCAGCCCATGAAGACTCATTGTCTACAAGGAATGGATGAGGATACATTAGGTGAGTGGAGAGCTGATCCTGCACCGATATAGAGGACTGAGGGTTACTGCAGGTTGTAGACTTGTCAATAGTGGTGGGTCTTCAGGTTCCTTTTGAAGGTTTCCACGGTAGGTGACAGTCTGCTGTGTTGGGGCAGAGAGTTCCAGAGCATGGGGGATGCACAGGAGAAGTCTTGAATGCGATTGAGGAGCTAAGAGGGGAGGAGAGAAGATCTTGTGAAGATCAGAGATTACGAGCAGGTAAGTATCGGAGATTAAGTCACAGAGGAGACAAATTGCAGATGGATTTCTATGTCATGGTTAGGGTTTTGAATTTGAGTCTTTGGGCAACAAGAAGGCAGTGCAGGGCTTGGCAGAGAGTAAAGGCCAGGGAATATCATGTGTATTAAACTGGCAGCAGAGTTTAGGGAAGATTGTAGGGTTTCCAGAATGTTAGATGGGAGGCCACAGAGAACAGTAGGTTGCAGTAGTCTAGGCGGGAGATTATGGGGGCATGCAGTAGTGTTTTTATAGATACTTGGTTAAGAAAAGTACAGATCTGGGAAATGTTTTTGAGTTGGAGTCGGCAGGAGGTGGAAAGTGCAACAAGTCTCCTAGCGTCCAGTCCCTCTCATCTCCACTTATGTGCAGAGTGAATGTGTGTGACTTTTTGATGGCTGAGTACTCCTCTTGCCTTCCAGGCATACTTGTAATGGACAGTGTGTACTCTAGGGAATCAAGGAATTTCTCCACCCCAACTGAATAAGTACAACTTTCCTCCACACGGGTCCTCAGATGAGTCCACTAGGCCTCTGGCTGGAACTGGGATTACATGTTTGCTGTCGCTGTTCTCAGTTCTTCTCTCTCTCTGGCTGCTCAGTCTACTTTGTTTTGCAGAATACACTAGGTAACGTCTGTTCTGTTCCCACTTAAAGGCGATAAAGGCATGCTGGTTGTATAATGGGGTGAGAGTTCCTTCTTACCTTTGTACTTCCAATAAGAGGGGCAGACAGGACCCGGAGCAGCGTCTCAGATAAGCGTACACACGTTAGGATGAAAACAATGCTGGTTTATTCCATAGATGAATGATCCAAAACATGGCATTGAAATCTTGCATGAAGCTTGTCTCTGCAGTCGCTACTTGTGGGTCAAAAAACTTTGCTTCTCCAGCTCTATGAGAATGGAACTCTCTGCAGTAAAGATGTCTCCTAATGACTGGGCAAAACAGGAAGAGACAACAGCACGTGCAGGAGCCACACCCCCATAGGCTGGACAAGGAAAGGCAGAAAGAATTGAGAGGTCTGGCCAGCAGGTGGCAGCAGAGACAAGCATCAATATAACAGATTAAACTATAAACAGGATTGAAACAGCACACTCCCCGTCTGGAATTCACTTTGGGGATTCCACTATTAGTCCATAACAATACCTAAAACGAAAGGCATGTTAAATACAACAATTCAAATTCAAAACCAAAATGAGAAGAAAACGGCTAAAGTTCAGGTCCGGAAGCGTTCATCCCGTAGTGGCGCTCTCTACGGGCAACAGCAGAATGAGTTCGTGGATCGGCCTTGCAAAGGTCTTCGTCTCACCCTTCCTGAAGACCCTTAGCTCCACCTTCCGCACATTGCCGTCCTGGCTAGGTAGTGTCTTAGTAACAAGTCCCAGAGGCCAGTCAGTTCTTTGGGTGGTCTGATCTTTCATAAGGACCAGGTCCCCTTCCTTGATATTTGGCTTGGGATGTCGCCACTTCCTTCTTCCTTGAAGAACGGTGAGGTATTCCTTTCTCCATCGATTCCAGAAGTAGTCGGCCAAATATTGGACTCGTTTCCAGTGTCTTTGGTAGGTGTTGGCGTGAGTGAAGTCTCCGCTGGGAATTACCGCGTTGTCAATTTTTTGAGTAAGAAGGATAGTGGGAGTCAGCATGGTTGGTACCTCTGGATCCATTGTCACGGGCACGAGGGGTCTCGAATTGATGATGGCTGAGACTTCGGCTAAAAGAGTGACTAGAGTCTCGTGCGTGAGTCTTGAGGAGTTAACGTCCTTTAGCATGGAGTTCAGGATGTTGCGTGAGATCCCGATCATCCTCTCCCAGGAGCCTCCCATGTGAGAACTGTGAGGAGAATTGAAGATCCAGGTGCAACCCTTGTCTGCTAGCTGGTCTTGGATTGGCTTGGTGTCAATGTTCAGCTCTCTACATGCACCGACGAAGTTGCTGCCACGGTCGGACCTCAGCTGCTTTACTGGTCCTCTAATGGCAAAGAACCTCCTTAAGGCATTGATCAGGCAGGAAGTATCCATGGATTCTAACACCTCAATGTGAACGGCTCGAACACTCATGCAGGTGAATAGCACAGCCCACCGCTTACTGTCTGCTCGGCTGCTACGTGTTCTGCGTGAGGATACCATCCATGGCCCGAACACATCTAGGCCCACGTAGGTGAAAGGTGGTTCCATAGAAAGTCTGTCTGCAGGCAGATCAGCCATTTGTTGGCACAGTTGCCTTCCTCTCGTTTTGCGACAATGCACACAATCATGGAGTATTTGTGCTACACGTCTCTTCATTCCAATGATCCAAAGGCCTGCCGACCGTACGGCGCCCTCTGTGATCTGTCTGCCTTGGTGTTCAGTCCTTTCATGGTGATGTCGGATCAGCAAGACTGTAACGTGGTGTTTGTTGGGAATGATGAGAGGATTTTGTTCTGCGACTCCGAAACGAGCCTGATTTAAACGACCGCCGACTCTAAGTAAGCCAAAACTGTCCATAATCGGGTTTAGATTGGCTAGAGGGCTTCTTAGTGGAATCTGCTGTTTGTTGTGTAAACAGTTCCATTCGGTGGCGAATTCGCTCTGTTGGAGGTGGCGTATTATGAGGGACTCACCATGGGAGATGTCCTCAGCAGAAAGGGGTTTGTGGCACACATGCCAGCGATGACAGTCTCTGTTTGTTAGGTCTGTACGATAGCATCTGGCGATGTGCACTAACCTGGCGACAGTCCGGACGAGTCTTGTCCAGCTGGAGAAACGTTCAAAACGTTGGCAGCCGAGGTTGGAAGCTTCCTCTGCACTGGTGGCCAGGGTGTTGACTTCAGTTCGGACATCTGGATCGTTATCTGGATCTAGGATGCTGAAGTTTTCCCGGACACCTTCCTCCGACTGTCTCAACAGGAACTCTGGACCTGTAAGCCAAGAAGAGTTAGCAAAGGAAGATATAGACATGGGTCTAGTTGCATGATCTGCTGGATTCAGCTCCGATGGTACGTAACGCCATTGTTCTGGTTTGGAGGATCTCCTGATCCTTTCGATGGCGTTACTGACATACACATAGAATCGTCTTGATTGATTGTAGATGTAACCCAAAACGACCTTGCTGTCAGTGTAGAAGTGGACCTCATCCATTTCGATACACAGTTCTTGTAGTACGAAGTCGGCAATTTCCACTGCCAAGACGGCTCCACAGAGTTCGAGCCTGGGAATGGTATGGTCGGGCTTCGGGGCTAGCTTCGCCTTGCCGAATACCAATCCAACGTAGCTTTGTCCGTTGGCGTCCATCACCTTCAGGTATGCAACCGCTGCTATGGCTTCAGTGGAGGCGTCTGAGAAGACGTGGAGTTCTTTCTTTCCACTAGAGGCAAGGGAGATTTTGGTGTAACATCTCGGGATGTGAATGTTGTTCAATCCGCACAACGACTGTTTCCAAGCTTCCCATTTTTGCTCTTTGTCGGAAGGGAGTGGGGTATCCCAATCCTTGACGGTTTCAGAGAATTGTCTCAACAAGGATTTGCCTTGTATAGTGATAGGCGCTACGAATCCGAGTGGGTCGAATAAGCTGTTCACTATGGAAAGGACGCCACGTTTCGTGAACGGTTTGTCTGAGCAATTTACTTGAAATCCGAAGGAGTCGGCTGCGAGATCCCATCTAATGCCGAGGCTCCTCTGCACGGGTGGGCTCTCTAGCCCCAAGTCAATGTCCTTGAATCCAGGGGCGTGGTCGCCCGAGTCAAAGGCTCTCATTACGGCTGGGCTGTTTGAAGCGATTTTGTGTAGCCTAAGTTTTGCCTGGGCCAGCATACTTTGGGTCCTTTTGAGCAAATCGATGGCTGCTTCCTCGGTGGGTAGTGATTTGAGCCCGTCATCTACGTAAAAGTCTTTTTCAACAAAGTCTCTCGCGTCTGTGCCATACTCGGACTCTCCCTCTGACGCGGTTCTTCGGAGACCATAGGTTGCTACTGCGGGTGAAGGGCTGTTCCCGAAAACGTGGACCCTCATTCGATATTCCACCATCTCTTTATTGGTGTCATTGTCCTTGTACCACAGAAATCTGAGGAAATTCCGGTGATCCTCCCTGACTAGGAAACAGTGGAACATCTGTTCGATATCAGCGGTGATGGCGACAAGTTCTTTTCTGAACCTCAGCAACACTCCTACTAAGTTGTTTGTTAGGTTGGGGCCGGTGAGGAGAACATCGTTAAGGGATACGCCTCCGTTTTTGGCGCTGGAGTCAAAGACAACCCTGATTTGGTTCGGTTTCCGTGGGTGGTATACACCAAATGAAGGCAGATACCAGCACTCTTCATTCTTCCTTAAGGATGGAGCGAGTTCCGCGTGGTTATTGCGAAATATCTTGTCCATGAAGGCCACGATATGTTCCCTCATCTCAGGCTTGTTGTTCATTGAACGCTGCAGAGAGTTAAATCTGGTCTGAGCTTGGTCTCGGTTGTTTGGGAGTCTTACCCTGGTGGATCGGAAGGGTAGTGGAGAGACCCAGTGGTTGGTTTCGTTTTTAGAGAACGTACGGTCCATTATCTCGATGAACTCTCTGTCCTCCACTGACAAGGCTACCTTATCGTCGTCCTTGGTCGTGTGAAAGACTGATCTTCCTAAGTTGTCGGAACGCAGGGAAGAAGCGACGTCGAGTAGCTGTATTGAGTCTGGGGGCTTCTCCTTCACTTCATAGTGATGAGGACATGGTCTTAGGCAGGTTGTGCGCCCATCTCCATGCACGTAGGTCCTGAAGGAGTCGATTTCTGATCGATCAACACACACATTTCCTATGACTACCCATCCCAAGTCCAGTCTCTGGGCGTATGGTGCATAGTCGGGTCCATTGCACTGTTGTCGCACCTTGTGTACCCTCAGGTTGTCTCTGCCGAGCAGGAGTAGAATGTCCGCGTTGTTATCTATAGGTGGGATAACGCTCGCGAGGTGTTTCAGGTGTGGCTGATGAAGTGCAGCTTCTGGGGTAGGAATTTCACTCCTGTGGCTGGGTATTTGGTCACATTCAACAAGCGTTGGTAGAGGTATTTCAGTCTTCCCGTTGATAGGAGAAGCAATGAATCCCCGGGCTCTTCTGCCGTTAGTCTCTATGCGGCCTGAGCAGGTGTTCAATGTGTAGGGTTCTGATGGTCCACTAATTCCGAAGGCTTCAAAGAATTTGGTTCCTGCCAGGGACCGGTTGCTTTGGTCGTCTATGATGGCATACACCTTCATCGCCTTTTCTGGGCGTCCCTCGGGATAAACCTTGATGAGGCATATTCGGGCACAACATTTCTCCATTCGGCCCTCTCCACATACCTCTGAGCATGAGCAGGAAACAGTTGTGGCGGTGTCAGTCTGATTCTGTGGCTCCCCGCCATGACTTGGAGCGGGAGCGGTGGTGACTGTAGCCGGTGTGTCTCTAGCTAGCCGGGTAGGATGCATGGCTGAAATGTGCTTTTCGCTGTGGCACTCCCCACACTTGACTGTGGATTTACAGTCCTTGGCCATGTGCTCAAGTGATGCGCAGCATTTGAAGCAAATTCCAAGCTCAGTGAGGATCTTCTTGCGCTCCTGTAAGGTTTTGGATCTAAACCCCTTGCACTTGGTCAGTGAGTGTGGTTTTTTTGTGGATGGGACATTCACGATTGAAAGACTTATCTCGTGGTGAGACAGTGTTCTGTTCGTCTGTGTGCATTGCGGGTGATGGTAGTTCGGTCTTTCTAACACTCACAGCTCTCTTAGTGTCTCTGCGTTTTTGTATAGCACTTTCATACTTTGATGCTGGAGTTGCTGCAGCTGCCGAAGTGTTGGATTCTAGGAAGTCGAGGCTGGGGTCATTCCTCATCTGGGCCTGCTCGTCAATGAATCTGCAGAAGTGGATAAATGGGGGAAAGGTGACGTCGTTCACTCTTTTGTACCTTGAGACTGACGTTGCCCATTTCTCCTGCAGACTGTATGGCAGCTTCACCACGATTGGATTTACTCCGTGGGCTGAATCCAGATAGCACAGCCCGGACAGACGAGGGTCTCTTTTGGCAAGCTCCAGCTCCATGAGCAGATCACTTAGGTCTTGGAGCTTGTAGACTTCTTTAAGGTTGATCTTTGAGAAATCCTGCAGTCTCTTGAATAGGGCTTTCTCTATTGCTTCCGCGCTGCCAAAGGTGCGTTCCAGCCTTTGCCATGCGGCGGCGAGACCTGCTTCTGCTTGTCCTACATAAACGGTTCTGAGGCTCTTGATACGGCTTGAAGAGCCTGGGCCCAACCACTTGATCAGGAGGTCGAGTTCCTGTTCTTCGGTTAGGTTGAGATTGGCGATGGCTGCCTTGAAGGTTGCCTTCCAGGCCCTGTAGTTCTCTGCACGATCATCGAAATTCACAAGACTAGTACTGATTAGCTCTCTGCTCACCATGAACCTGGCAAACTCGGACATGTCCGACTTCTCACCACTTGTTGCCACGACGACTCGTGATGCCCCTGGGGCGTATGGGCCGCCTGGCGTGAATGGATGAGCTGTTTCCGGGTAGAATGATGCTGCTGCAGGGTTGAGCTGTGGTTTAGCCCTTGAAGAATCTGACGAATACCGCTTGAGCTGTGAAGGTGGGCCAGGAAACGCTGGGTTGCCATCTTGTGGTGGTGACTGTGTTTGAGAGGGTATCTCTCGGCGACTGTCGTTAATTAGCTCGGGCGCCTTCGAGGGTACTGGCACCTTTTGAAGTATGTTGGGGGTTTTGGCGTCGTTGACTTGGACGGTACTGTAAACCGGGGTCGCTACAGGTTCCCGGTTTAGCACATAGTCTCTGGTGCGATCGACTGGATCATCCGTTTCCAGTGGTGGCGAGTTAGCTGGATCAAGACCTTGGATCAATGCCTGCTCGAGTAGTCTTACTTTAGCTAGCGCAACCTCCTCTTCCATCTGTGACCGAAGGATCTGTATTCGAGCCTCCGCTTCTGCCCTTGCTTCTACTTCTGCCCTTTTAGCCTCTGCTTCTGCTCTTTTAGCCTCTGCTTCTGCTCTTTTAGCCTCTGCTTCTGCCCTTTTTTCCTCTGCCCTTGCTTCTGCTTCTGCCCTTTTTTCCTCTGCCCTTGCTTCTGCCTTTGCTTCTGCCCTTTTTTCTTCCGCTTCTCTCTCAGTGAAAGAACGTCTCACCCTGGATTCCTCTGCTATTATGCGGGCCTCTAGTATCCTGTCGCTCATGGTTGAACTTCTTGAGGATGATGACCTGGATGCCCGAGAGGAACGTTTAGATGAGCTCGATCGGTGTGATCTGGTTTCTTGCAGGTGAGAGATACGGTGTTCGGCCTTGTTTATGGCGTGTCGGACCTTGGCATCTCTCCCTTCGTCCGTCTCTAGCGCCTTACTGAGGTCTGAAAGAGATTCATCAGAATTAAAGTCTCTTAGAAGGGTAATGTACCTTGTTGACAGTCTCTTGTATCCTTCATGGGCGGCGTTCAGCCGTTCCATAACAGATTGTAAGCTTGCGGCGTCGCCTGACGAGGGTTCAAGTCTCGACATGTAAGAGGCGACGCGTTCCCACTGTTCTTCCAGGCGTTCACTTAGCTCATCTTTCATAGCCCGATAGTTTTCAATTGCCTTTACCGTTGGTTTGTAAGAACGTTTTGGTCGGGTAACTTGGTCTGCTTGAGACGTGGGGTCTGCCTCCTGGGCTTCATCGTGGACAGTATCAGGTTGTATTTGCTCTGTTTCAGCAGTGGGAGCCTGTCCGAGGTCCTTTTCGGCCATTTTGAATAAAGGTGTACTGTCTCTTTAAAAAACTCAACTTTTGAATAGGGGTCCGAAAATCGCTGTGCGGCTCTGCGGGAACTCCCGGATGGGATCCCCAAGGTGGCTTTGACGAAACTTGGGGTTCGCAGTTCGCCGATGTGCAGTAATGAGGTATAGTGTACTGCAGGCTTATGGAGGCGATGTGGCCAGAAGGAAACCGCTGGTGCATAAAAACAGTTCTTTATAACAGTACAGGCAGAGCTGATACAAGATGTGCAGGTGGGAGAGCTTCCCTCAAGCTTGTCCAGACGTGCACTGCTGCAGGCAGACAGATACACAAGGCTTGTTGCTGGGCAGATTAATGCACAGAGGGACAGGGCACATGGAGGGCTATAGCTGGATGTTGGGCTGTAAGGCAGTTTTCTAGCTGATAGGAGCTTTTAGGCATAGTTTTTTGACTTTTAGAAGCTTTCAATCAAAGTTTTTTGACTGTTCTGTTCCCACTTAAAGGCGATAAAGGCATGCTGGTTGTATAATGGGGTGAGAGTTCCTTCTTACCTTTGTACTTCCAATAAGAGGGGCAGACAGGACCCGGAGCAGCGTCTCAGATAAGCGTACACACGTTAGGATGAAAACAATGCTGGTTTATTCCATAGATGAATGATCCAAAACATGGCATTGAAATCTTGCATGAAGCTTGTCTCTGCAGTCGCTACTTGTGGGTCAAAAAACTTTGCTTCTCCAGCTCTATGAGAATGGAACTCTCTGCAGTAAAGATGTCTCCTAATGACTGGGCAAAACAGGAAGAGACAACAGCACGTGCAGGAGCCACACCCCCATAGGCTGGACAAGGAAAGCAGAAAGAATTGAGAGGTCTGGCCAGCAGGTGGCAGCAGAGACAAGCATCAATATAACAGATTAAACTATAAACAGGATTGAAACAGCACAACGTCTGTGCACACAAAACTCCACTATCCAGCCTGTTCCTTGGCTACCACCTAGATGGGGAGCTTTAACCTCAGTGTACCTGTTTGCTGCACTACTTGTATGTAAAAAGTGCAAACTCATCCTAATTCATAAATCACATATCTAAAATATTCTTAAAGCTATAGAACACTAATGTAATTCTCAATCTAGGGCATTACACGTGTCCTAGTCAGCCTAAAAGTCAGGGCTGTAACCTGGTAGGGAACTGCGTCGGCAAGACGGATGAGGGTAGTATTAGAATTTATTATTTTTTTATTATTTTATTATACTTTGGGCTCTGGAGATCTTCTATTGTCGATCAGGTTCGTTTTTGATTTGCAGTTAAAAATATTCAACTGTAAGGAAGGAATCTGGGCACTAGAGGGCTTTTGGTGTTTTTCCTAGGCTTGTATGTGCTGCCAGCAATATGGTGTTGCACAGGTCTGCACAAGGTCCAGTCACAAACATTTTTAAAACATTTAGAAGAAACAGACGGCACTCACCATTAGATGAAGGTTCTTTTAATCCAAGTGCTCCGTTAGGAGGTGCGAGTTACAAACATTATTTAGCGGGGAGGGAGGTGCGGGGAGGACGACGGGCGCACGTTTCGCCTGGTAAAAGTGAAAAATATTGGATGTGAATTAAGTTTCTTGACTGAGATTTGAGAGATTTGTTCATCTTTATTGTATGTCTGTAGTGAAGATTTTGCACCCACGCTCCTGAGCCCACTGAGGCGCCCATCATGACCAGTAGTTTTCAGAGCTGTAGTGGTGTGCCAATATGATGGCCCCCACATCCCTCCACACGCAGCATGATGGCCTCACATCCCACGCAACATGATGGCCTCACATCCCTCCACACTCAGTATGATTGCACCCCACATCCCTCCACACAACACAGCATGATGGCCTCACATCCCACGCAGCATGATGGCCTCACATCCCTCCGCACACAATATGATGGCCCCCACATCTCTCCACACAACACAGTATGATGGCCTCACATCCCACGCAGCATGATGGCCTCACATCCCTCCACACCCAGTATGATTGCACCCCACATCCCTCCACACAACACAGCATGATGGCCTCACATCCCACGCAGCATGATGGCCTCACATCCCTCCACACCCAGTATGATTGCACCCCACATCCCTCCACACAACACAGTATGATGGCCTCACATCCCACGCAGCATGATGGCCTCACATCCCTCCACACCCAGTATGATTGCACCCCACATCCCTCCACACAACACAGTATGATGGCCTCACATCCCTCCACACACAATATGATGGCCCCCACATCCCTCCGCACACAATATGATGGCCCCCACATCTCTCCACACAACACAGTATGATGGCCTCACATCCCTCCACACACAATATGATGGCCCCACATCCCTCCACACACAATATGATGGCCCCCACATCTCTCCACATGCAATATGATGGCCTCACATCCCTCCACACACAATATGATGGCACCCACATCCCTCCACACGCAGCATGATGGCCTCACATCCCACGCAGCATGATGGCCTCACATCCCTCCACACCCAGTATGATTGCACCCCACATCCCTCCACACAACACAGTATGATGGCCTCACATCCCTCCACACACAATATGATGGCCCCCACATCCCTCCGCACACAATATGATGGCCCTCACATCTCTCCACATGCAATATGATGGCCTCACATCCCTCACACACACAATATGATGGCCCCCACATCCCTCCGCACACAATATGATGGCACTCACATCTCTCCACATGCAATATGATGGCCTCACATCCCTCCACACACAATATGATGGCCCCCACATCCCTCCGCACACAATATGATGGCCCTCACATCTCTCCACACGCAATATGATGGCCCCCACATCCCTCTACACACAATATGATGGCCCCCACATGCATCCACACACAATGTACTGGCCCCCACTTCCCTCTACACACAATATGCCGGTCCCCACATCCCTCCACACACAATATGATGGCCCCCACATCCCTCCACATGCAGTATGATGGCCCCCATATCCATCCACACACAATATGATGGCCCCCACATCCCTCCACAAGCAATATGATGGCCCCCACATCCCTCCACATGCAATATGATGGCCCCCACATCCCTCCACATGCAGTATGATGGCCCCCACATCCCTCCACACGCAATATGATGGCCCCCACATCCCTCCACACACAATATGATGGCCCCCACATCCCTCCGCACACAATATGATGGCCCCCACATCTCTCCACACGCAATATGATGGCCCCCACATCCCTCTACACACAATATGATGGCCCCCACATGCATCCACACACAATGTACTGGCCCCCACTTCCCTCTACACACAATATGCTGGTCCCCACATCCCTCCACACACAATATGATGGCCCCCACATCCCTCCACATGCAGTATGATGGCACCCATATCCATCCACAAGCAATATGATGGCCCCCACATCCCTCCACATGCAATATGATGGCCCCCGCATCCCTCCACATGCAGTATGATGGCCCCCACATCCCTCCACACGCAATATGATGGCCCCCACATCCCTCCACTCGCAATATGATGGGCCCCACACCCTCCACACACAATATGATGGCCCCACATCCCTCCACATGCAGTATGATGGCCCCAACATCCCCACACACACAGTGTGATGACCCCCCCCACACACAGTATGATGCCCTCACAGCCTCAACACAGTAGGATAACCCCACAGTTTCCCACTACACTGTAAGATACACATAGTATGATGCCAACACAGTCTCTCCACACAATACAATGGACCCAATAGCTCCTACACACAGTGTAATGGTACACACAGCTCCCCACACATAATATGATGCCCACGATGGATCCCTGACACAGTAGGTTGGTACCCACCTGCCCTGCACACAGTTTGATAACCCTCACAATATGATACCCTCCATAGACAGAATGATGCCTCCGACAGCCCTTCACACAATATAATGGTTCTTTTAGCCCCCTCAAACAGAATGATGCCTTTGCACCCCACCAAACAGTATGATGCTCTCACAACTCCCTAGACACTGTATGATGTCTCCACAGACTCATTACACAATATGACGGTCCCCACACATTATGTCACTTACAGCCCCCACACACAGTATGATGTTCCTCCCATACAATAATGTACCCAACAGCGTCCCTACACAGTATGATGTTCCTCACAGCCCCCCTCACATAGTATAATGTCACCCACAGCCCCAATCACACATTGTGATGTCTTCCATAGGCCCGACACCGAATGATATCCCCACAGTCCTCCCACACTGTAAGGTGTCCAATCTGGCACCACACAGCAGGTGCAATCTAGTGACATTATTGTGCATGCTCCGCAACAACTCAGACAAACCAGATGAATGGTGGAAGAGAGAACCGACTGCTCCTTCCTCCACTATAGTATTCAATGGTATCTGCATCCTGAGGAAGCTTATTTCATTGAAATGGAGACACCAGGCAAAGGAGGAAAGGGCCAGACAGGAACAGCCAAAGGGCCAGATGTGACTCTTGGGCCACAGTTAGGCCAGCTCTCTCCTAAGGCATAGCATAGTGCAGAAAGTTAACCTAAGCTAGTAAAATCAACTACTGTCTACTACATGCAGTTGCCTTACAGCACACGTTCCTCCCAAAACTCTGCTTGCTAGTGTAGGTTGACATTTTTCCAGTAGATAAGATATGTGTTTACATTTGCACAATATTTGTTCCTGTATTGCAGCATATCCACACCTCATATTTGCAGACTTCTCTGTATTCACATAGCTTTCCTCAGTCAGTACACAAACACAGAAGTTCAAGTGTAGAATAAATGTCAAAACTATGCAAGATTATTAAAACGGATCTCTGTGCTCTTCCGGACCGAGAACGAAGAATGATTTGACTTTTGTGGATTTTGGGATGTCATAAACGCACCCTTCTGTGCTCAGCACTGATCCTATTTACTGGCATGGCAGTCCCAGTAATGTTATATAGTGCAATGTTCCTGAACATCCAATTGATTGGACAACTGAACAGCTCTCCTGATTAGCCAGTCGCAGGCCAGGTTTGGTTTTGTCAAATCTGTTTTTATTGCTATTTTCCGATATATCCAAAAGAAACAATTATAAACCACATTTATCAATCACATTACATCTTTGAACAATATAGGAAAAGATACTCTAGGTGGTCAGTTTTCTTTTGCAGTCCATCTAACCAACATTGTGCCACTATTTCCAGTCTCTTAGCACATAGTATTTGGTAGTATCATCAGTACCACTATAAAACAGAACATATACATATACCCTTCTTTAAATCTATGTGATAACCATGAATTCCGTGTCTCGGCAAACTTCAAAATAATTCAAAGTAACTCTAATTCAATATTACTCTATAGTAGAGTAGAGTGCTATTTTTGAGCAAATGTGGTGTGAACATAAAATAGAAAGAACATGTGAAGAAGAAGAGTAAAGTAAAAATAAGAATAAAATACTAGGGTATATTAGGAGGGTAGGGAATTGGGATGAGGGAGGGGGCAGTTGAAGCAGCTCAGAGTGTACATAAGGGGAGTGGTGACGGGAGCAGGCAAACAAAGACCAGGGACCACAACAAGGGGGACCACAACAAGGGGGACCACAACAAGGGGGACCACAACAAGGAGTCAGCTCCTCTTTCTCCCTCCTCCCACGCTCATGTCAAGGCCGACTAGACAGCATATCAGGCGAACAGCATCTAGTGATTGGGAGAGTCTCGGAACAAGATCCACTCTATCCACGTTATGTTAAATTGTTCCATCCTGCCAGACTGTTCCACTGCGAGTTCCTCCATTCTGTATATGTCGCTCATTTCTGAAGACCAATCCAGAATGGAGGTTGTTCAGAGGTCCTCCACAACCTTGGGATGATCGCTCTTGCAGCCGAAACACAGAAACAGAGAATATCTTTTTTGATACAACCAAGAGAACCTGGCAAAATTGATAGTAAAGCAATTTCTGGGGAACCTTCAATTTGTCTACCCGTAATCAAATTATAATTACGAAAAAGTTTCCTCTAGAAGTCTATTATAATAAAGCACTCCCACCAAATGTGAATCATGCTACTCACAGCTTGGCTACACCTCCAGCACGTGTCTGATACAGTTGGGAGAATCTTATGGAGTCTGTCTGGGCAGAGATACCAACGGGACAGGACGCCAGGTTGGTTTTGGATGTCAGTGTGGTGCCCCACTGGTCGGGATGCCACGGAGGGGTACTGCACCCATAAAAGAGTGTGCAATATTCCTTTGGTTGAAGAGTTGAGATGCTGCATCAGGGGCCCTCAAAAACACCCATTCATACACATACACAAACCCTAAAGCAGGGGACTGTGGGTGGACCCGCTGTAGGGAGGACCCAGTCCCTGGGAGGAGCTCAGACAGGGGGTAGAAAAGTGTGTGGATGGGAAGAGCTCCAGTGGGGAGTGAGGAGTAGATGGCGGAGGTGCCGTCAGGTCTGAAGGGGACCCTAGGGGCACCAGGTGTTACGGTGCACCGAATCTGGACCTGGTACGTCTACCGACCAGAGGTGTTCAGTCCTGACACGGAGGACCGGCTCCAAGAGCAATGCGGGTGTTCACCCCCGAGCCGCCGAACCGGAGGCCCAAGCTTCTTTAGGAAGTCGTGGCCAACACCTGACACATCCAGGAAAAGGCCCATATAAGATGCCGAGGGCTCAGAGAGGAGACCCTTAGCTAGAGAGGATCTGAGGAGCTGGCTTTGGGCTCTGCGCGCGGAGGTGCTGAGGAAAGCAGTAGAGGGAGAGCGCTGCAAGGGACCGGGAAAGGAACCGTAGGCATTCCACTGAGGAACCCGAGTGCAGCATCTTGACTCCCAGCGACTACCCAGGCCAGGCAGACCGGTAGAAACTGTGTTACAAGAACTGCCATTAAACCAGTTACAAGTTATGAACTGTGTGGTGTATTTCATTCCCCTGCGCTTGAGGATCTGCCAAACTCTTTAACAACTCCCATTATCTACAACTGCCCTGGGGATCCTGCTCCACCTACGGGGAGCGTTGCCAACTAGCTGCATCACCATCACCCCGGAGGTCTGCAAGCAGCGCCGGTATCATAACCGGGAACTGTAGGGTGGAGTCACGAAATACTTCTTATTTTTATTTTTCCCCTTTTTTTAGGCGCTGAGGAAAGCAGTAGAGTGAGAGCACTGGAAGGGACCGGGAAAGGAACCGTAGGCATTCCACCGAGGAAGCAGACTGCAGCATCTTGACTCCCAGCGACTACCCAGGCCAGGCAGACCGGTAGAAACTATGTTATAAGAACTTCCAGTAAACCCGTTAGAAGTTATGAACTGTATGGTATATTTCATTCCCCTGCGCCTGAGGATCCGCCAAACTGTTTAACAACTCTCATCATCTACAACTGCCCCGGGGATCCCGCTCCACCTAGTGTGGCCAACTTGCTGCATCACCATCACCCCGGAGGTCTGCAAGCAGCGCTGGTATCATAACCGGGAACCGTAGGTGGCGTCATGAAGCACTTCTTATTTTTCTTTTTCCCCTTTTTTTCAGCGACCACCAGGGCCACGGGCCCAGGCCCAGGCCGCTCATGACATCCCCTGTGAACTACAACTCCCGGGACCGGCTACCCCACAGCCCCGGGGCGGGTCACCAGAGTTCTAGTGCCAAATTTAACTTATGTGCCAGCTATTGTGTTATTACTATGTATTGCTTTTATAGCACCATCATATTCTTCAATGCTGTCGTACCGGGCTCAGGACGAACACACACAGAAGACAGTCATTCCTACACGTATTTCGCTGTTTAAAAGTATTTGCTTTCTCAGGGAAACATGTGTAAACACTCTGTGGCCACGGCCTTTTATATCTAATAAATGTTCGCAGATGGACTTCACCTGTGTCTCCTTTCGCCAGCAGAAGGTGGCGCGTGCGTGCTGGAGAAATCGCTGCGCCGGAAGTCCTCCCCGTGTACCGGAAGTGCACACTGTAATGACGCACGCAGAGTCAGGTAGTTGCCATGCGCACCCCCATCGGTCGCTGAGTTAGACCACTGGCAAAAGCGAGCCACAGCGCGCATGCGCACACTGGAGAAAAGAGAAAAACTACATACATGCGGTTGGAATGAAGAGATAATGCCAGTACATAGCTATAAAGTGGCTCCCAAAGCTGATTTTTGTATTTACAGTGTTGGCCAAAAGTATTGACACCCCTGCAATTCTATCAGGTAATACTCAGTTTCTTCCTGAAAATGATTGCAATCACAAATTCTTTGGTATTATTATCCTCATTTAATTTGTCTTCAATGAAAAAACACAAAAGAGAATGAAGCAAAAAGCAAAACATTGATCATTTCACACAAAACTCCAAAAATGGGCCGACAAAAGTATTGGCACCCTCAGACAGTACCCTAATAGATTGACGGCCCCAGTCAGAAATAGCTGCTCTTTGTTAACGACTTTTGCTTCTAACTGAAAATACTGGTTCTGCACCATCCTAACTTACTATATACATTACAGAAAATCTAACTTTGTTGTATTTGATTTTGCAAAAAAAGCACATCCAATAAATGCATTAGGATTTTTTTCGGACATGCTGTATCTTTTTACTTTAAAGAAGAAAACATAATTGAAGTTTTTCAAAAACGTTCTAAGAAATACTTTAAAAATATATCTTCTCTGAAATTTTTCACTATAGCTCTGGGGTGGGTTTGAGCCATATGTGTATACGTTAGAATAAATTGGAAGTAGGGATGTAACTGTCACAATTGCAAGAGTCGGGGTACTCAACCATCCAGGGCAAACAGTTCAGGAATCACAGTGGCGGTCCCCAGAGGTTGTGGTCCTGGCCGGACATGTTAAGGGGTTATTTACAGAGGATATAAAATTTGTTGTGATGCCAACTGGAGTTCTGGACTGTAGGTGGCCAGGGGGACGCTGTGGGAGCTTCCAAGGCTGGATAGTGTGGCAGCCAGGTGTTAAGTCCTCTCCAGTCAGGGCAGGAGTCCCTTTGGTGTAAGATGAATGGGATGAGGAAGAGGTTGTGGTGCAGGGTGACGTCTCTGCAGGTGGGTGCAGACAGGCGCAGGAAATATCAGACAACACACAGTCTTGCGATTCTTACCATTTACTTGTAGTTGGTAGCAGTTACAACCCACCCGGGATACAGTGTCCATGAAGATTATAGCCTGGCTGGCCCAGAGGTATTTGGAATCCACCTTGTCGAGAAACCGGGTATATTTGGTCTTCCAGCTGCCTTTTCCCGTTCTGACACTATGCTACCCCTTTTCCTCTCCTAAGTGTCCCGTGGTTGCCAGTCCGTGCAGGCAGGCAGCTGCGGGTCCACCGAGTGACAGCCTTACTTGTCCTCTAACCCTAAGTAGCCCCTTAAGCCTGGGAAGGGTTCACAAGGTGAGTCACTGTACATGAAGCCCACTGACTTCCAGTTTCACGATTGTTATTATTATTATTTATTTATACATTTTTCCTAAAGTATCCCAAATTGAATTGGGGCTGGTACCCCTGTTGCAGCTAGCTCCTCTGCCCAGCTTCAACAGATGGTGGCAGATTTGTGTCCTCCAGGCCCTTGTCCTAGCACTTCTTTTCACGCTCCATGCTACTCCTCAAGCTGCCTGTCTGGAACCCACTAGAGCCCTTCTCCTTCTGCCACCCACTGCTAATCTAACTTCTCCCTCCAGCCAGTAGGTGGGGACTGCCCTGAATGTGGGTTTATTCCACCCAGCACCTCCCTGGCCTGTTTGCATGTGTTAGTGTATCTGGGGGTCTCAGCAAAGTTTGTTCCTCTTACCTCTAGGCATGATAGCACACATCTGAAATGCCTGTAGTACCATTTGTGGTTGCTGGACCGCAGGGGTGGCACATAACTATGACAGGTGCAGAGGTTGCCTTCGCACCTGGGCCCTGGAGCTTAGTGGGCTCCAAACATCCCTTTGGCCTATGGAAAAAGACTATTAAATATTTGCAATAATAGGGGGTCCTGTTGGAGCTGTCGCATCAGGGCCCATGAGCTTCAAGTTACGCCACTGACTATAAGGACTAGTTCTATGTTTATACTTAGGATTACGTGAAATTCGTTTGTATACTATGAACTCAAAATATTTCCAAGCGCATTAAAAAAGATTACAATCAATGAGTAAATATTAACCTGTGAAGACGTTCTGTACATAAATAATCTGCCAAATGTATTGGGAAATAAAACTGCAATCGCAAAAAGCGTGCCATGGCAGCCACAGTCCCTAGTGCTGAAGTCCAGCCTGATATTACAGTAATATCAACGCTGGAGCTTCAGGACCCCGGACAGCACAGTGGAGGAGGAGAGCGGCTTCATAGTAATGTAAAATCACCCGACAATTGCCGGGAGCAGTGAAATAAAGGTATGCACTGCCAGGGTGTGTTGTCACTATGTCTACACAGAGTGTACACAATCTGTGTACACATGATGCAGCACACTAACTGCATTTTAACCCTTTTGACACCTGCTTTTATTAGCCGCATCTGCAGGCTCTATGCCGACATGTAGCGCAGAGCCTGCAGAGGGGGTTAAAATGATTATTAACACACAGCACTTTATTATTTAGTTTTCTAACTGAGTTTATTTAACAATAATGTTTCATTACTGCTGTGACAGCGCTGGAACATTATTGATTACTGTACAGGGAAAGCGGTATATTCAAACCCACCGGCTTTGACAGCTGGCGAGTTTTAAGCGATTTCAACAGCACACTCGTGCAAATATCGCACAGTGTGCTGTATGGGGGCGAGAAAACTTGCATTGCCCTCTCGCACGTGAGAATCGCTTCTGATTCGCAATGCGAGTTAAGTGTGGGGAACTCACACCAGTGTGCCCGGCCTGATAGGGCAACATTGGTCTGAGTGCAATGTAAGTGTCCCTCGAATTGCACTTGCATGAGTCCCTCGCACGGTGTGCCTTCAGCCTTAGGAAAACTCACTGTTAGAAGCCATGAGGGCATTCCCTGTGGCTGGAGTGAGCTCGATTGATGGGGGGCCATTCACTCCCCCTCTGCCTCTCTGTGCCGCCTCCTGCTGTGCTGTTTATGCTTTGTTCAGACAGCAGGGCAGGAATCTGAAGCTGACCTCAGGACAAATGATTTGCTTGTGCTGTTAAAAAGCTGTGTGCAGCAGGATGAGTGACAGAGAGGAGGAAAGCATAAACAGCAGAGCAGGAGGCGGCACAGAGAGGCAGAGGGAGGGAATGGCCCCCGTCAATCACGCTCACTCCAGCCACAGGGACTGCGTCATGGATTCTAACAGTGAGTTTTCCTAAGGCTATATCTCGGGGTACACAGCACACAGACACATAGGGGACCCCTTCCCTGAATGCAGCAGACATGCTGCATTCAGTGCTGCATTTAGATTGCCATGCAGCAGGGGGGTGACAGGTCCTCTTTAAGGGTCTGTGCTCATGTTGCAGATTTGTTGCAGTTTTTTCTTTTTTCCAGATTTGTCACAAGTCCCATGCACATGTTGCTTATTTTCTCCTTGCAGATATAAATATGCAGCATGTCAATTATTTCATTGTTTTTGCTGCAGATTTCACTCATACTAATGTGAGGGGGAAAATTTGCACAGAGGGCACATGTAAAAAACGCAGCAAAAATGGCGGCAAAATATGCCTATTCCATGCAGCGGTTTTCCTGCCAGAAAATACTGAAATGCTGCAGAAATTTCAGCACCAAATACTTAACGTGCAAATATGCTTGGTTTTCTGCCCTGGTTTTCATTCCCAAAACACTTTACACTAGATTTGGATTTTGCGGCATCTTTGAAAGCAGGGGCGGACTGGCCCAGGTGGCAGGGGGCAAGTGCCCCCCAGGCTGGCTATAATGGGCCACCCCCATTCTAAAATGGGCCGGTCCGGGCTCTGCTTTGCGGCCACAGCCGCTCACCTGACAGCAGCCGGCCAGGCGACGTGCGGCAGATTGGCGAGTGTGACGGACCCCCGCCGCCCCTTACCTCGCCAAGCTCACTCCACTAGCACCCCCCCGCTCCTCACCACGCCAAACTCCACTAGCACCCACCCCCACCCCCCGCTTCTTACCACGCCAAACTTCACTAGCACAACGGGCTCCCCCCCCGCGGCTCGTAACCACGCCAAACTCCACTAGCACCCCAAACGCTCAACACCTACCCTTACGGCTGACAAGAAGTCAATGCCTCCCTGAGCCAGGTGCACCAGCCCGCCCCTGTTTAAGAGATATAAGGCTGCTTGCACACGATCAGGAATTGCAGCTTTATGGATGCAGCATCCTACTGCTGTGTAGAAACCGCTGTGTTGTGCAGTACCAGCACAGTGGGTAATTTCTAGTAATTACGTGCTCACTGTGCTTCTCCCCTCTGCAGCGTTATTTCAGCTGTGGTGCGGGTTTCTGTGCTTCCTCATCTCTGCAGCATGTTACTTTATTGCTGCGGAGTCGGGAGCGATGTCCAGTAGGTGAATGCAGTGAGAAGACTCCCTGCACTGAACGCAGATCGTGGGTACAGGGCGGCTGCACTCACCCTGGGTTCACCTGCTGCTTCCCTCAGGTCTGCAGGCGCTGCGTTCAACATGTTTTGTTTCCGGATCATGTGCACACAGCCTCAATTACCTCTCCAACATCTTTTCCAGCTGCCACTATAAAGACTCCTCCGCTGACCTCGGGAGTCTGGTAAGGACAACTTCTTTACTTTATGTTCTATGATGGGGAGGAGGAAAGAAGTTAAATTATAGACTCCTCTATAGATCAGTGCTGTTGGGAAGGAGCTTTAGTGTAAATGCTTGTGGTAAGAGAACGCCTTAGGGATTTCCTTGTAGATCATATGTGAATTTTTCTGATCAAAAATGATGGCAGTTCTGGACCCATCATAGACATCAGCACTGGCTAATGGGTCACAATGACTACACAGACAGTTGTCTGACTTTTATCATGGTGTCCATCCTCCAACAAGACAAAACAGTACAGCATGCTGTATTATTTGTGTCCTTTATTTTAGATGGAAATTGCAATTTAAGCTTGAACGCAGATGTTAATATTAGTTTTGCATTTGAGTTCTGCCATGACTGGTGCTGCATATACTGAGTATATACTGTACTGTAAATAATATCTGCTACTATATTTATGTTACAAGCTGGGTTCTGGTTGTTATATTCATGTACTGAGATTGGTTCTGGTGCTTTATTTATGTTCTGAGGTCTCGGTGTTGTATTTGTTATTCTTGGTAATGTTGCTGTATCACTTGCAGGTGTGGACCCACAGCGCCATCGACTCAAGGACAGTGCCTGGTCCTGATCAGCTCACCTAAAGCTCAGGACTCATGAATGAAGAGCAGGTAGGATGAAGTATATACAGTTGGATGGCAGTACTGAAACAAGCAGGTCAGGCATGGTTACACAGACAGCCAGGAAGGGTTCAGGAACTGAGACAGCAGTTCGGGTAAGCGGCCGTCTCACGCTGCGACATCTTGAACGATATTGTAAGCGATCACGTGCACGTGCAATCGCTTACAATATCGCTCACATCGCTGGTGAGCTGTCACACAGGCAGACTCACCAGCGATGTGGAGCCGCGATACGCTGGTAACTATGGTACACATGGGTTACTAGGCGCGCGCATCGCTTAGACCGACGTGTACCATAGTTACCATCTCCCAGCATAGCTCTGCTGCTGGAGATCGTTCATCGTGGTGTTTACACCACGATGAAGCAGATCGTGAATCGTTCATCGCAAGATCTGAGCTCGGAGCTCAGATCTGCGATGTCACGATCAAGCGATTTAACATAGTAAAATCGCTTGATTACATGCAACGATGCCAAACGATATCGCCTAAGCGATCAAAACGCAGATCGCTTAAACGATATCGGGCAAGAAATCGTAGTGTGTGACGGCCGCTGTAGAGGGACTGGCACAACAGATCAATCAGACAGGAGACAGAACCAATGAGTGACAGGGTGGACTAGAGCACTGACAGGACAGGAACCCTAGGAGCCTAATTGCTCAGGCACCTCCTGCTGACATTTCCCTACAGGAAGGGGGGGGGCGCCTTAAATTTCCAGCACCTCCCAGCGATAGAATGAACACTTTCTTAGTGTGCACGCTGGCCCTTTGGGAGGTAGAAAGGGTGCATGCTCATCCTCTAGACGTTATGTACGCAGGCTCTAAAGCGTTGGGACCGCAGAAGGAGCAGGGGAACGAGCAGGCTGGCCACCATAGTGGCTGAGTCTGTCAGCATCCCGGTCAGGTGGAAGAAACGGGAAGGTGCTTGGACTCCGGTGTTACACTGATACTGTATCAGTATGGTTCATGGGTTCTTCCCATGTTTAGATGTCATCGCCTTTCCTTTGAAATGGTGATAACTTGATAAATGATGAAGGCGAGTGTTGTGGCACCCACAACAGATCATGAGAACAGGGCCCCTTCTGAATAAAGTGCTGGTCAAACATGAGCTGTACAGCTCCATTCATTCTATATGGGACAGATAGCGCTGTTGTCTGATCTCTGACAGTCCCATAGAGATTAGTGTATAGGTTATAATTTCTATGGGAATAACCCATTAATACTAAAGTTAAAGAATAACTAAACTTTTATTTATTTTTTACTAATTTTGTCTAGCATGGAAAGTTATGAAATTTTCCAAGTACCTAGCGAGAGGAGATTTATCTACATTCATGTGAAAAACATTGCATGTACGTAGCCTCCAAACCCGGCTTTTTCTCAGTCTATTTGTCTGTCTAGTTACATTGATAACACAATGTACTCATTTGGAGTACAGATGATGGCAGTGACTGGTCAGCTCCACATCAATGTCTCACTCACTCTGGAGATATCCTGCTGCAGGACATTGTTCTGGCAAGCACAGCAGTTAGAGGAAGAGACAAGTGCTGACCCATCACTGCCACCATCTGTTCTAAAAGTATCTACTTACATAATTCCATCTGTACAAGGTTGTATCCCATAATTCCCCACTGCTGACAGTGCCGCCAACCAGAAACCGGCCCGGTCCACGCTCTCTCCCTCCCACCAGCTGTATACTGGTTCCCGCCCACCCCCTGCTCACCAACCCCTGTCTGTCCGCGCTCTCTCCCTCCCGCCAGTGGCTCACCAGCTTCCCCCATCAGTCCACGCTTTCCCTCTCCTGGTGCCTGCTGCTCACCCACTCCCTCCAGCCAGCTCGTCTGCCCGCTGCTGACCCCTACGTTCTCCCTGCACAACCCCGTTCATACCGCACAGCCCAAGCACCCCTGCAGCATGCTCCCTGCTCACTCCCACACATCCCACTCACCCTTGCAGCACACTCCCCCCGCACAGCCCACTCACCCTGTAGCATGCTCCCCACTCACCGTTGCACAGCCCACTCACTCCTAGAAAGCACATGTGCACTTACGCGACCGCCATCTTTGGACACTTAGGTATGCAGAGATGGCGGCCACGTGATGCATCACACCGCCCCACTGCAAGATTACAGTAATTACAGGATTACTGTCATACTGACAGCTGACATCAGCAATAGGGCTTGATGTCAGCTGCCAAAAAAAGCTGACATCAACCCCTTTATAACTCAGTCTGCCATTGCTACGCTTCAGCTGGAAGAGTGGGGAAACTGCCAATTTTGGTATCTCTCATGGAGGTGCCAATTCTGGGGCGACTGCTGGCTGCAATTTTCAGCATGGGGGGTCCAGAACACTTGGGTCTTACCACGCTGAGCATTATAGCCCTCAGCTGCCTAGGTTACCTTGGCTGGCAAACAAAAATACAACAAATACACGCCAATTTTTTTGTATTATTTATTTAAATAAGTTAAAAAAAGGTCTCCCCTGTATTTTTCATTGCCAGCAAAGGTAACACCAGGCAGTGGAGGTTAACAGCCAGTAGCTGTTTGGTTTACCTGCGTTGGCAATAGAAAATACAGCAAAGCCCTACACATTTTTTACAAGGAATTTAAACACTTCATTTATAAAAACAAACAAACATCTTTTTAAGTAAAAGGGTATGTGCCCACAAGAAGTTTCTACAGTGTTTTTGATGCTGTTTCTACATGCAGTTTACCATTGGTTTTATAATAATGTATGCCAATTTGTTCCTGCGGTTTGGATTCCCAGCAAAACCAATGTATTTCACAGAAATGCTGTGCCCACACATTGGTTTTGCAAGTGTCAATAACTGTCAATTCCTTGCAGATTTGCTGCAGATGGGAGAGAATTGACATGTTCTATTTTTCCTCCGATTGTGCTGCAGACAATGGCAAAACCGCTGGAAAAACGCATCAAAAACGCACAAAAAAAGTGCGAAAAATGTGATAAAACCGCAGGACCTGAACGCAGCAAATCTCCCGGCAAGGACTTAAGGCTCCTTGAAACCAGGACCGGCTTTGCTGCGTTCAGGACTGCTGTAATAACGTCCAGTGGACTCTTACCCAAAATATATTTATTTACACACATCATGGTAGAGGGGGGTACAGACAGCTACGACCCCAGAGCCCAACCCCATCATGTCACCACCGTCCTAATGCGATAGCTTCAGGCCCACATTTAATTTTCAATATAGGTGCAGCTGAAGGGCAGGCATGTGACACCTGGGTGTCCAAAGATGGTGGCGGCCACAGTAACTGCGCCTGCATGTGCCGGGACACCAGTGCTTGGGGGAGAGACACAGCACAGGGGGGAGATGAAGCACAAGGGTAGAGAGTGGATGGGGAAGAGGCAAAGCACAGGGGTGGGGTAAACAATGAACAGGGAGGAAGAGAGAGACACAGAACAGGAGGGAAAGTGAGCATGGGAGATGAGAGACAGCACAGGGGAGAGATACAAAGCACAGGGGGAGAGAGACAGTATAAGGGGAAAGAAAGTGTGGATAGGGGTGAGAGGGAGAGCACAAGAGGTGATACGGATACAGCAGACATGGGGGAGAGAGAGCGGACGGGGGAGTGGACAGACATGGTGGAAAGAGACAGCACAAGGTATAGGGGAGAAAGTGGGCACAAGGGGAGAGAGTGGACAGGGAAGAAGCAAAGCACAGGGGAAGAAAAGGACACGGCACAAGGGGAGAGACAGCACTGGTGGATACAGCAGACATGGGGGAGAGAGAGAGCACAAGGGGGAGAGGACAGCATGGGGGGGGTCAAAGCACAAGGGTTGAGGGTGCACAGGGCTATGGCAAAGCACAGGGGGAGAGACAGCACAGGAGGGAGAGCAGAGGGGAGACAACGCAAGGGGAGAGACAGCACAGGAGGGAGTGAGAGCAGAGGGGAGACAACACAAGGGGAGAGACAGCACAGGAGGGAGTGAGAGCAGAGGGGAGACAACACAAGGGGAGAGACAGCACAGGGATAGTGACAGCACGGAGGGAGAGAGACAGCGCACAGAGGGAAGACAGGTCAAAGGAGAGAGCACAGAGGGAGAGAGAGCCTTAGCCCATAGCATCATGCACCCATCTATTGTATAATTATAACGATACAAGAGAGCTCAGCAGCCAATCAGCTCTCAGTGCAGCTCAGCAGTTATGTGCGTGGTTGCCATGGACACGGCTCCACCTGTTGCTCACTGTCCCAGCACAATCCCAGCCTGTGGTCCTGTGTGTGACTGACACATCCGGCTCCGAGGCTACTTTATAAATGATGACCTTACGTCACACGGTGGGCGGGGATAGGAGAGCGTCTTGGCCAATCAGAGTGGCCGCAGAGCCAGTCTCGTTGATTCGGCCGCTCGGTGGGGTGATCCGCGGGAGGGCAGTGTGAGCAGGCGGCCGCACGGGGGCGCTCCACACATGACGGACGACTGCCATGTACCGTGTAGGAGCCCCGTCTGTCTCCCGCACTGACAGCCCACACGTGCGCCCTCCTTCTGCCGCCATCTTCCTCCTCCTCCCTCCCGGAGACTCCCCGGCCGCCCCTCTCCTCCCTCCCCGCTGAGCTCCGGGCATTTGATGTTCCGTCAGGAGGGCGGCGGCGGTGTGCTGGGGTTACTGAGCGGCGGCAGCATGTCCCGGTACACGGAGTGGCTGTACGGCGGGGTGGACCCCAGCCTGGCCGGTAACGGGGGCCCGGAGTGTGCCGCCTTCCTCCCCGCCGGGCAGAGGCTGCTGGAGAGCCTGGTGCTGCTGCTGCTGTCCGTGCTGGAGATCGGGCTGTCCCTGCGGAGGATCGGGGGAGGGGAGCTGCCCTCAGCCCCGGGGGGCCCCCAGCGCCTGGGCCACAGCCTGCTCCTGGGGGCCCTCTGCCTCACCTTCGGGGTGGAGGTCGGATTCAAGTTCGCCACCAGGACTGTGATCTACCTGCTGAACCCCTGCCATGTGGTGACCATGCTACAGGTGAGTGCCATCATCTGTGGGACTACAACTCCCAGCAGGCACCACGGCAGCTTCTCCTCACACTGGGGTGCCCAGCTGATGTGGCGCTGCCGCCGGTCACATCTGTACATGTAGGGGCCACATTGTGTTCTCTGAGGATGGGGCCGGAGTTAGGGCCACTCCAGGGTGTGGCGCTGTGTGTGACCTGTGTGGATGGAGCCGGGGCGCCTGTGTGGATGGCGTCGGTGACCTGGGTATCAGAGCCGGGGCACCTGCGGGGTCGGAGCCAGTATATGGCCTGTGTGGATGGTGTCGGTGACCTGGGTATCCGAGCTGGGGCGCCTGCGTGGATGACGTCGGTGACCTGCGGGGTCGGAGCCTGTGTGGATGGCATCGGAGCGCCTGTGGGGTCGGAGCTTGGGGCACCTGTGTGGATGGCATCGGAGCGCCTGTGGGGTCGGAGCCGGGGCACCTGTGTGGATGGCGCTGAAGCTTCTGTGAGGTTGGAGCCGGGGCGCCTGTGTGGATGGCGCCGGGCGCCTGTGTGGATGGCGCCGGGGCGCCTGTGTGGATGGCGCCGGGGCGCCTGTGTGGATGGCGCCGGGGCGCCTGTGTGGATGGCGCCGGGGCGCCTGTGTGGATGGCGCCAGGGCGCCTGTGGGGTCGGAGCCGGAGCGCCTGTGTGGATGGCGCCAGGGCGCCTGTGGGGTCGGAGCCGGAGCGCCTGTGTGGATGGCGCCAGGGCGCCTGTGGGGTTGGAGCCGGGGCGCCTGTGTGGATGGCGCCTGTGGGGTCGGAGCCGGGGCGCCCGTGTGGATGGCGCCAGGGCGCCTGTGGGGTCGGAGCCTGTGTGGATGGCATCGGAGCGCCTGTGGGTCGGAGCTTGGGGCACCTGTGTGGATGGCATCGGAGCGCCTGTGGGGTCGGAGCCGGGGCACCTGTGTGGATGGCGCTGAAGCTTCTGTGAGGTTGGAGCCGGGCGCCTGTGTGGATGGCGCCGGGGCGCCTGTGTGGATGGCGCCGGGGCGCCTGTGTGGATGGCGCCGGGGCGCCTGTGTGGATGGCGCCAGGGGCGCCTGTGTGGATGGCGCCAGGGCGCCTGTGGGGTCGGAGCCGGAGCGCCTGTGTGGATGGCGCCAGGGCGCCTGTGGGGTCGGAGCCGGAGCGCCTGTGTGGATGGCGCCAGGGCGCCTGTGGGGTTGGAGCCGGGGCGCCTGTGTGGATGGCGCCTGTGGGGTCGGAGCCGGGGCGCCCGTGTGGATGGCGCCAGGGCGCCTGTGGGTCGGAGCCGGGGGCGCTGTGTGGATGGCGCCAGGGCGCCTGTGGGGTCGGAGCCGGGGCGCCTGTGTGGATGGCGCCAGGGCGCCTTGTGGGGTCGGAGCCGGGGCGCCTGTGTGGATGGCGCCAGGGCACCTGTGGGGTCGGAGCCGGGGCGCCTGTGTGGATGGCGCCAGGGCACCTGTGGGGTCGGAGCCGGGGCGCCTGTGTGGATGGCGCCAGGGCACCTGTGGGGTCGGAGCCGGGGCCCCTGTGTGGATGGTGCCGGGGCACCTGTGGGGTAGGTTAGTCGGGGCGCCTGTGTGGATGGCGCCGGTGACCTGTGGGGTCGCAGCCGGGGTGCCTGTGTCGATGATGCCGGTGACCTGTGGGCTCGGAGCTGGGGGGCCTCTGGGACTGCATGTGGTGACGATGGCTCATCATATCCTGTGGATGTTGGTTCATCCCAATGTACACAGCGATGTCGGAGGATGTGTGAGAAGGGTTGTGTGAATAATGGGGTCCTGTCTCCACGCGGCCAGGGTGATGTCTGTAGGGTTTCTGTAGGGTCGGCGTCGCACATTGTACAATGCCGTGGTTTCATTCTTCACAATGCTGTCCCTGTGGTCACTGGGTTCCCTTGAATTCAGAATATGTATGAAAACGCCCACACAAAATGTGGTGAACGACTAAATGAAGAGAAGGAACACTGAGCATTGTGCTGAGTACCACAACGGATAGGGCCAGTAGTGTAAGGAAGCACCACTGCCCCTCCATTCAGTAAGATGTGGAGGGTTTGAGGGGGGGTCAGTACTTCATTCAGTAAGATGTAGAGGATCCGAGGGGTGTGGTTCTTCATTCAGTAAGATATGGAGGGTCCGAGGGGGGGTGCTTCATTCAGTAAGATGTGGAGGGTCTGAGAGGGGGGTAGCTTCATTCAGTGATGTGGAGGGTCTGAGAGGGGTGCTTCATTCAGTAAGATGTGGAGGATCCCAGGGGGTCAGTGCTTCATTCAGTAAGATGTGGAGGGTCTGAGGGGGTGTGGTGATTCATTCAGCAAGATATGGAGGGTTTGAGGGGGCTGCTACTTCATTCAGTAAGATATGGAGGGCCCCAAGGGACAGTGTTCCATTTAATAAGATACGGATGGTCCCAGGGGGTCAGTGCTTCATTCAGAAAGATGTGGAAGGTCCGGGGGGGGGTGCTTCATTCAGAAAGATGTGGAGGGTCCGAGGGGGGCAGTGTTCCATTCAATAAGATATGGAGGGTCCGAGGGTGTTGATGCTTCATTTGCTAAGATATAGAGGGTCAGTGCTCAATTGGGTAATATATGGAGGGCTTGACAGGGTTGTTGCCCCATTTGGTAAGACATGGAGGGTCACAGGGAGTTGCTGTTCCACAGATTACACGATGGACTATCCTATGAGCACATCAAAGGCATGAGACCCCATTGAATCACTGTGGGTCAGAGCACATCTACTGGGGTTGACTTAACAAGACAAGCTGTCATCTGATCAGCCCAAAACCATTCACCTATCAGCAGACGTCTCTGCCCGGTTGGCATCGGCCATACATGTATTATGTAGCTGGGTCCTGTGCAGATTTCTCGCTTGGCTCCATAGTTGTACAGAAGCATTGTCACCATTAACAATAATAAGCAAGCATTTCTAAAGAATTTCTAATACAGAAACTCTCCACCACATGTGTCTGTGCGCAGTGTAAGTGCAATCTACATGTGATTACATGCGCCATCAGGTGAGGACATAGGCAGGATGCTCTGATGGACAGTGTGCTCACATTCTTGTGCCATACGAGGACCTCACAGGATATTATGTCACCAGCTTGTGCAATTGACATATTTGGGAGCAGAGGCACAATCCTAATGGGCTGTATTTATCTAATTACACCGAACCAAGAATGGATCATTTTAGGACCCCACTAAACTACAGGTGGTCCCACCTTAATACCATAGCCTATTTAATCTTGCCAGTAGCCTTATACAGCCTCCCCATATACAATACATGACCATGGATTACATGACAGCTACTTATCCTGATTCCCACACACAAATACTCGACATTTCCAAGCGGCCCTGTGTTATGAGAGCCGCTGCCAGACTCCTCAGGTGGCAGCTAATTTCATCGGAGAAAAAAAATTGGCTGTCAGAAATCCGACGTGCCGGATCCTCCTCGCCTCCAATATCATCTGTTAGGGAAGATTCGGGAGGCCCCTGTTCACATTAGCCTGTCTGCAGATATCGGCTGACGTGTTTGGGGCCTTTGTCTCATTTAGTTCATCTGATGATTTTCTCTTTCTGGACTCATCCTTTCTGCTAGATTAATAGCAATATTATTGTTATTTATTTATATAGCACCATTAATTCCATGGTGCTGTACATGATATACAATATACAATGAATGTCTCCTTTATTAATTTACAAAGCCTGTAGATTTACCAGATAGAAGAACAATGGACGTCCCAGGCGGCTGTCAGCTCCTGGATTACGTGTTCTTGCGTTCTATTCAGAGATCCGGCGAGCTGCCCCCCTTGTGCCCTGTGGCATATGATGCATTGTGAGGATGGGCGGCAGGTTCCCTGCTGGCGCCGGTGCAATTCTCTGAGCACTCGGCATTGTCAGGGTGTTGGTTTGTTTGAGTTAGCAGGAATCTAATGTTGGCATGAAAGTGTAAGGCTGTGTGCTCACGGTCCGGAGGAGCTTCGCGATGGACGCAGCTCCTCCGGACCTGAGTGAAGTCGCGGGTGGCCCCAGGGAGACCGCAGCCTCCCTGTACTCGCCATGTGCGGCTGGTGCAGGGCGTCTTCTCCCTGCAGTCACCCGATGGGAGCCGCTTCCGACTCCACAGCATGAAATGAACATGCTGCGGAGGAGTGGAATGCTAGCAACCCGCATCGCAGCTGTTCGATCGCTGCGGTCAGGTTAAGCATAGTGAGGATGGGTTTACTTGAAATCCCATCTACTATGCTTATACTGTACTACGCAGCCTTTTGGACGCAGCGATAAGACGTTGCGTCCAAAAAGCTGCACATACTGATCGTGTGCACGCACCCTAACATTGACTTCTCCGTTCTCCTTGGGATATTGTAGAGTTAGAAGGGTTTGGATGTTCCCCTTATATATTAAGTGGCTCAGAGTGATGAGCCAGCACTACCTTGCTTGGGTGTTCGGTACTTGTAACGAGCAGGTTGATGCTCAAGTACCCAAATGTAATAGATGTTCAATGGAGAACTAGAGCATTTTTCCACAAGAGCTTCCAGAACGATTCTAGAGTTCCCCATTGACTTTATTGTGTCCGGGTTGCGCCCATCCGAGCACCAGAGCATGGTAGACTAGCTTATCACTTAATGTTCCCACAGTGGTGGTCTGTTGTGACCCCCCCGCCCCTTCCCCCTCCAGTGAGCACAACCACCAACCCAGGTGCTGTAGGACCCTCCATTCATTATCATAGAAACTTATTATAATGAAGGTAGTATAAAGTCATTCAATGATACAGGCCTAAGTGTACGATTTCAGAGAGATGTGAGGGCTGAGAACATTGTGTAAAAAGAAACCCAGGGGTTCAGTGCCAAGTCAGTGGGGCTTCAACTTCTGGGTGACCCGCTCGCCCGCTGTTCACCCATCGGCAAGTTTGAGTGCATGCCTCTCCGGTCACAGTCATTGCACTGGTGGAAATAACAGCACCAGACTTCCCTAAGGCGGCCGTCACACGCATCAATTTCCTGCACGATATCGCTTAAGTGATCTGCTTTTTGATCGCTTAAAGTGACCCTAAACCCGAAGCCAACCCCACATCCCCTTCATACCTATACATGCAGCTTGTGAACCTGCTGCCATCGATCCCTGTATCTTGCAAAACCGCTGGGGCATTCTTCATAATTCATACTTTTATAATGTCATTTCTGGGTGTTTCACTGAAATTTTAAAGCCGCAGCAGGCGGGCCTGTGTGCCGCTCTCCCCTCCTTGTCCGTAATTCTGCACGCCCATGGCTGCGTGCATAAACAAGAGAGGCGGCTCGCCTCATAGTATGGGCGGTGAAGCCGATATGACGTAATACGCGTCATACCGGCTTCACCGCCCATACTATGAGGCGAGCCGCCTCTCTGTTGTTTAGCACGCCCATCGCTGCGTGCAGAATTACGGACAAGGAGGGGGAGAGCGGCACACAGGCCCGCCTGCTGCGGCTTTAAAATTTCAGTGAAACGCCCAGAAATGACATTATAAAAGTATGAATTATGAAGAATGCCCCAGCGGTTTTGCAAGATACAGGGATCGATGGCAGCAGGTTCACAAGCTGCATGTATAGGTATGAAGGGATGTGGGGTTGGCTTCCGGGTTTAGGGTCACTTTAAGCGATATAGTTTGTGCGTCGCTGCGTGTAATCAAGCGATTTTACACTGTAAAATCGCTTGATTGTTAGATCGTAGATTTGTGAGCCGGAGCTGATATCAAGCGATAATCGCTTGATCAATCTGCCTCATCGTGGTGTGTGACACCACGATGAACGATCTCCCAGCGGCAGAGCCTATGCTGGGAGATGGTATCTATGGTAAACGTCGGGTTACCAAGCACCGCGCGGCGCCTAGTAACCCGATGTGTACCATAGTTACCAGCGATCTCGCTGGTCCACATCGCTGGTGAGTCTGTCTGTGTGACATCTCACCAGCGATGTGAACGATATTGTTAGCGATTGCGCGTGCATGTGATCGCTAACAATATCGCTCTCAACATTGATGCATGTAACGGCCGCCTAAGAATTATGTGATGGAAGGCTGTATGATTAGAATCTGACTACACCAGGTTTTTGTTGCCTGTTACCATAGAAACACCGGAACTGAAGACTGATGGTGGGTTTACACGTCGCGATATCGGCGTCCAATTTCAATGAAAAGTCACGTGGTTCGATCGTTGGAGCCGATATCGTTCCTGCGTTGTATGGTGTGAACGTCCAATACGATGCAGGAACGATGTCAATGCGATATCGGGGATTGAATGAGCGTGGTATTCAATGCTCCGATATTGAATGGAGATTGAAGCCGGATCGTGCTGTGTGACAGCCCTATTCCGATGTGAAGTTCTACGTCACCCATTCACTCCCATGTTAAATGGTCGTTCCTGGGTTGGGGGGCGTAGACATCGCACGGACGTTGGATTCAGAAATCGCAACGTGTAAACCTCCAATGCGATGCGGGAGAAACGTGCACTAAACGATATTGAAACGTGTAAACCCACCATTACACATTTTGAATTGAGATTTGCAACCTTACTTATTTATTAATTATTATTTTAAATGCATAAGAGCCTAAAGGTGTACAAAACAGTAAACAACTCCAGGCAATAAGTAAAGAATGTCTGTAAAACATGAACAGCTTGTGTGTTCAGTTACCGTATAATGAGCCAGATAATTGTAGGCTGACGCTGTGCTCTTAGGACAAATGATAGGATGTCTGTCCAGCATTGGTCATACGTGATGTGTGAATGGAACGCCCGTTCAGGGTAATGTTTAAAGGTGGCTTTACACGCTTCAATCGCGATCCGATATCGCAGTTCAATGGCGCGGGAGTGCGCAATTAGTGCACGTTCCTCCCGCATCGCATTGAATGTTTACACGCTGCGATATCGGAATACAACGTCCGTGCGATGTCTCCGCCTCCCAACCCAGGATCGCACACTTAACATGGGAGTGAATGGGTGACGTTTCAAATCGCATCGTAGTTGGGCGTTTACACAGCACGATCCGGCTTCAATCGCTATGCAATATCGGAGCATTGAATAGCACGCGCATTCAATCCCCGATATCGCATTGACATCGTGCCTGCATCGTATTGGACGTTCACACCATACAACGCAGGCACGATTTCGGCTCCGACGATTGAACCACGTGACTTTTGATTGAAATCGTACTACGATATCGCGACGTGTAAACCCGCCATAAGGCCTCGTGCACACATTGAGTATTTGATGAGTTTTTTACCTCAGGATTTGTAGACAAAACCAGGAGTGGAGCAATCAGAGGAAAAGTCTAATAGAAACACGTCACCACTTCTGTATTTAATTATCCACTCCTGGTTTTGTCTACAAATCCTGAGGTAAAAATCTCATCAAATACTCAGCGTGTGCACGTGGCCTACGGGTGCGTGCACACATCCGGAGGAGCTGTGTGTTGGACGCAGCTCCTCCGGACCTGAGTGAAGCCGTGGGTGGCTGCAGGGAGACCACAGCCGCCCTGTACTCGCCATGTGCGGCGGGTGCAGGGCGGCTTCTCCCTGCAGTCATCCGATGGGAGCCGCTTCCGACTCTGCAGCATGAAATGAACATGCGGAGGAGGAGCAGCAACCCGCACCACAGCTCCAAACACGCTGCGGGCGGGTTAAGCATAGTGAGGATGGGATTTCAAGAAATCCCATCCACTATGCTAGTACTGTATTACGCAGCGGCAAGACGCTGCATCCAAAACGCTGTGTACACTGATCGTGTGCACGCACCCTTATAGATTGGAGCTGTTTGCATGTACCAGCAACCTGCAGTTTCTTGTGGTTGTGTTTATATTATGGTCATTTATTCTATGAGGTTTTCTAGAGCTCGGTCCCTACGTCTGCAGTACTGTATTTGTCTTCAGACTTTTTTCTTTACGGAGCAGTTCTGGTTTGTAGAAGATCTGATCATGCCATATTCTTGGTCCTCTATTCATATGAACAGAAACATTAGGCAGCACTTGAAGACATCTGATGACGTTCCCTTCCCTGCATCTCCATTGAAGAACACAGAGTTATTAGTGAGCTTATTGCTTTGGGAAAATATGTCAGGCAGGTTCCGGCAGGCGTGGTGTGTCTGCCTGTCGGCGTCCCCGGGATGGAGCGTTCATGTAAAAGCTTTAATGATTGCTTACATAACTTTGATTACTGACACACACTGCTGATGTTGGGGCAGTAAATGTCTATAGGCTTGAGGCTGCAGACGTGTCTATAGGACACAAAGTACAGATCTTGCCTAACCACAGAATAGGTGTAATTGATGAGGTCCTGTTTTGTAGATGTACAATAAATGTATTTAGTAGGAAACCTCAGTTAATTGCTGAAAAGAATGGGCACAATAGAGCCCAGTGCTTGACAAAGTTGTGTGTGTTGTTTTCAATAGTCGGGCAATACAAACTACCATGTAGGTCAATGTAATAAGGTACACTTGTGTGTTTTTGATGTGATTATACTAATCCCAGCAAAGTCAATGAGAATTCTGACGTGTTGTGCACACCTGCAGGTTCTTTTTCCTTGCAGATTTTGGTGCAGAAAAAGGAAGCAACATGCTCATTGTTTGTGTGCTTTTCTCATAGATTATATAATAGAAACACATGGGGAGAAAAACCACACTAAGGCTGCCTTCACACTGGCGTTCCCCTCCGCAGCGTCCTGCGGAGGGGAATCACCATGTGTGCGCAGCCAGCGCAAGCCCCTATGTTTAGAATGGGGACGCACGGTGCTGTGCTTGACAGCGCATGACCGTGCGCACCCATTCACTGCCACATGTGATCTGTGCGCAGGCGGATGCCTGCGCACAAATCACACACTCCCGCCCGCACCAGGGACGCAACATGTCGCGTCCCTGGTGCGGACGAGAATGTGTGATCTGTGCGCAGGCATCTGCCTGCGCACAGATCACATATGGGGGTGAATGGGTGCGCACGGTCATGCGCTGTCAAGTGCAGCACCGTGCGCTCCCATTATAAAGTTAGGAGCTCGCGGCCGCTGCGGTCACATAGCGGACCCCTCCGCAGAACGCTGCGGAGGGGTCCGCAAATGTGAACCCAGCCTAATAGGGTGCTGGCACATGCTACATATTTTTACACAAGTGCTGTTGCAGTTTTTGTAACCAAAACCGGGAGTGGCAGATTAAAACCGGGAGTGGCGCACTTGTTTTTATTAGGTCGGCTTCACACCACAGCAAGATCCGATCCGGGGTTGTCAGGGGTGAACCTGACAGCCCCGGTCCGGATCTGGACACAGAACCGGAGGGCCAATTATGCCCTCCAGTCCGGTGTGCAGCCGAATGGCTCATTTGCAGCTGCTGATAATTAAGGACCACAGGGAGCGAGCCGCGGCTCCTGAACTGTCAGCAGGAAACAGCTCCATGGTGCTGAGCTTCAGCACCCGGCTTTTGTGTGCGGCTTCGGAGCAACACCGGACCAGGAGAATCCGGGAGGATCAGCATTTTTCTCCCGCATGCATGCAGCATTTTTGTGTCCGGGAGAAAAGTCCGGATTCTCCCGGACAGATGGAAGCTGCCATACTGACCCGCCCATCTGGCTCCATAGCATACTATGGGGCAGAAATCCGGTCCAGGGCTGTCAGGGTCTCCCCTGACAGCCACAGATCGGATTTCACCGTGGTGTGAAGCCAGCCTTATGGTACCGTCACTGTCCATGTGCGATATCGCAGATACGACCCGTTTTTTGAGGCGTGGCTACGATGTCCAAACGATATCGTAGCGTGTGACTCCTAGATACGAGTACGATAATGCGTCGTATCGCTCATCGCAGATTTGAGGACATGTTCTCAAATATGCCGATTTTTGACCGTACAATCTGCTGCATCGTGCTGTGTGACACCGTACAAACGATTCATTAACGATTTCGCCTATTCCTGACACTGGCTGGCCTCGATCAGTGGGTTGTGCGCTGGCATGTTGCCAAATGTGAAATAGTTAACGAGATCTATGCTTGTGACACTGCACAAACGGTATCGCAAAATTGTACGAACGATCTCGATCACGTGACTTTCCAGCCGATATCGTAATCGGGATTGAAGCGTGTGACGGTACCATTAGACTTTTCCTCTGTTGTTCCATTCCTGGTTTTGGCTACTAAAACTGCAACAGCTTCTCGCGATAAAAATATGCAGCAAATACGCAGTGTGTGAACGACTGCACCCTTACAATGCAAAAAACAAGTTTTTTTTTCTGCGTGTTTTGCCTGCCAGGAGATAATCTGTTAGGTGTGCACATAGACCAAGGCCATGTTCACACACAGTTTTTGCTGTAGCAAAACCTGAAGGTTTGTTAGTAAGGCCCCTTTCATGTCAACATTTTTCGCTGATTGTGGCAGATTTACCACGGCAGATGTGAAAAACGCTGATGTGAAAGGGGCCTAAGTCCAGATTTCTTGGCAGGAGAAAACCTGTGTTTTTTTTTCCCTTGAGTTTGCTGCGCTTTTTGTACATCTTTTGCCCCATGTGGCTTACTGCGTTTTTTGTTTTCAGCGTTTTGTCTATATAACACAGCAAAACCTGTGTAGATTTCAGTTTCTGCAAACAAATAAAACCAATGTGTGTGGTTGGCTTTTCCCTGAGTCACAGAGGTTTTGCTGGAAATCAAAAACCCAGGTTTAGAGTAGTATAGATTTGTGTAAAACCTTGGCACAATCGCAGTGTGTGAACATAGCCTTACAGTATGTATGTATTTCCATTAAATTAAGTCAGTCATACAATTTTGCCAAGGGAGGTTACAGAGTGAATGGTATTATATATATTCTATATACAGAACAAAAGTGCTCTGCATGCTAGAGAATTCGGCCGACAACTCCTCCATCCGGCAGCAGGTCTCCATCTCAGAATACCACTCTGCTATGGAGGCTGAGTTGATTACCCCGGGGTAAGATGCCAGCAAAACAGCAATTTATAGCACTTTTTCCTGGGAGTCACAAGACCCGGGCAATCTGTGGGACATAAAACACCTGTCCCAATCTTCCAATGATAGGGTCTTCCCAAGCTCGCTCTCTCAAGAGACCTGAAACCCGCGCTTGCTCCATCATCCGCCAGTGTCAAGTTCTGGTATATGACGGGGGAGCGTCAAGGGTAAACAATGTTTCCACAGAAGAGAGTACAGCTCTGGGTGAACAATAGGGTTCGAGGATTTTAGGAAAGATCGGAGCTGAAGGTATTCCCACCATCTTAATTTAGTACCTGAGGATAAATTCTGCAGCACGTGGAAAGAGGGAATGTCTCCATTGTGTAAAATGTGTCGTATTGTGAGTTTTTTTTTTACCTCAGTATTTTCAAGACAAAACCAGGAGCAGAACAACCAGATGACAAGTATAATAGAAACACGTCACCACTTCTGTATTGTCACCCACTGCTGGTTTTGGTTACAAATCCTGAGGTAAAAAACTCACCAAATACTCAACATGTGTATATGGCCTAAATGTCTGTGATCCATACCATACTTAGCAGGTAGCAGTAGGGCTGTGGAGTCGGTACGCTGGGCAGGGGAGGATGGAAGAGAGTATACAAACATTACAGCACAGGAAAGCGTATCTATTACACAGTACATAGCAGGGACACATATATAAGATTATCTCAGCACAGGAGATGTGGTACGATCAGACCATGTTCCTGTACGATCAGACACTTCCATTACACAGTACATAAACAGGGACACGTATATAAGATTATCTCAGCACAGGAGATATGGTATGATCAATCATGTCCCTGTTCGGTCAGACACAACCATTACACAGTACATAGCAGGGACACATATATAAGATTATCTCAGCACAGGAGATGTGGTATGATCAGACCATGTCCCTGTACGGTCCGACACATCCATTACACAGTACATAGCAGAGACACATATATAAGATAATCCAGCACCGGAGATGTGGTATGATCAGACATGTCCCTGCACGGTCAGACACACCATTACACAGTACATAGCAGGGACACATATATAAGATTATCTCACACAGGAACATTTCTTTAACCATCCAAACGTTGGGAAATTATAGTTTTCACAACGATTCTGTTTGATTAAAATGAACTTTAAAATTAACTTTGTTCATCGGAAAACCCCTTTAAACCTTTCACGACCAATGATGTATATGTGAGTGATACAAGCTCATGAATTGAGCTCGCATTCTCCCACCGCCCCACATCTCAGCCGATCTTATCAGCTGAGATGTGTAGCTAACACCAATCGGATCAGCGATCTGATCGGTGGTGTTAACACTTTGGATCATGTTGTCAGTGACTGACGGCGTGATCCAAAGCTCCGCGGCGCGGATCGCGCTGTTCCCAGCCGTTCATCTGTTACCTGGACAGCCTGTTGTCCTCTGATGACCCCGGAAGCTGTTCTGACTCCCTTCCTGCTGACGATCTCCCAGTGAGGTCACAAGCAGGAAGTGATGATTTCCCCTACCTGGAGAGATACAGCAGCATGTCTCTAAATGGGAGAAATGAGACGCGATTGGTGTGTGCAGCACTGACGCCCCCTAGTGGGCCAAGTAAAATAATGGAAAATTATTTTTTTTTAAAGTATGAACCTCCCCCCCCCCCCCCCTTTTGCCCCATTGAAAATAAACCTATTAAAAAAATAAAGAATATACACACATTTGGTATCACTACGTTCAGAGATGCCTGGTCTATCATAATAAAAAAAAAAAATCAATTAATGAGATCTGTAAACTGCGTAACGGAAAAAAGTCCAAGCGCCAAAATTAAATATTTTTTTAGTCACTGCAACATTGCAATTAAATGCAATAACAGGAGATCAAAACAGCGAATGTATCCAAAAATGTTATAGCAAACGTCGTCTCAAGCCGCAAAAACTAAGCCATCACACAGCCCTAAATCCCGAGAAATGAGAAAGATACAGGTCGCAGAAAATGGTGCATAAGTGCAGCTCCTTTTCTTTAAAAACCTTTGATTTTTTTCACCACTTAGGCCCCCTTCACATCATGATTTTTGTGCATCCGTGGCTATCCGTTGTAAAATGGATAGCCACAGATCCAAGTTGGCCCCTATGTATCCCTATGGGCATGGATGGACACGGATTGGTGCTTAGAGGACCTGTCACTTCCCCCAGTGCTTGGCAAACTGAATGCAGCGTGTCTGCTGCATTCAGGGGAGGGGTCTCCCATGTTTCTAGCCCCCTGTAGGCTTTAAAAAAAGACTTTAGAAACCTTACAGTTAATAGGTTGCCTGGGTGGGATCTTAAGAGGTCCTCGCCGCTGGCAAAATCCTCCTGACTCCTCCTTATGTTTTCCGCCCCTTCTATATGTCTGCCGCCGCCGCCTCCTCTTCTGTACATCTCAATAATGTAGAATATCATCAAAAAGTTTTTGATTTTGTCAGTAATTCAATACATAAAGTGAAATGCATGTATTATATAGTCATTACAAACAGAGTTTTCTATTTCAAGTGTTTATTTCTGTAAATGTTGATGATTATGGCTTACAGCCAATGAAAACCCAAAGGTCATTATCTCAGAAAATTAAGGAGGATGAAGAGTTAAAAACTGCACTGCCGTATTCCACTAGACATAAAAGGGTGAATATAACATTGATTTATTAGTCAACGCAATTCATGGCTCCCTGAAACATAATATAAGATGAGATAAACTTTATTGATCCCGGAGGACATTACAGTATTACAGCAGCAGAACAAAGATCAAGAACATTTCACACTTTACAAATACGTCTATATGGACAGCAGATGTGGGTAGACTGGTACATGTACCTCACCTATTCCCCCCATACACATAGAACTTCACATACTCTTGGGATGCTTTACACTTATACATTTGTTAAACATCCCCACAGCTGTCGGAACAAACGATTTTCTGTATCTTTCCTTTTTACACATTAGTTGGATTAGACGCTTGCTGAATGTGCTCTTCTGCTGCGCAAACAGTTCAGAGAGCGGGTGTGTATTGTTGCTCATTATAGCCTTGCATTTCTTATTAATTCTATCCTCTAATACCTCCTCGAAAGTCCTAAGTTGTAGACCCACCGCCGCACTAGCCTCAGCTTATTAGCGTCAGCTGTGCGCACACTACTACCCCAGCATATTATTGCAGCAAAGATTGCACTTGCCACAATAGATCGGTAGAACATTTCAAGCATTTTGCTACACACACTAAACGACCTTAATTTCCTTAGGAAGTAAAGTCTACTCATCCCTTTCTTGCAAACCTTCTCCATATGGCACCTCCAATCAAGCTTGCTGTCCAGGTGAACCCCCAAATATTTGAAATTCTCCACCATCTCCACATCCTGACCATCAATAGTGATAGGTAAGCAATCCTTCCTGCACCTTCCATAACTCAACACCAACTCACTGGTTTTCTTTACGTTGAGTTCTAAATGGTTAGCCTGGCACCAGTCAACAAAGTCCGAGACCACCCTTCTGTATTCCTCCTCCCCCCGGCCTCTCTCAATACCTCCGACTATCACTGAGTCATCAGAGTACTTCTGAAGGTGACAAAGGTCTGATTTATACTGAATATCAGCTGTGTATAACGTAAAAAGGAATGGCGACAGCACCGTTCCCTGAGGGGCTCCAACACTGCTCCGAACACTATCCGATACGGCCGCCCCCAACCTTACGAACTGTGGCCTGTCCGACAGGTAATCAATGATCCAATTCACTAGTCCCTCATCAACCGCCATTTCAACCAGCTTTTTACGTAATAATAGTGGCTGTAAGGTATTGAATGCACTGGAGAAATCGAAGAACATGGCACGCACAGTGGTTCCATCATTGTCCAAAAAGGAATGTACTGTTTGTAGCAGATACGCTACAGCATCGTCCACCCCCAGACTCTGCCGATACGCAAACTGAAGGGGGTCCGTAAAAGCAGACACCCTCGGACACAAGTAGGCAAGTACAATTCTCTCCAAGGACTTCATCGCATGCGATGTTAAGGCCACCGGTCTATAGTCGTTATGGGAGCTCGGGAAGGTAGTCTTGGGAACCGGCACCAGGCAAGAAGTCTTCCATAGAACTGGTACTCTCTGGGATTGTAAGCTCCAGTTAAACAGGTGCTGGAAGACAGTGCACAACTGATTTGCACACACTCTGAGGACACGTGGACAGATACCATCAGGCCCTGCTGCTTTACCAATGACCAGCTTACTAAACTGTTCCCTCACATCATTTTCTGAGATCAAGAAAGTCTCTACCTTCCTCCCCCCAGTTGATATTGCTTGTCGCTCCCCGGCCTTCTCCCCTGTTGACATTGCACATTTATCATTGAATCTGTTGAAAAACTCATTAATTTCATTAGCCATGATCAGCCCCCACCCCCCTGATCTGACCTTGCCTTAAACCCAGTCAATAGCTTCATTCCCGCCCACACTTCTCTGGAGTTGTTGTGTGATAATTTATTTTCCAATTTAATTCTGAATGCTTCACGGGCAATTTTAATTTTCCCCTTTAAGTCTCTCTCTACAGTTTCATCTCCTCCTTGTCTTTGCTTTTAAAAGCTTTTTTCTTTCTGTTTAGTAGATGTTTCAATTCTTTTGTAATCCAAGGCTTGTTGTTTGCATAACACCAATCTCATGAATAGGTACAATATTGTCAGTACAAAAGTTGATGTAATCAGTAACTCTCCCAGTAACCTCATTAACATCATCATTATGTTCCCTGGCACATAACACCTCCCAGTCTGTACAATCAAAGCAGTCTTGTAACCTCTTCTCTGCTGCTGGAGACCACTTCCTTATCTGTTTAATTGTCACTGGTTGTTTGCAGACAACTGGTTGATAGGCTGGAGACAATAGTATGAGGTTGTGGTCAGATTTCCCCAGGGGGGGCAATGCAGATGATGAGTAAGCATCCTTAAAGGGTATGTCTCACATACCGAGATCGCTAACGAGATCGTTACTTTTGTGACGCAATAGCGATCTCGGCAACGACATCGCTACGTGCGACAGGGTGTAACGATCTGGTCCCCTGCTGCGAGATCGGCAATCATTACACAGCCTCCTGGTTCATTTTTTGGTCGTTGCGCTCCCGCTGGGAACGCTGTATCGCTGTGTTTGACACCTTACCGACGATATCGTTGGCAACACATATAATGAGGCGTGCACGCAATTGCCTCTTTACACGCCCGCTGTAGATCGTTGAAGAAATCGTTAGGGTGGACATATCGTTGTATAGATCGGCGTGTTTGAATACCAAGTAGCGATACCGATAATGACTCGTCAGCGATCCGGGAGCCATGTCGTTATCGGGATCGCTACTGCGGTCGTTACGTCTGACCGTACCTTTACACTGGCATAGAGGAGATCCAATATATAATTGTCCCGTGTAGAACATTTGACATATTGATAGAACTTTGGTAATGGCCATATGATATTGATTTGTCCTGAGGGAGGGGCCAGGGAGCACTGAAATGCGTTGACTAATAAATCAATATTGTATTCACACTTTGATGTCTCGTGGAATACGGCAGTGCAGTGTTTAACTCTTCATCCTCCCTACTCTATATGCACCACGCTGGGGACTGCAGCAGCCGTGATCTGCTTTTATAGTGGTTGTAACTCTCACAACCACACAAGGTGAAGCCTCTGATATCTATTTAGGTCATATTTTATCTCTCAGACCCTTCATCCTCCCTACTTTAATTTTCTGAGATCATGACCTTTGGGTTTTCATTGGCTGTAATCCATAATCATCAACATTAACACAATAAACACTTGAAATAGATTACTCTGTAATTAATCTATATAATGTATGCGTTTCACTTTATGTATTGAATTACTGAAATAAACTTTTTGATGATCTTCTAATTCATTGAGATGCTCCTATATACTAAGCGGGCTGCCTAATCTTTTCCTTTAGCAAGTCTTCGCTCCTCTGCCTTCATACTTGTTCTGGGGGAGGCAGTGTGCTCTGTTTGGGCCAGTGGCACGGCTGGGCTTCAGCCTGAACTGTGCCCCCTCTAATGCGCAAACGGCTGTGTCTCTGGAGCATCAGGAATCGGACTAACTTCAAACCAGTGATTGTAAGCTCTATAGAAAAGAGCTTGTAAGCGCTGCACTCCTTGCCTAGATGATACCCCATGGTGATGGCCTGCAGTGGTGCCGGTAAACTATAGAATGAAATTCCTCTGTTGTTGAGAGTATTTTTAATAAGTGAAGTGATTAATGTCAATGAGACATTTTCTTTTGAATGTCTCTTGTATTAATGCTCCAATATTTGCTCAATACTGTGATTTGTGGTATTTCCACCCTGTCTGGTTCCTGATGTTCATTCAGGTTGTGTCAGTGTTGTGTGCTCTCACTATTTACCCCTGAAGGCTGACAGTATACAAGTCTGCGGTTTGGCTGATCTAGTGATGGCTCAGCAAGTTCTCCATGGGGGTATTTCTGTATGATACAACTGCCTACCTATCTGGAATTTGGCAATCATCCTTATTGTGGTGATCGAAGCCATTACCAGAGTCTGCGCTGCTGTTTGTGTCTCATTAAGTTTGTAGCACAGCGGTAGGTACACAGTCTAGCTAGGGGCATATCGCTGTACAATTCCTCATCTCCACAGCCATCTGGATCAGGGACAGTGTAATACCAGTGATTGTGAGGACCACCGTAGTTGGACGCTCACTCGTCCTCCCACCCCCGTCATCATGCTGTTACAGAAAAAGGGTATCTGTACTCTGACGATTGCTGTAATACGGAGTTGTACCGCACACAATGTGAGATACCGTGCAGGGAAGCCATGATGGCTTCCCGTACAGACCTGCAGGGTTGGAGCATTAACCCTAATTCTCCCTACCTTTGTGCCTCGCTCTGCACATGTCATGTACCTTAGGGTGGCTCATAATGTATAGTAAATATTTCACATTCTATATACATGTCTAGGCACCCTTCCTCCAATTTTTATACTATTAATGAAAAAAGGCTTTTGGTAAACTCTGAAGATTCTAATGCACTTTCTCATTTTGCTTCAATTACTTGCAGAAACCCCCCAAAAAAAGACAATGAAAAATATCAAATATTAAAGGGAACCTGTCACCCAAAATCGGTCCCTAACCTGTTAATACCTTCCCTGCAGCCTTACACTACTTCTAATCTATCCCTGTCTGACCATTTTTAGTAATTTATGAGTAGAATAAAGTAGTTTAGAAACGTACAAAATCCATGACAGCGGGGCGTTCCTCTCGGCGTTTGACGGGTAGGCGGGTCCCCTGCGCCGCGCTACCCCCCACCTCGCCGCTATATTACGCCCTAATGGGCGTCATTCCATCCTGCACAGTGCGGGCACGATTGAATTCTCGCACCCCGCCACGTCACCGCTGCGACGGGTCTTGTGATGCCTGGATCGCGTCACTTCCGGCGCTGCTGGCCTCGACTTCAGCATGCAATCTGCGCATGCGCTTAGTCGGCCTGTGAGACCTGTGGCGCCTGGAAGTGACGCGATCCAGGCGGCACGTGACCGCATCGCAGCGGTGACATGGCGGACGCGTGAATTCAATCGTGCCTGCGCTGTGCAGGATGGAATGACGCCCATTAGGGCGTAATAGAGCGGCAAGGCGGGGGTAGCGCGGCACAGGGGACCCGCCTACCCGTCACAAATGCCGAGAGGAACGCCTCGCTGTCATGAATTTTGTAAGTTTCCAAACTACTTTATTCTACTCATAAATTACTAAAAATGGTCAGACAGGGATAGCTTAGATAGTAGTGTAAGGCTGCAGGGACAGTATTAACAGGTTAGGGACCTGATTTTGGGTGACAGGTTCCCTTTAAGATTTGTTGAAATAACGTGCACATTACTAAATACACTACTTATACCTGATGAGGCCAGTGTATATGCTTGAAAAATCCATGTCAGCAAGGTTGATAATACTTTGGAAAGCACCAGGGGGGGTGAGAGGTCCTATTTAAAGTGAAAGCACCCCTGAATGCAGCGTGTCTGCTGCATTCGGAGAAGGGGTTCCCCATGTCTCTAGCCCCCCCCCCCCCATAAATTCTTCAAAACACTTCATTAAGTGTACAGATAAGGAGTCCAGAAGGACTTACTCAGTATGGAATCCTCGCTACTCTCTGGTGTCCTCCCCGCCTCCAGCCCTCTGTGCCGCCTCCTTTGTGTCTCCCCTCCTCGCCCGCTCATTCCCCTCTACGTCTGAAGTCACACAGGCGCAGAGTGAGCAATGGGTGGGAGCGGTCCCGGCAGCTGAAACTCCTCTTGCCGGTGAGGTCAGCGCTGGAGCCCGCCCTGCTCCAGTTTATTTATTCATTTATATAGCGCTATTAATTCCATAGTTTATGCTGTACATACATAATCTTGAGCAGGGCGGGCTCCAGCGCTGACCTCACTGGCAGGAGGCGTTTCAGCTACCGGGACTGCTCCCAACAGTTGCTCGCTCTGCGCCTGCGTGACTTCAGACGTAGAGGGGCATGAGCGTCCGAGGAGGGGAGACACATAAAGGAGGCGGAGAGGACACCAGGGAACAGCGAGGACTCCATACCGAGTATGACCCTCCTAGATTTCTTATCTGTACACTTTCTAAAGTGTTTTGTACAATTAACAGGCGGAGTAGAGACATGGCGAACCCCTTCCTATGAATTCAGCAGACACGCTGCATTTAGGGGTACTTTCACTTTGGAAAGCACCAGGGGGTGACGGGTTCTCTTTAAGAAAGTTTAACTCCATATTCTCTCACCCATTTGGATTGAGAGCTCCTCAGTGTCCTTGATGCTGCTGAGACCTCACACTGCTCAGTACAAGCTGCAGGCTGTGAGGATGCAGACTGAATACATTTGGACTTTCATTTTACAGCTGGACTAATATGCTGGTTTTACAATCTAGTTTATACAGTCTGACATGGATTTTCAAAGTTAATACACCAGTCTAATCAGGTCCAAAAACTTATAGTAAAGTATAGAGTATTATATTGTGAAATCCAACAGATCTGCTTTATATCTTCTCTCCAGAAAGCTGCTGAGTGGCGTTTCTGTAAAATATCGGAGCGCTGTGTATTTATTATAGAGGGTGATTGCCGGTTGTGTGCACCGCCGGGGGACAAGGAGAGTAAAAGCACTGGGGACTATTACTCCAATTAGCAGATCACATATGCTCCATTATCATATGGCAGTGCTGAATTCCTCGGGGCTTAGTTGCAGCTGAACATATTGTCGCGGCCTCTGAGAATTGTTGCTATCTGTAACCATCACTCTGATTTGTTCCGAGCATCCGACTTGTATATTCCAGTGAAACTACAGCATCAGCCAGGATACATTTTGTTTATAAGATTTTTAGCATTTTTAACATTTTGTGTTTATAATTACAAATCCTAAAGTATCCCCTTTTGAGAGCAATGAAGGAGCATTATGTCTGTGTTATTGATGCAGAATAATCCAGTAAAGGCCTGCTGGAAGGATGCCGATATAGATGTACCCCAGGATAATACAGCTCCATTCGTCATCTGTGGTTTTTCTTTCGTCACTTTTACTTTTGTTGTTGCTTTGTCGTATTCGCAGCAGCTCAGTGGCGCCTCTGTGGTTGGCGCTGTGCGGTGGCGCCTCTGTGGTTGGCGCTGTGCGGTGGCGCCTCTGTGGTTGTAAGATGTAAATAAAAATACATTTGTGACAGAGTGAACCTTTTTCTATTTTTTATTTATTTATTTTTTTTTTAACGAATCAGCTGAAAATACTTGTAAAACCCAAACATATCCTGCAATGGTAACTGTGCAAAAAAAACTAAAAAAAATATATATATTTTAATTTAAGGGGCACAAATTAAAAAGAAAAAAAAAAAAGCCCAACATTTAGACAAAAAAAACCTGCAAATGGAATGCTATCCTGGGGTATGCTGCAGTCAGACACTCTTGATTCATGAATCTGGAGTGTCTGATGATCGGCGTCCCTATATTCACGGGATGACACGGCTCATCATGGATTACACAACCTCTGACGCCCCATCCAGCATCCATCTCTGCCAATGTTGTCAGAGCTGGGAGAAACTAGGATGAAAATACCAAAATGTAGGCACAACGCCCAGTTGCACCGAAATTTTGCGACTTTTCACAAATCTTTTACACCAGAATTCTGACGTGAAAGCTTTAATGAGTCGCGTTCGCTATAGGTTTTTGCTTTTATTTTTTGGGGGGACTTCATCTGCCATGGAGAGATCTGCTCTGAAATGGTTTATTTTATTTATTTTTTTTCTGCCCAAGAGGCAATACAGAAGTCACTACAGTGTGAATTAACAATTGTGAGACTTATTTCAATTTAAAAGGGTATTGCCATTTCCGAGATCCTATCCCAATAAGTAGTAGGTGTAATAATATTAGCGAATATCTCCAGTTAGAAGTGTAGTATAGTTCTCCTGATTAGCTGTCTCTTACCTCATGTTCAGGGCATTGCAGCAGCTTTGTTATCTATGGTTATGACCATGAACAACTGTCACACTGAGTGGTTGTAACCATAGATAAGGCTGGGTTCACATTTGTGTACGATGTGTGCTGTGAACGCAGTATACGCAGTGTATCTGAGCACAGCTAGACGCAGGCACTATGCGCTCCTATATGTAACATAGGAACGCATAGTGCCTGTGTGTACCAGCGCTCAGCTGCGCATAATTTATGCACATGCCGAATGCAAAATGTTGCATTTTTTTGTGCGTAGCTGTGCGCTTGCTTTATGCGCATGCAGACAGCTGCGCACAAGAAATGAATGAGTGCATCTGTGCGCATTGCCATCTGCTGGCAAGCGCACAGACGAAGAGGTCATTCGGAGGTAAATCTCCTGGCGTCCTCTTATAATAATATAATTATTTATTCATTTATATGGTGCTATTAATTTCATAGCACTTTACATACATCAGTTCTTCTTTCCCCTTCCTTTCCCCTTCCTTTCCCCTTCCTTTTCCCCTTCCTTTTCCCCTTCCTTTTCCCTTCCTTTCCCCTTCCTTTCCCCTTCCTTTCCCCTTCCTTTCCCCTTCCTTTCCCCTTCCTTTCCCCTTCCTTTCCCCTTCCTTTTCTGGTCATCATAATGGGAGACCCAGACAATGGGGTTTAGGGCACTGCCCTCCGGAGGTCACACTAGGTACTACAAGTTTGTAGACACCGCCCCCTCCGCTTATAAACCCCTACCGCAGGGAACATCCTCAGTTTTAAACTTAGTGTGCTCGGAGGATCACGCTTTGCTTGCACTTCACTGCATTCTCACTACTTTCGTGATGGCGTCTGAAGACAAGGTAATAAGGTCCCAGTCGGGACCGGTGACAGCCTCCCCGCTCACCCTTAGTGGCACACGCTGGTGGAGGTACCGGAGGGCCTAGGGCCTGGACACCTGGTGTTCTCCCGGTACGCTGTTACACTCCTCTCCATCCCTCTCTGGGGGGCTCTGGTGAGTGGGAGATGGGAGCCTTGCACAGCTCCGCTCCGTCCGAGGCCTCCCTAAATGGTGCTTACAGACCGGACTGGAGCCAGCCCAGTCCGAGGCCTCCCTAAATGGTGCTTACACTCCGGACTGGGCTGAGCGGCCCAGTCTGAGGCCTCCCTATATGGTGCTTACACTCCAGACTGGTGCTGCACCCCCGTCCGAGGCCTCCCTGAATGGTGCTTACAGACCGGACCGGCACTGAGGCACTCTGTGTCTCCTGTGTGCCTGGGGGTAGTGTCTGGCACTTTATGTGTTTCATGACACTCAGACCGCGCGTTGCCCTCGGGCCCGCGGTTCTGCGGGTGTACCCTGTGCTGGGGTCACCCTGGCTGACCGCCCTGTGTGTCACAGGGGCTGAGGCCGTAGGCTGCGGATGTGTGATATGTATGTGCAGTCTGTGTACAATGTTTTTTACACTGTTTCCCGCCCTGCGGGCTCCAGCTCCCTCATGAGAAGGATGCTTGGAGGATGGGATGCAGCCCGTGCGGTGACGTCACCGCGGGGCGTGTGCGTGTGTTTCCCGCGTGTCTTCGGCGCCGCCCACAGTTTCTCTGTCGGCGGCCATCTTTACCCTCACTTCCCGGCTGGGAACTGTATGCAGCGTGCGTCTGCACTCCAAGAGGGGAGACCGGAAGACGGCGCGGAGGTCACACACACACACCGCTCCCTCATACCGCTTACAGCGGTCGGTAAGCCACCGGGATCTCCGGTTTTATTGTCTGCAATTGGGCTTATCTACCCCTACTGTGGCCATGTCCTCAGTTAGGAAGCTTGCTGCTAAGGCGGCCGAGGCCACCGTTACATGTGCTACGTGCAATGGAACACTGGTGGAGGGGTCCTGCAATAACTGTGGACGCCCAGAGGCCCGGGCTGCAACTACTGGGTCAGCAACCCCGGTGCTATACCCCGAGGTTCAGGTGATCTCAGGGCCTTGGGAGACTCAGAACAGGATCAATGAATCTCTGTTGTCTCAGCTGTCCTCCATGTCGCAATCCCTGGAGGCACTTAATAGGAGACTGGATAGCCCAGCTACTCCTTCCAGTTACCCCCGGGTGTCTCCCTCTTCTGCTGTGAGACCCCTTAAGCGGGCTCGTCGTGAGGCTTCACCCGAGCTCCAGACTCTTTCTGAGGAGGAGCGTTCCTCTGATGGTGAGGAAGATGATGGGGGTTCGACTTTCGGGTCTGTATCTGTGTCTGAACCACCAGATGGGGTGGAGGATCTGGTGTCCTCTATCAACGAGACCTTACGTCTCGTAACACCCCCTGAGGAGGTGACGGTGCACCCGAAGGAGGTCTATCAATGGCTGCGGCCGGAGGCTAGACCAAGTGGCTCCTTTATGGACCATACTAATTTTGGAAGGGTGATTAGAGCCCCCAGGTTACATCCTGGGCGGCGTTATGTCCGCAAACCCAAGGACAATCGCTTCCCCTTTCCCCAGGAGGTGCTTCAGGAGTGGTCGCAGTCCCCGAAGGTGGATGCTTCCATGACCAGGATTGCTGCACGCTCCCTTTTCTCTGCCTCTGATAGCTCCTCACTGAAGGATGCTACTGATAGACAGGTCGAGCAACTCGCCAAGTCTTCCTATGAGGCGGTGGGGTCGTCATTTGCCCCTAACTTTGCCACGGTCTGGACCTTACAAGCGATTACTACCTGCTTGGATGGTATCACTGACCTGGCAAGGTCCAGTCCAGAGGTCCTGGCACTTACCGAGAGGGCGAGGGCCTATGCGGACTACGCCAGAACGGCGACTCTGGAAACTGCCACTCGCTCAGCTGTGGCTTCGGCCAATGCTATAGCGATCCGCAGGTTGTTGTGGCTACGTCTTTGGGACTCAGATGCCACATCTAAGAAGATTCTGCAGAATCTTCCGTTCTCTGGTGACAGGCTTTTTGGCACAGAGCTGGACAAGCTAATTAAGGATTCTGCTGAGTCTAAGATACCGCAGAATAAGCCTAAGCCACGGTATACCGTTAAGAGGAACCCAAAACAGTGGTCCTTTCGGTCCAGCTCACAGTCATCAGCACCGTCCGCTCGCACGGACCGAGGGGGCAAGCCCGCTTCTCAGTGGCGCTCTAAGAGTCGTCCAAAGAAGCCGGCGGGGGCAGCAGCTGCCACCCCCAAACCCGCCTCTACATGACTCGCTCTCTCTTCCTGCCTCCCCACAGGTGGGGGGCCGCTTGTCTCGCTTTCAGGACGAGTGGCTGCTTCACGTTCCAGATCAGTGGGTTCGAGACGTGGTCTCGCGAGGTTACAGGATAGAGCTGACGTCAAAACCGATATCCCGATTCCATCGGTCGGTCCCCTCCCCAGAAAAAGCTCAGGCCTTTTCTTTGGTGTTGGAGGGACTCCGCAGAGACGGAGTGGTGGTCCCGGTGCCTTCCGGGGAGAGGTTCAGGGGTTTTTACTCCAACCTCTTTATCGTCCCAAAGAAGGACGGATCCTTCCGCCCGGTTCTGGACCTGAAGTTGTTCAACCGCCACGTGCTGGTTCGGAAGTTCCGTATGGAATCACTGCGCTCAGTGATCGCGGCTGTGTCACAGGGGGACTTCTTGGCGTCCATAGATATCAGAGACGCTTACCTTCACGTGCCCATTGCACCGGCTCACCAGCGTTGGTTGAGATTTGCAGTGGGGGAGGAACACTTCCAATTTGTGGCGCTGCCGTTCGGCTTGGCCTCGGCACCACGGGTGTTCACAAAAGTGATGGCCTCTATGATGGCTCTCCTGCACGTGCAGGGCCATGCCGTCATTCCCTATTTAGACGACCTGCTGGTCAGGGCGCCATCGGAACACCTCTGTCAAGCGAGCCTAGATGTGACCATGCGGTCTCTGGAACAATTCGGTTGGCTCCTCAATGTTCAGAAGTCAACCTTGGTTCCGACCCAGTCCTTGACTTATTTGGGCATGGACTTCAACACGTCCTCAGCCCTGGTGTCTCTGCCACAATCCAAACAGGTGGCGATCCGATCGGGAGTACAAGCAGTGCTCCTGTCACCACAATCGTCCCTTCGTGGGTTGATGAAGCTGGTGGGTCGCATGGTGGCGGCGATAGAGGCGGTGCCGTTTGCACAATTTCGCCTCCGTCCTCTCCAGCTGGAGATACTACGCAGGTGGGACAAGAGGACGATCTCACTGAATCGGCTGGTGACACTGTCACAACCGACCCGAGATTCCCTGCAGTGGTGGCTTCAACCACATCACTTGTCGCGGGGCCGGTCCTTCATCAAACCGTCATGGTTAGTGGTGACCACCGACGCCAGTCTGAAGGGCTGGGGTGCGGTGTTCTTACACCACAGGGCCCAAGGCCTCTGGACTCTGTCGGAGTCGGCATTACAGATCAACGTGCTGGAGATCAAGGCGATCTATCTAGCACTCCTGGCCTTTCAGAGATTCCTCTCAGGACATCCCATCCGGGTGCAGTCCGACAACGCGACGGCCGTCGCTTATATAAATCATCAAGGAGGAACCAGGAGTGCAGAGGCTCTGGCCGCAGTCCACCGCATCCTATCCTGGGCGGGGACAACAACTGCCTGATCTCCGCAGTTCACATCCCAGGGGTCGAAAACTGGGAGGCCGACTATCTGAGCAGGCAGGGGATGGACGCCGGAGAGTGGGCCCTTCATCCAGACGTCTTTCGGGACATCTGCAGCAGATGGGGCACTCCGGACGTGGATCTGATGGCCTCACGGCTGAATCATCAGGTTCCGCAATACATGGCGAGGTCATGGGACCCCCAGTCGTTGGGAGCGGACGCCCTGATCTTGACTTGGTCCAGATTCAATCTACCATATGTGTTCCCTCCTATGGCTCTGATTCCCAGGGTGCTGTGGAAAATCAGGTCGGAATGCAGGGTAGCCATTCTAGTGGCTCCAGACTGGCCCAGGAGGTCCTGGTATCCGGACCTGTGGCAACTGTCAGGCGGACACAGGTGGGCTCTTCCAGAACGCGCAGATCTTCTCGCGCAAGGCCCATTCTTCCACCTCAATTCCAAGGCCCTCAGATTGACTGCATGGCTCTTGAGGCCTGGCTGCTGACATCCAGGGGGTTCTCCCCTACAGTGGTTGCCACTATGAATCGGGCTAGAAAGCCAGTTTCCAGGAAAATGTACCACAGGACGTGGAAAATCTTTTTTACCTGGTGTGCCTCTGGGGGCCGGTCCCCGTGGCCCTTGTCCATCCCGACATTGTTGGCATTCCTACAGTCGGGTTTGGAGTTGGGATTATCCCTTGGCTCCTTAAAGGGTCAGGTCTCAGCACTTTCTGTGCTGTTTGACAGACGATTGGCGCTTCTCCCGAAGGTCCGTCAATTTCTGCAGGGGGTGTCGCGGATGGTTCCACCCTACAAAAGACCTCTGGATCCGTGGGACCTTAACATGGTCCTGGCGGCATTGCAAAAGCCGCCATTTGAGCCTCTGAGGGAGGTTTCCCTTTCTCGTCTGTCCCAGAAGGTGGCTTTTCTGGTGGCGATTACATCTCTCTGAGGAGGGTCTCAGAATTGGCTGCACTATCGTGCAAGTCTCCCTTTCTGGTGGTTCACCAAGACAAGGTGGTGTTGCGTCCACGGCCGGAATTCTTGCCAAAGGTGGTTTCAACGTTTCACCTGAACCAGGAGATTGTTCTCCCATCATTTTGCCCCGCTCCCGTTCATCAGGTTGAGCGCGACCTCCATACTCTGGATCTCGTGAGAGCTATACGCATTTATGTGTCCAGAACCGCCTCCTTTAGGAGTTCGGATTCTTTGTTTGTTCTTACGACGGGTCGCTGTAAGGGGTCCGCGGCTTCAAAGTCAACCTTAGCCAGGTGGATTAAGGCTTCCATTCAAGAGGCTTACCGGTCTTCTGGTTTGCCTCTCCCGGTGGGATTGAAGGCTCACTCTACCAGAGCCGTAGGTGCCTCATGGGCCTTGCGACATAGAGCATCTGCTCTACAGGTGTGTCAGGCGGCCACTTGGTCCAGCCTGCACACTTTCTCTAAGCACTATATGGTGCATGCCCATGCCTCTGCGGATGCAAGTTTGGGCAGGCGGGTTCTCCAGGCGGCGGTTGCCCACCTTTAAAGGGAACCATGTGTTATCCGTCTTGTTGAGGAACTCTTCCCGCCCTGGGGTATTGCTTTAGGACATCCCCATTGTCTGGGTCTCCCATTATGATGACCAGAAAAAAGAGAATTTTGTTTACGTACCGTAAATTCTTTTTTCTTTAATCATCAATGGGAGACCCAGTACCCACCCAGTTGTTCCTTTGCTTGTTTTGCATTGGCTCTGTTCTCTGTTGAGACAGTGTTTGCCGGGTTGTTGAACCGTTTGTGCACGGTGTTCTTCCCGATGTTTCGGGTGTGGTTTATTTTCCTCCTCGCAGCTTGTAGACCAAACTGAGGATGTTCCCTGCGGTAGGGGTTTATAAGCGGAGGGGGCGGTGTCTACAAACTTGTAGTACCTAGTGTGACCTCCGGAGGGCAGTGCCCTAAACCCCATTGTCTGGGTCTCCCATTGATGATTAAAGAAAAAAGAATTTACGGTACGTAAACAAAATTCTCTTTTTTCCCCTTCCTTTTCCCCGCGGGAAAGCCAGCGCCAGTTTTCCCGCCTCGCTAATTCAAATGATCAGCTGATGATCATTTGAATTAGTGGGGCGGGAAAACTGGCGCTGGCTTTTCCACCGGCTATTTTAACCAGCAGTGGCAGAGGCAGGGATGAAGACATAAGTGGCGGTGGCAGGGAGAAAGATCAGCGTCTGAGATCCCGGCACCGCTGATTGGGTGGCCGGGCAGCCTCACTGACATTTTCATGTGAAAGCATGTGGACAATCTCCTCTGCGGTCACATGAAAGTGTTTGCGTATGGGTATGCGCAGCATATGCTGCAGTGCCGAACGCAAATGTGAATCCAGTCTAATTGAGCTGCAATTCCCTGCACATGGGATAAGCGACAGCTAATCGGGAGAACTATACTACATTTCTGTTTGGAGGGATTTGCTAATATTATTACTACACTTACTACATAATGGGATAGGAGCTTGGAGATGTGCATAATCCTGCAAATTTAATGAATTGATTGCTCTTTGTTCGAGAAAAACAAGACCCCAGCATGCTGGTCATGTCATACCCCCCCTGATCCCGACATGTAAACTGCCAGAATGAATAGCTGACGGATTCTGGTTTCCCGGAAGGACGGTCTATCAGTGTCTTTGGAACATAATGTGTGTGACTCCGTATCATCCCCTTCTGGCTCTTCATATTGTAGTCTGAAAGAGTCATTCACAGGCTGGCAGGATTATTCCACGCCTTAGGCAGCAGGGTCTCTAGCACTTGCTCTGTGTGTGAGTAGTTTATCTATGATATACTGCGACAGATTGTAGAGAAGAAAAGGAAAAATACCTGTGAAATACAAAAAATGTAAAAAATCTGACCCCATCCTCACCTGCAACTGGAATCTGGGTGGGTCTGGGTTCAGCACATTGTTCTCCCTGACCGCAGTCTGGCCGGGTTTTCATTTAGGAGCGTGATTGAGCAGATAAAACCTTCCTTATGGTGCATTCACAAATCCGTGTAAAGGTACCGTCACACGTCGCAATATTGCTAGGCAATTTCACTGGCAATTTGCTGGTTGCAGTGAAATCATGGACACATTGTTCCATTTGTACACTGCGACAAAATAGAACAATGTGTCCATGATTTCACTGCAACCAGCAAATTGCCAGTGAAATTGCCTAGCAATATTGCTGTGTGTGAAGGTACCTTAAGTGTTATCAGATTTATTTATTTTGATCTGACAGCACCTGGACCCATAGTCATAGAGTGGCGAACATTACTGATCTGGGAAGGATGTCATATGGTGATCTGATTGATCAGTACCTATTCTGTCTTCACAAATACACTGCTTGTGTTATGTGCGTGAGCTATCATTTCTCCTGATGAATGAACCGATTAGTAGAAGTGTCGTCAGATAGCTTGAACTCGGCTGCAGAGGCATGTATGAAGATTCCAGAAGAAGGGGTTTATTTTCCAAATGAAATCTTAAGTTTATGCACAATACAGCAGGTATAAAATATGCAGCAAAGAGATATAGCTACTAAGATGACAGACAATCATAAAATTGGAAAGAAGGGAGGGGTTACTGACATCAGAGCAGCTACAGGGAGACAAGGGAAACAACATAGTAAAGAAGGCAAACCTATTGTATAACAACTTGGTGAAAACAATAATAATATAAAATAAGACTGTTTGATCAAGTTGTGGGACATGACTGAACTGTCTGATTAAGCATCAGGCATGTGCGAATTCACTCTTGGGCTGTGTCTTCCTTGAGTCATAGCAAAATTGCCGGCTATAATTTCAAAGCCGCATGCAAACATCATAAAGAATGCTAATTTTTGCGTGAAGTCACTGGCATTAACACCACCCCATATAGGTACATTAATATTGATGATCAATCTTTAGGGTTAGGAACATGGCTGTGAAGTCAGTAAACCAACATCTGACTCAGACCTTTTTAATTTCCCTGAATCCGACTCCACCCAAAATGGACACCGACTCCACAGCCCTGGTTAGTAATCAAAATTAGGTGGGTGTCCGACTTTCAGCACCAACGAGTTGGGGACTGACAACTGGGTACATGGCATTGCCTCCAAAACTATACTGCAAGCTCATAATTACGGAGAACAGGCTGTAATGATCTGTGAAGTTTGCCCTTGTCTAAGTTGTTACCGTACATCTGTTTAATGTAATCCACACAGTGCTGAAGGGTGCAGCAGTGGAAGACTGCAGCCAGAGTATAATTTTATTACACCGTCCACCTTCTTTACAATACATGAGGCATTGCTCTCAGCCGCTGTATTGCCATATAATGCAGGAGGGTAACCGTGAAGGCCATCCATATATCAGGACAGTGTGTCTCTTCTATCTAGTGACTCTCCACTGATTATATAATGATCCTACATTTATTTCCTCACTTATAAAAGTGCAGTTTGGTCTAGAAGTATATTCTCATAGTTCTGACCTCAGTAACTTCTGTTTATCTATCTTTTTGCTTTAGGGTATGTGCTCAGAGTTTTTGTAACGGAAATTGAAAAACTCAAAACTCCTCCAAAACCTTGAAGTTTCTGTTCAAAATTTTCATCAAACAGATAGTGTGCATATACTTGTAATATTTAAAGGGATTTCTGTGACTATAATATTGATTCCCTTTTATTACTTGAGGCTTAAAGGGGTTATTTGGGATTTAGGGAAAGAAAAAAAGTGCCTAAGCGCTAACAAGCCGGTAGCTGCCACTTTCTTGCCTGTTGTGCCCAGCACCGTTCACTGCTGCCACAGATTGGTCTTAGACCCCGCTCCTGTCAGTGATTTTTGCAGCTTCCGCTGACGTCACATCTACAGAGGGGCGACTTCTCCCCTCAGTTGCAGGGCGTCATAACTGACGTCATGGTGATTGACAGCCGACTCCCCCAATCAGGTAGCGAGGATCCGGCTGTCAATCAGCATGAGGTCGGATGTTCCATCCCTTCCACGGAACAGAGCGTAAAAGAATCTGCCACTCTGTTTACCCCTCCATACTGTCCCTGGCAGGAGCAGGCTGTATCGGGGGTGAACGGCACTTGGCACAACAGGCTGGGAGGAGGCAGCTTGTGTGATGCAGAAACTAGACCAATATTGATCACTGCCCCGGTCCATATCTCTCCTATTAAGCACTGCATTGTGTACTAGAAAGTATAAAAACTAAACCTTTCATAAAACCTTCACTACCAACAAACCTATACAGTAGATTATTGTTGGGTTGAGTCAGATATAAAAGCAAGAGTGTCCTGTGCTGGAGCCGGGAATCGATAACTGAGTTTTGCACAGATTTGTTGTAGGTCATTGCAGCCTGTAGCGCTGATCTGTGTGTCTGTCACACATCTGTCATCCACGGTCACCGAATACTAAGCTATTCTCATTATTACTGCAGTACTGATGTAACTAGCCTTTCCCAGAAAGATTTCCATTAAAGAGGACCATTCACCAATTTTTTTCATATTAAACCTGTACAGGATTAATGGTAGCTGCAGAACAGAATAAAACATATTTTCCCCATTTTGGTAATTTCACCTCTCTGTGGTGTAGAAATTGACAATCAAAATATTTGGCAGCTAATGAGTAATTCTATTTTTTGTTAAGTGGATATTAGCAGACAGTTTACACTGGGGGTGTGTACTGCTACCTCTGTATGATACTAACCAATCATAAGCAGGCAGCAACACTCGAAAAGGACAAAACACACCCCATCCTCAGCAGCTTAGATCAGGATTCTCCATGTGTGATGATGCAGCCCTGATCTCCTGATCTAACCTCCTGCATGAGTCAATGGGGTGGTGTGGGGGAGCACATCTGAGTTTAGCTGTGTCACATTACAAACATCTGTCAGGTTTCCTCCTCTCATAGCACGCTTAGCTCTGCCTCTTTCCCCCAAACTGACAATGCAGGCGATCAGGGCTGCATCATTACATCTCACACAGAAATATCTGCTGTAAGTTACGATGGGTTGTGTACATCTTTTTTTTTTTGAGTGTTGCCATGTAATTGTGATCAGCATCATAGAAGTACATGTCCTCAGTAACAACTATCTAATAACACCGACTGGGACAAAAAAAAATCCAGATAGCTTTCACTGGGGGCGTGTACTTTTTACTTTGTGTGTTTTTGCCTGCTTATGATTGGCCAGCATCATACAGGAGCAGACGTACACACCCACCCCCCAATGAAAATTGTCTTATAATACCCACTTAGTTTTTTTTTTTTTTTTTAAAGGGAACCAACCACCCCAAATGACCCCCCCGGACTAATAATATCGTTTCCTACTTGCAGCACATACATGTGCTGCAATGTTTTTTGCTAAAAAAAAACTGTTTTTTAAAACTTAAGATAATGCTTTAGAAACTTTATAACGAAGGGACAGGTGGGCGTTACTTACATGTGGCTAAAGCCGAGATTCTGCTGCCACTCATCCTCGTGTGCTCGTCACATCAGTAACGGCCAGCCCTTTTTGCAGCGTCCCAGGCTGGTGCACGGGATGTCATGCCCGTGCACACGTCATCAGCTACAGCCGGGTCGCGAGCGCGCGCTCTGACTTCCACAGCCGAGCGCAGGAAGTCAGAGCGCGCGCTCGCTTCCCGGCTGTAGCTGATGACGTGTGCACGGGCATGAGATCCCGTGCACCAGCCTGGGACGCTGCAAAAAGGGCTGGCCGTTACTGATGTGACGAGCACACGAGGATGAGTGGCAGCAGAATCTCGGCTTTAGCCACATGTAAGTAACGCCCACCCGTCCCTTCGTTATAAAGTTTCTAAAGCATTATCTTAAGTTTTAAAAAACAGTTTTTTTTTTAGCAAAAAATATTGCAGCACATGTATGTGCTGCAAGTAGGAAACGATATTATTAGTCCGGGGGGGTCATTTGGGGTGGTTGGTTCCCTTTAACTGATTACAATAGAGAAGAAAAATGTAAAAAAAAAAAAAAAGTGTATGTATATTTAGCTCTGCTGGCGTGCTTCATTGTGTGTCCAGTCCAACATTAAAAATGTAGTGAGAGGTTCTCTTTAAATGGTGGCCTATTCAACCTTACTTGTAGCTTCTTCTAAAGTATAGGGATGGGTGGAGTAGGTACTGGAGCTTCTGAAGCCTTAGCTAATGTCCACCACTGCTCCTGGTGTCTGTTCACTGTCGATATGCTGATGGCGCTGCAGACAATCGGTGAGCTCAGCAGCTCATGCTGTCGTCTTGGGCAGAGCTGTAAAGTCAGCATTGCAGACACATACAAACACCTGGAGAAGCATCCGGACCAGGAAGGGTGAGAACAGTACTGTCCACCCCCTCCATGCTTTACACTGCAGCTCTGCTTTAATCTGTTTGCTTTCTATGTATTGGCTCATTTGCATATGAAGGTGATTAGCACAGAAGTGGATATAATGAAATAATTGAAGCCAAGTTTCTTTGAAGGTTTTGGTGTAATGTTTGCTTTAGTCCTATTTTATTCCAGGGGAAAGGTTACGTACCATAGACTCGCGGCTGGCTGGGTCACAAGCTGTAGGTCTGGTCTGTGCACAATGAAATCTGAGAACTGTAAAAGCTGTAACACATTTCTCCTCTAAATGCAAACCACATATAACAATGAATTAACAGTGTAAACCTGGTTCATTTATAGGGTGCGTGCTCAGTAATGTAAATAATGTCACGTGCAGGGCTGGATCCTGACAAATGATTGCATTTAAAGGGCGTCACAGCCCAGTATTGTCCCCACATCTGAAGCTCATGTAGCCACTGACTGACCATTAGACACCTCCACCCATTGGGGGCATGAGCGGGCCATGGAGCTCCCCACCGCCATCTGAAAGCTATGGCCGCGCAGGAGCGTTGAAGAAGATGCTATGTTACTCGCTCGCATTTGGCCTTTCCACTTTTGTGATCATGGAACCTGTGCAGTCAAAAATTCCCCATGATTGGAAAATGACATAACCTAGTCATGTGTGTTAAACCTCAAAGCCTTTCAAAAATGTATATTATTCCTCTAAATAAAGATGCAAAGAAGCTGTAAAGTGACTCTACAACCTGGGACTGAAAAGTATCCAAGAATGTCACCTATACAGTCACTATACCTGGTGCACTCTGTTTGCTCCCCACTGTGTCTGGATGAGTACAGTGGTAAGTCTACACCAAGCCTTCCCTGTGCTAAGTCAGCAGAGCGTTTAGACTTGGCACTGTCTTCTCCATGCCTGTGGTGGCCATCTTGAAAGCAGGAGGAACCATATACCGATCTGAGCAGAGAAGGCAAACGGAAGACATCAGGAAGGGGGTCACTATGCATGAGAAATGTATAAGCCCAGGGTGGAGGGTCAGTTTTAGCAAAGGTGCATTTAAGCGAACTGTGAATCTAGCGATCAATTATTGGCTTGTGTACACCTGTTAATCACTTGACCAACCAACAAGACACTCGTTTCTTGGGTGATCGGAGTGTTTACACCAGTATATATATCATGCCCTGTGTCACTTTTTTTTGACCTGCTGTTGGTAACGTGATACAGAACTGGGACAGAACGGCTTATTACTAATCATTATGGTCCATCAGTGGATTGTCTCCTTTTAAATAAGCAATAATTGACTTGTTTATAGTTAATCAATGCTTGTGAATGGGCAAAGATCGGCCTGTAGAATTTGACATTGGCAGTTTAACTGTACAAGGTAATATGCTTTTGGCTAAGGGGCTGAATTCAGGGCCTTGTTACTACTTAAAGTTTAACCATCGTTTAAATTTTTATCTAATAATAATGTATAGAGCAAGTGATTTATAATAAACTTCCAAATACACTTTATCAATAAAACCTGGAAGGAAAACATTCATAAACCTCCCAAAAAGTGTCCCCACTAGACGGTGTAAAGCTCATTCTCTGTGAGATCAGTCTTCCTACTGAATACGGCCATTTAATGGAGGGGGCGTGGCCTACAGTGTGAGCTCCTGACTACAGCTGGTGAGGAAACCATGTATCAGATCACCTCAGCCTACAACACAGGGCTAAGCTCCGTCAGGTTCACTGTAAACTCATCTGCACGACCTCTGTCATCTGGCTCCTTCTCTGCTCAGTCTGTTAACCCTTCTCTGCTTCACATCACACTGTTGACTCTCATCAGGTCTTTGCTCCACACAGCTCACAGAACCCTTCTCTACTGCCACATAACACTAACACTGTGTTAATGTGCAGTGTTATTAGAAAGACCCCCTATCTGTGTAGCGGCATTATCACGGGAATGGCTCTACACCTCAGCCTGCTCTCAGGAGCTGTGAAAACGGCCACTCGCTGCCTATGGCCACTCAGTGCTGGCATAACATACCCACCCGGACCAGGGACCTAACACCAATGAAATAAAGCATCCCAAACGCGGGATCCAAGAATCCAATTTATAGCATACAGGAAAGCTGAAATACCGAATGGGGTGATTATGCCCCCATACATGGAGAGCAACGAACATAGGCAACTACCGTGATCAAGGTCCAAGGTTGGACCGAAACGTTGGTTTCTTGTTGCTACACTAATTAAAGAACTCTTTTATTTGCAAACTAAACCTGAGAGTGTGCAATTGTTCATTTATCATATCTACTCAGTGCTGGCAGACGCTGCCCACGGCCACTCAGTGCTGGCAGACGCTGCCCACGGCCACTCAGTGCTGGCAGACGCTGCCCACGGCCACACAGTCCAAAACTGCAGTTTTTAAAAAAGCACAAAAAAGTTGAGAAATGAAGTCATTTGCCACAAGAAAAGCATCATCTTAGCTGCTATGTGATCCATCATTAACAACCAGTGCAGTATTGGGGCTTTTTTTCTTCTTCTTCTTCAATGAAATGACACCTTTGCTTTAAAGGGAACCTGTCAGGTGGCGCTACCCATCTAACCTTTCACTACCTGTCCCTGCACCTTCCTATGTGATCCCTAACCATCCCTGTGAGCTAAAGGGGCCCTATAATGAGGGAGAAAAATAGCTTATATACCTACAGTCTCCAGTTGGAGACTGGAAAGGCTGGCTCAGGGCTTCATTCTCCCCTCCTCACTTTGATTCCAGATGCCCCACTGGGCGTCCACATTCCCCTTGGGCTGTGCCACCTCCCATTCTAAATGCCCGCCTCTTCTGATCATGTGACGCCTGTTCCGGAAAGTCATATCTGGCCCGGTGGATTATGGGGGCTGATCATGTGGTATTGGCCAGCTTCAATATGTGCAAAGCGCATCCACTGGTGCCCGGACGTACCTTGTGATCAAACCCACAATGGACCGAGCCGGATATGACGTTACAACCCGGGCATCACATGATCACAAGAGGTGGGCATTTCGAATGGGAGGTGGCACAGCCCAAGGGGAATGAGGACACCCAGCGGGGTGAGGAGAATGGAGCCTGCCTTTCCAGTCTCCAACTGGAGACTGTTTGTAAGTGTATGTTATTTTTCTCCCTCATTATAGGGCCCCTTTAGCTCAGGGATGATTAGGGATCAGATAGGAAGGTGCAGGGACAGGGAGTGGTAGGTTAGAGGGGTAGATCGAGGCGACAGGTTCCTTTTACGCAATAAACTGTGAGGTGCTGCCAAAAGGCACATCGTTGATCGAAATAAGTGAGGTGTGGTGCTTTTTTTATTATTTTTTTTTATGACCTTCAGCTCAATCTTGATCCATGAATACTTGATGGATGGACGATGTTTAGGAAAATCGATCTTGTGTAGCCTACGTGGGTCCTCAGGGCCTCTCTAAGCCAAGTTTGCTCCACCAGGGATTCTCTGCTGTTATGGCGATTGTATCAAGCCTTCTAGTTGCTGGTCTTCCTCTTTACCTTGTTTCTTTTATTGCCCGTCATCTTCCGATCATGTGACCGGGGCCCAGAGCGATTATGTCATCGCTGTGAGCCCTGGTCACATGATTGGATGCCGACCAGCAAAGAGGAAGAAAGGTTCGAGTACGGAGCAGCAGAGGGTAAGTTATCAGCTGTCTATTATTTTACTGTGTGCGCCAGCATGGAGACAGAGTGATGGGGGCATATCCAGAATGGAGGGGGTGAGTGCAGGCTCACCTAATATGGACCGCTCCCTCTCCATCCATCTCCCAGCGCAACTTCAACACTGAGAGTTGTTCAGCAGCAGGAGTAATGAATATTATGAGTATAATGAGCGGGGTCATGTGACCTCCCCCTGTCTCTGCAGCCCGCAGCCAGCCTCCTCCAGCCCCTGAACACCGCTCCAGAGCCGCCTGTGGAGACCCGGGGGACAGTGGGTGCTCTCGTCCGCAGGCCCAGCCGCCTTTACAAAGACAGCGTGGACCAGGGCTCATCCCTAGCTGAACGCCCGAGCTCCTTAACCGTGGGCGGAACACTACTCAGACAACACAGGGTGAGGGAATCACAATATTAAGACTTTATTGGATCTCCAAACAGTTAACAGCATATAACGCATAACCAAGCACAGCAAATAAATGTAACAGGCAACAGAGTCTCACCCTTCCGCTGGCTCACCAGGGATTAGAATGCAGCACGGCAAAGTCTGTAGCCAGGTGACTGTATCGTCCCAACCTGGGTTGCTTCCTTATCCTTATGTATCTTGTGCAGTCTTTATCACAGTCGAATCCGCTAATCCGATGCTGAAGTCCTTGTGGTTCTTTTAGTCCGTGTTCTGAGCCCCTTGGTCGGCACCGAAATGCCTAGGCCTAGGGTTATGGCTCGCTAACCGGATCCGAAGACCCTCGATTAGCTGCTTGTATCCAATCCAGTGACCTCTAGCCGGGACCGAAAATCCCTAGACTGAGGCCACTAGACAGAATCTAACTCCAATCACCAATCTGCTGGTCAAAGTGAACAGTCCTCCTTATATACCCTCAGCCCTCATTGTAGGATATTGGGGACGTCATGATTGGTGCAATAACACAGTCTTTTCATTGGCTGAACTCCAATCCTCATTTAACATAGTTTAGTGCTATTGCAATCCAGATGCTGATTGATATAGCAGTGATACAATGGAAAGTTAGCATGAGACAATCAGTCTGCAAACCATGACAATAACACAATAGTGGCTGGGCCTCAATCCACATTCACAGGGTAATAGACAATGGACGATTAGCATAATTAAGTTCTCTGGCCTTCAATGACAAACAGGTTAGATAATTACATTACCAAGCTAAACTTTAACCACAGAAATCTATGACAATACTGTAAGAAATTCTCTTTGACCAATACCAGTTTACAAGTCAATATACAATATGATATGTCGGGTTACATAAGAAATCATCATATGTTCTATATTGAAGGAGTCCATTTCGTCACATACCTCCCCCTTCTTATGTAACCAGACAGGGCAGTCAGATGTGATCAGTCTCTAGTTATCCTTCTCCTCTTGGCGGCATTGTCTTTTTTAATGGTGAAGTCAGCAATCGAGGCTTCCATCTATACACCTCCCCCAGATTACCTCCCCCAGGATGGGCAGACATATTGTGGATAAACAGTAAAATGGGATTCAGGAGTTGGGCTCCCATAAACTTCTGGTTATCAATTCCCCCCCAGTCCATGACAACATTCTGTGTGTCTTTACTCACTGTTGATGGCTCAGAGAAGAATGATGGGGGCTGGGAACATGGATTATCCTTAGTAGGTGTGGTAGCAAGATCCACATCAGGGTGCTGCTTGGCTTCCTGGATGATGGTGATGGCTGTGACAAACTGGCTGGATAGTCCTTGTCCTGGGTCAGCTTGCAAAACAACAGATGTGGGGAGGCCATCCATGCACCCCACTTCAACCTCCTCCTGGTTAGCCCCTGAAACAACAGGTGTGGGAAGGCTGCTCACAAATCCCACATCAAGCTCTTCCTGGTCAGTCTCCAAAGCAACAGGGATAGGGACGTTGTCCATAAACTCCAAATTGTCCTCTCCCTGCTTAGGCTCCAAACTAACAGGGGTGGGGATGCTGTCTTTAAGATCCACATTGACTTCTTTCAGGTAAGTTTCCACAATAGCAGGTGTAGGGTCACAGTCTATAAGCTCCACATCGACCTCTTCCTGGTCAGTTCCCACAATAGCAGGTGTAGGGTCACAGTCTATAAGCTCCACATCGACCTCTTCCTGGTCAGTTCCCAAAGCAACAGGGATAGGGACGTTGTCCGTAAACTCCAACTTGTCCTCTCCCTGCTCAGGCTCCAAAATAACAGGTGTAGGGTCACTGTCTGTAAGCTCCAACTTGTCCTCTCCCTGGTCGTTCGCCTCGGCTAGCTGCACACCTTTCGAAGGGATGTCTGAGCACTGACCCTCAGCCAGGGAGATGGTTAATTGGGAACAGGGTACAGGGTCTGGAGAAACAATAGCTGGGCTTACCAGGATGTGGACAGAATCAGTTTCTTGTTGTCCCGGGGCTTGGACGTCACTGACCTGGACTGGCTGTGCTGGCCGATGAGCTCCAGGCATGGGGCCCCGGTGTTGGCGACAATCTTTGTCCATATGTCCAAGACGTCCACACGTATAACAGCGCTGTGGATTGGGCAAGTCACGTATCCTGTCTGCATACCTTTGTCCTGATGGGGCTTCTAATGGGTAGCGGAATAATCCTACTCGAGCGGCTGGGGGTAGCAGTTGGTGAGCTGGAATTCCTAAAATATTTCCCAGAACCCAAGCCCTCTCTTCTCTTGAGGCTTTTGGCCCCAATGCAGCCAAGCTCTCCTTGATTTGGACTGCTGTGGACCTGGTGATTTCACGATATTCACTGGATCCATGATGTGGTGCACAACTTACATCCTCTGGTACCACGTCGGCGGGGTCCTCATCATCCTCACCATCATTCTGGGTGTCCCAATGGACCAATTTCTGAATCAAAGCCGACCGAGTGTCAGCGTTCCTGTATTCAATATTTCTCCTCTGGCACAGATCCTGTAGCATCCATTTACTGCTGCTGCCGTATCTCCTCTCCGGCCCTTGTCCCATGGCTGAGCTGGTGGGGTTGGACATGGCAACGTCCGAAACCTGAATGCCTCACCTATGGCCTGCTGGGTATGCTTATATGCCTCCCTGGTTGTTGAGCCCCTGGACGGTGTCCACGAACACCAGTCCCCTGCAGCTCCCCTGGATAAACCAGGCTGAGTAGTATCCCACCGCTGCCACCAATTGTGGAGACCCGGGGGTCAGGGGGCGCTCTCGTCCGCAGGCCCAGCCGCCTTTACAAAGACAGCGTGGACCAGGGCTCATCCCCAACTGAACGCCCGAGCTCCTTAACCGTGGGCGGAACACTACTCAGACAACACAGGGTCAGGGAATCACAATATCAAGGCTTTATTGGATCCCCAAACAGTTAACAGCATATAACGCATAACCAAGCACAACACATAAATGTAACAGGCAACAGAGTCTCACCCTTCCGCTGGCTCACCAGGCTTTAGAATGTAGCACAGCAAAGTCTGTAGCCAGGTGACTGTATCGTCCCAACCTGGGTTGCTTCCTTGTCCTTAAGGAGTCTATCACAGCCGAATCCGATGCTGAAGTCCTTGTGGTTCTTTAGTCCGTGTTCTGATCCTCTTGGTCGGCACCGAAATGCCTAGACCTGGGGTTATGGCTAGCTAATCGGATCCGAAGACCCTCGATTAGCTGCCTGTATCCAATCCAGTGACCTCTAGCCGGGACCGAAAATCCCTAGACTGAGGCCACTAGACAGAATCTAGCTCCAATCTTCAATCTCCAACCTTCAATCTTCTGGCCAAAGTGAACAGTCCTCCTTATATACCCTCAGCCCTCATTGTAGGATATTGGGGACGTCATGATTGGTGCAATAACAGTCTTTTCATTGGCTGAACTCCAATCCTCATTTAACATAGTTTAGTGCTATTGCAATCCAGATGCTGATTGATATAGCAGTGATACAATGGAAAGTTAGCATGAGACAATCAGTCTGCAAACCATGACAATAACACAATAGTGGCTGGGCCTCAATCCACATTCACAGGGTAATAGACAATGGACGATTAGCATAATTAAGTTCTCTGGCCTTCAATGACAAACAGGTTAGATAATTACATTACCAAGCTAAACTTTAACCACAGAAATCTATGACAATACTGTAAGAAATTCTCTTTGACCAATACCAGTTTACAAGTCAATATACAATATGATATGTCGGGTTACATAAGAAATCATCATATGTTCTATATTGAAGGAGTCCATTTCGTCACACCGCCCCCTACAGTACAGTAGATTTGGATTATAAGACGCACCACCCCCCACTTTCCCCCAAAATTTGGGGGAACAAAAGTGCTTTTATAATCCGAAAAATACGGTAATCTACCAACAAGATCTGTGTAAAAACAGTGTGAGGTCATTGGGGGACACTATACTAGGAAATGAGCCGGGAATCTGTAAATAATAAAGGCAGTGGAGGGCTCTGCTTGTGTTGTGTTGCAGGGAAACTCATCAGAAAATTGACTCATTTGTTTAAATGGTTTTCTTTTTGTTTTGTTTTTTGTGTATCTTTAATAAAATGTTGGCAACGTGTTGTTTTTTCTTATCACAATTCTTATTAAAAAGAGAATGTGAAAAGTTGTCATTTTCATGCTGCTCATTGGGCCGTTCTCCGGTTCTAACATCTTGTTTCACGTAATTCACACTTATATTAGCCACAATGAATGAATTGAAGCATCTAATGTGTGTGCGCTATGGTCAATCGGAAGGGATGGGGAGCAGGGTCAGCCTTTAATGAGTGAATACTAAAATATACAGGTTTGGATTATTCATAAAAAATACCGTGAACTGTTCCAGTATTCGTTAAAATTAACGGACCTGATGCACGGATGGGGAACGCTAGCATTTTTCTGAAAGATTTCCCAGAAGAATGCTCGGGTTCCCTTTTGACTTGCATGTGTAGGTTTGTTATGTGTGATGAATACTGGTATTCGGCATGAATACAACAGGTGCAGGGGTTGCAATTGCACCCGGTCCCTGGAGCCTAGAGGGGGCCCCAAAAGTTCCATTGGCCTATAGAAAAAGACTAATGCTGTTATAGATTTGCAGTCATTGGGGGCTCCATTGGAGCTTTTGCATCGAGGCCCATGAACTTCAGGTTACATCACTGGGTATGAAATAATAAACCCAAATAATTTAGTATTCACTCATCACTGGTGACATCTGTGGCTCCGGAGTTATCCGCTTTGTATGGAGCTGTTACCTGACAGCCTGTGGTGATAACGAGACTGCTGTAAACTCCTGAGAGGACAAAGTTCAGGTCTAAAATATCGACAGTGTCCAGTGTGAGAATTCCGACACTTTAAAAAATGAATAAAAAAAATACATGTAACAAAAATGTGATCCAAATTCGTCTGATGATGGCGTCCTTGATAAAGCCGAGAGATTCATTGCTGTAACTCACAAGTCCTAGTGAATCTTTTCTCATCAAGCTGTACATCTGCTCCTCCTGCTCAGTCCGCTGAGGCTCGCACCGCTGCCGGCCGTCAATCTGAGCGGGTGTAGGCCGATAGCAGAGCTGAGACAACTCTATATTGTATACAGGTCACTGAATGGACATGTGCGGCTGCAGTCTCCTCTGGTTGCCCAATTTTTCATTTCCTTTGCATGTTTGCCTGTCTTGAGCCTGCAAGAAAAATGACAAAGTATTTCAGAGTTTCTTCTCTGTATGAAAACCTAAATCTTTATTTATTTATTTATTTGCATTGCAGATCTTTCTCCTGGCATGCCCCCCGTGTAAAGCTGCTACAGTGGTGTTTAGGTGAGTAGTCTACTTTACAATAGAAAGTATATTTCCATATTTCTGCTTTGAGACATTCGTGGACAAACCTGTATATTGATGGCCACACATACGTCTTGGACTGTGATGGCAGGCAGGGGTCTTTGATTTTGCAGCAAGTCATAAAGCAAAGCTATGGCTACTCCCAGACAATTGGGCCGTTTGCTGTAACTATTGCAGGCCTTCATATCACATGTTAGATGCCTCTGTGAGGATAGAAGAGCAAATAAATGCAATTTTGCTGCACATTTTGTTTTGCCATTTAAAATGTGCAATATATTTCTTGCAGCAGGGACTCTTAATAAATCCATTGTGGAAAAGTAATGTTTGATGTTTGCTGAAAGCAGATAGAAGCAGCATCACACAGTGGATCCTTTCTTCCCCTGGGGTGCGATGTTTTGGCTCCATTCGGTGCCTTTCTCCTGATGACTTGTGTTGTACTATACAGAGCGCCCCTGTATAACACCGGAGTGATCGCTCCATTCTCCAGTATGCAGCGGTGCTGGCACAATTCTTGTCCTGTGTTATTGGGAGCTTATTATTAGAGGCAGGGATGAATGGACAGTGTGTCCTATTAGGGAGAGGCAGCTCTGTCTGGCCAGCAGCTATCCCTTCTGACACCCCATATATACAGTATATACATGCATAGATAGGAAAATTTGACGTCTGTAGTTTTTCCTAACATATATGTAATAAGGTAGGAGATATGTCGGCTTGTATTGTGTGCTAGAGAGATGATGTTTTCCGAAAATGACCTATCGTTTACATGAGTTGTTTGTGTTGCATATACCTATAAAGGAAAAAAAAAAGGTAAATGAAAATATATATAATTATATTTTTTAATATAGTATGATCCTTTTTAAAAAGGAATGTCAGCTGGTTTTTGCCATTTGATCTGAGTGCAGCATGATGTAGAGCCTGATTCCAGGAATGTCACTTGCTCAGCTGTTTGCTATAGTCTCAATATAATCAGTGTTTTATCAGCAGAAGATTATCACTGCTGAACTAGTTGGCTCCTGTCTGGAAGACTGACTCACCTGTGTAACCCCGCCCCCAATACTGATTGGCAGCTTTGTGTTCACAGTGCAATCAGCAGAATAGGTGGGGTTACAGACAGCTCAACTTTCTGAGCACTGCTACATCTACAGCAAGAAAACTGTGATTCTATCAAAACTGCAGCAAAAAGACCAGTAAGAGACACCTAGCTGGAATCAGGCGCTCTCCCTACATAGCAAAGACCTGATGGATTCCCTTTAAAGGCTATTACTAACAACATGTTTGTGACAGGACAGAAATAGTGTGTTATCTTGGTGTAATTTGCATGTTACAAATCTTTGGAAATGATGGAGATTGCGAGATGTTGATCGGCTCTGAATGGCTCAGCTCCCCAGGATCGCTCACAGTGCGGTGTACAGACAGACTTGCTTCAATATTCCTCCAAGTAGAGAGAAGAGTTTTGGGGGCTGACCTATTATACGGGTCATCAGCACCTTCTGAATACCTCGGTTATAACATTGTCCCTTTTGTTTTTAGGCTACAGATGCACATGTTGAACGGGGCCCTTCTTGCCTTGTTGTTCCCAGTGCTCAATACACGGATGGTAAGTAATCCGTCCACATTGGTGACTTTTACCCTTATATCTTCAGTGGACCATGGGTTTGATATAATAAGACTTAAATAAACTCCTGAATCAGTGGTGCGAAAAGTACAACAGTCTACTGTGTTTATAAAGGATGTGCCACCAGGGCAAAAGTCGACCATGTTTGGTTTATTTACTATTGATGCTCCCCAGTATTGTGCTTTTTTCTATTATTTTTTTATTATTTTATTTATTTTTTGTGTTTAAATCCACCATACAGTTCTGGAGATATGGGCATATTATTAATGATCCTAACTAAGGCGGTGTGGCATGTAGAGTAATTATACAGAGCAACCAAAAGAAATGCCCAAGAGATGATACCCCATAGTGAAAACCATAAAAAATTAATGCCAAATAAGATGGCCCAAATCTCTGGAACCTTGTGGTGGGAAAAGCTAACAAGAATCTGCCCAATGTCTGTGCTCTTTCCTCACTTACTTTTCTGTATCTAATATTTTCCTCGATGCTTTGCTGTTTCCAGTATCACAACACAACCATGTCCAGTCATCACTACATCCTCACATCACAACCGTCCAGATCATCACTAATCCCATCACAAGCAACACGTCCCAGATCATCACTACATCCTCACGTCATCACAACACAACCACGTCCAGATCATCACTACAACCTCAGTCATCACAACGCAACCACGTCCCAGATCATCACTACAACCTCCATCACAACGCAACCACATCCCAGATCATCACTACATCCTCCGTCATCACAACACAACCACGTCCCAGATCATCACTACATCCTCCGTCATCACAACACAACCACGTCCCAGATCATCACTACATCCTCCGTCATCACAGAGCAACGACGTCCCAGATCATCACTACATCCTCCGTCATCACAAGCAACGACGTCCAGATCATCACTACATCCTCCGTCATCACAACACAACCACGTCCCAGATCATCACTACATCCTCCGTCATCACAGAGCAACGACGTCCCAGATCATCACTACATCCTCCGTCATCACAGAGCAACGACGTCCCAGATCATCACTACATCCTCCGTCATCACAACACAACCACGTCCCAGATCATCACTACATCCTCCGTCATCACAACACAACCACGTCCCAGATCATCACTACATCCTCATCACACAACACGTCCCAGATCATCACTACATCCTCCGTCATCACAACACAACCACGTCCCAGATCATCACTACATCCTCCGTCATCACAAGCAACCACGTCCCAGATCATCACTACATCCTCCGTCATCACAACGCAACCACGTCCCAGATCATCACTACATCCTCCGTCATCACAACACAACCACGTCCCAGATCATCACTACATCCTCCGTCATCACAAACAACCACGTCCCAGATCATCACTACATCCTCCGTCATCACAACGCAACCACGTCCCAGATCATCACTACATCCTCCGTCATCACAACGCAACCACATCCCAGATCATCACTACATCCTCCGTCATCACAACACAACCACATCCCAGATCATCACTACATCCTCCGTCATCACAACACAACCACGTCCCAGATCATCACTACATCCTCCGTCATCACAACACAACCACGTCCCAGATCATCACTACATCCTCCGTCATCACAGAGCAACCACGTCCCAGATCATTACTACATCCTCCATCATCACAACACAACCACGTCCCAGATCATCACTACATCCTCTGTCATCACAACACAACCAAATCCCAGATCATCCCTACATCCTCCGGCATCGGCTGCACAGGAGGATGGAGGATATAGTGATTATCTGGGACGTGGTTGTGTTGTGCAATGTGCGCTCATCAGCTTTATCGTTCCCTGCACTCCTGTGATTGTTAGTAGCCTGAGAGAGGAGTCTGGCCGTGTCTGGTACAGTTTAGTCAGTGTCCTCTACTACATGTGCAGGAAATTCCCAGTTGAGGCCCAGAGAAGTGACGGCTCTTGTTAGCAATTGTCCCAGCAGCCATTAAATGGTGGCCTGTAAAGCAGCACTTACAGAAGAGTCCTGTAAAAAGTTGCTGGGGTTTTTTTAACCAGAAGTGGGGGAAAAACAGGACCCAAAAGCCTGAAAATATGCCCACAAGGTCCTTTACAGAAGGAATGACCTGTGCTCCTTCAGGGGTGCAGCCTCAGTCCAAGCTTATTTTATCTTGGTAGTGAGCGCTAAATGTATTGTATAGACATGACGGGAAGCTATACCCTCTGATTAGCTGTAGTCACCACTAGAGGGCGCTCACTAAGGAGTTTTAACTTTGAGTTTAATGTATAAACGTGTGCTGTGAGCGCCCTCTAGGGGATGTAGGATGTTTTTATTTCATTTCAGTGAATGCTCAACTCTGTATGGGAAAAACACTGTTCTAACTACATTATTATAACCTGCACCAATTGTCAAAGTATTTAATTAAGAAAAAAAAATAAAGGAGGGGGTATTCTGGTGGGATCGTGACATTGCAGCCATTTGAATTTTGTCCACAATGCATGTAGTTTTAGCTAAAAATATTTTTTGGCATTGGCTTTCATGAAAAATTCTGCAAAAGTTTTTCATATAGCTCCAAGCGATATCGATTTAATATGAATATTATTTTTTCTAGTCCATATCACTAATCCACGATTTGTACCAGATCTGATAGGACTATGCATTCTATTCTTCTTGGACGTGTCCGGTTACCTCCATGTTCCGGCTTTGTGTTCTTCTCCTTTGTGTGGTGTATTGATATCGGGTGATAGTTTTCTTTTTTATTGCAGTTGCCGTTTGAAGTTGAGGTGTATTATATCCAGCACATCCTTCTGTATGTGGTGCCCATCTACTTACTAAGGAAAGGAGGTATGTTCTTCATCCATCATGGTCCCTGTCCTTGCCACATATCCTATTTAAGGCCGCTTTCACAGCGGTTTTTTTAAATTGCAGCAGCTTTACCGCATCTACCACCTAACGGTCACACTTGCGGCAAGCCCCATGTATTGTCTATGGGGCTTGCAGAAGGTGCGTTATTGCCGTGATTCCAGCAGTTGCGGCCGCGAAAAAACGCTGCTGACCGCATTTTTTTTGTGGTTACAAGTGCCGGAATCACGGCAATAACGCACCTTCCGCAAGCCCCATAGACAATACATGGGGCTTGCCGCAAGTGTGACCGTTAGGTGGTAGATGCGGTAAATCTGTTGCAATTTGATAAAACTGCTGATGTGAAAGCTGCCTAAGTCATTTAGCAAAAACGAATGTCCACCTATAATGAATAGGAGAAACAATTATTTTTTTCCATTTTAAAATGTTGTATTCTGCTGCCATCTAGTGTTCATTTTTGGAAGGACTTGTGTTCAAAATATTTTTATTAAGATCAAGACTAAAGGCCCCGTTACACGTAGCAATATCGCTAACGATATCGCCGCAACGTCACAGGTTTTGTAACGTTGCGGCGACCTCACAAGCGAGATATCTGTGTGAGACACATAGCAGCGAGCGGCCCCCCTCTGTGAGATCGCTGATCGTTACGGAATGGTCTGGACCACTTTTTCATCGTCTGTCTCCCGCTGGCCATGCTGCATCGGTGTGTGTGACAGGGGAACCAACCAACGATCTCCATGTTACGCCTGTGACAGTGACAGATCCCAACGATCGCTGGGGGTCGCCGCATCAGTGAGTAGATCTGCCTGAGTGCCATCTCGCCAGCGACCACGTAGCGACGCTCCAGCGAGCCCTGCCAGGTCGTATCGTTGTCGGGATCGCCGGTGCGTCGCTATGTGTAACAGGGCCTTATGATTAAGACCACAAACTGGGAAGTTAGGTACAGAAGAAAAAGGGATGGGAAGGGCAAGGAAATCCAAACCAGTAATAGTCAAAAAAATAAAATGAGAAGCAATTAACAAAGAAGTTTGTAACAAAACATGTCACCAGTAACATATAGTAGAAGCAGTCCAGAAGCAAAGTCAGAAAGATCCCAAGTAGATGCGTAAGTTAGGAGTAAATAACCTCGTCCAAGAATCCCATCTATATTGCAGCGATTCGATCATTTGTTTCTTAAAGTAAAATTAAACTGTACATGTTGTGGAGTGAGACTCTCTAAGTTCTGGAATGGTAGGTGTGTTGTCGCCACCTAGAGGCTACTAATATCCTAGCCGACGCTAAGATTTGGTTAATTATGTCTGTGTTTCGGGGTAGAAGTCCTCTTTACCTAATGACAAGACGACCAATTGAGAGTCTCCAAGCCGGAAAGCCTAGATATTAATTTTTGTATCTCCTGCCAAAATGGGTCCAAAAGTGGGCATCTCCAGAACACATGAATGAGGTTGCCAACAGTGGAAGGACTTGTGTTCTGAGTTTCTTTTGCAGTGCCTTGAAGAGAATCTGTCACAGCTTTTTGCTATGTAATGTGAGAAATGGGGAAAGAGACCTAAGGTGATGTTACTTATTGGGCTATATATTGCTGTTGTAATACAATTAGTATTTTATCAGCAGGTGGTTATCAATACAGTAGAGTAGTCCAATCCAGCACTGGTTAGCAGCTCTCTGTCACTATACAATGTACACAATGTGCTGTATGCAGGATAATACGCAGTTCCAACAACTGAGCTCTGCAGAAGAGAAAACTGATTATATCACAACTCCTGCACCCAGTAAACTAAGTGATTAATCGCTGGAATCCGAGTCTCTGTCCCTACCTCAGATTCCATAGCAAAAACCTGCTAACAGATTCCCTTTAATTGGTTACTTATGTTTCAATACAAGTTATGTAAATCAGTAGTATGAGCACATACAAGAAGCTTTTTAATATATTTCTTTAGAGAAAAATACCCGTCTCTGCCAGGGCTGTGGAGTCAGTAAGCCAAAGATAGGAATCCAACTCTTCAATTTCCCTAAATCCGACTCCCCAAAATGGACACCGACTCCACAGCCGTGGTCTCTGCTGAGTCTTGTTAGACAGGTTAAACTTTTAGCTTACAGGGGTATTGTTTACTTGATGCCTACAAAAGTTTACATAGAGGGTTAGGGCGGCTTCACACTGCGGTCAGGTCCGGTCCGGGGCTGTCAGGGATGAACCTGACAACCCTGGACTGGATCAGCACACAGAACTGGAGGGCTCCCGAGCTAGCCACGGTCCTGACCTATCAGCGGCGGCAGCTGTCTGCGGCAAATTAGTCCTCCAGTTCTGTGTGCTGATCCAGTCCGGGGCTGTCAAGTTCATCCCTGAAAACCCCGGACCGGACCTGACCACAGTGTGAAGCCGCCCTTGGGGTGGAGGAGAAAGCAGCTGCAGGCACACAGGGATGTTGCTTCTTAGTAAGTGTTTCTCACCCAGCTGTGCAGCATATACTGCTGCTCCTGATGGTGTGGTATAGCGAGACAGGGGAGCAGGATTTCCCTTTCTAAGTGCATAGTGTATAATGGGCATCATGGCACTAAGAGGCGCTCAGAGACAACAGCCAATTAAAGGCAATACCTGCAGCAATTAATATGGTCAGAATACAGTCATGTGTAGCACATTGGGAAGAAATGAACCAAGTTCTCATTTACACATATGATGTGTGATTTGTTTCAGGTGTCCAATAAAATTAGTTATGATTTAGATATCTCCTATGGAGGTTGTACATAATATTTATTTTAAAGTGTCCTCAGTTCTGGAGCATTGTCTATATGGAAAAGGTGCAAGCAGTACATAGATGTGACATAAGATCAGTATATAACCCAAGATAGAAATCAAGTAGAATAGACCTGACTGAGAAGACGCTGCCCACCAAGGCTGACAATCTACAAGGTCAGGAGCACAGAGCCGGTATGTGAGGAGAGGTTAGTAGACAGTGTAGGGCAGGAGTATTACAGGTTACTTGTGCTTTTCTTCTTATATTTTTCCGAGTCTGATCATTTGCATTCTTCCACATTTCTCTCTCTAGGTGTCTACACTCCAGAGCCACTTGGTAACTTTTGGTGGTCGATTTTATCAACTGGACTGATGTTTTTCTACCATTTTAGCTTTTTACAGGTCCTTGGCATGGTGAGTGCAAAAAAAAAAAAAAGTTTTACTGTAAGCAAAGTGTCCCTACGTTATATATGAGGAGCCACATTTACCATTGGTGATGTGCAAAGTTTATTGTGTAATACACATACAGTCAGGTCCAAAAATATTTGGCTGTGACCCAAGTTTTATCATTTTAGCTTTTTACCAAAACATTAAACATAAAGTAATATAATCAATATGAGCCTAACGTGCAGAGTCTTGGCTTTAGGCTGGAGTCAGACGACTGTATGACCAGGACGACGATTGCATTGTAGAGAGTGGCTGGAGGTTCCCCTGACCCAAGCATGACAGCTGCACAGTAATTCATGGCGTTGTCATGCTCAGGTCAGGAGCCTCAAGCCACTCTGTGCATTACAATGTGATTGTCGTCCTGGTTATATGACAGTCTGATCCCAGCCTTAATTTGAGGGTGGTGTCATCCTCATTGGAATGAGAGTTTAGGAACTACAGCTTTTTAATATGTTGCCTCTTTTTCAAAGAGCCAAAAGTAATTGGACAATTATCTCAAGCTCTCTTTTTGGTTTATTTCCTCGTTAATCATGAATTAAGCAGGTAAAAGGTCTGGAGCCGATTCCAGGTGTGACATTTGCATTTGGAAGCTGTTGCTGTGAACCCACAACATGCGGTCAAAGGAGATCTCAATGGAGGAGAAACAAAGCTTAACACTGCGTTTGGGAACTCAAAAAAAAAAAAAAAAAAAAAAAAAAAAAAAGGAAACGAAGGTCAGCCTGTGCCAGAATGATGGGAAGATGAAAGTATGGAGAAGACTTGGAACAGCTCATGCTCTGTAACACATGGTGGAGGCAGTGTGATGGCCCGGTATGCATGGCTCCAAATGGCCCTGGGTGACTAGTGTTTATTGATGATGTTACTGAAGACAGAAGCAGCCGGATGAACTCTGAAGTGTACAGGGCAAGACTTTCTGCTGAGATTCACCCCAGTGCAGCAAAGCGTATTGGAAGGAAGGTTCAAGGAGACGTCCGCACATCCATATCCGATGAAATGGTCTTTATGAAAGTTCCATAACAGGTAAAATAAGCGTGCAATAGGTTGATTGGATGGAAGGATGACCCAAAATATACTGCGAAAGCAACACAGCAAATATGTAATTCAGAGAATTGGAATATTCTGCCATGGCCGAGCCGTCACCAGATGAGCTGCATTTCACATGTTTAACCCCTTAAGGACTAGGCTGCTCTGTACATTAATGACCGTGCTTCGTTTCTCTAATCTGACCAGCGTCATTTTGAGGTCATAACTCTGAAACGCTTCAACAGATCCCTGGTCAAAAATGAGAAAATGTTCCAATTTTCAAGCTTTTGATTTTTATGCTCTTAAACCAGAGAGTAATGTTACACAGAATGGTTAATATATAATATTTCCCACATCTCTACTTTACATCAGTATCAATTTTGAAACCTATTTTTTTTCTTAAGTTAAAAGGTTAAAATTTTATCAGCGATTTCTCATTTTGCCAACAAAATTTACCAAAACTATTTTTTTAGGGACCACATCACATTTGAAGGGCCAGAAAAATACCCAAAAGTGACACCAATCCCCTGAGGCTGATGATATAGCACCTCCCGCCGATGGTCATTCTGATTGACCAATCAGAGAGCGGGGACTACTGTAATGGGACCCCGCTTCTCCGGCCGTGTCGGTCAGCTGTCACTGGGTGTGACGGACACATAATCTGGGAATGACTCCTGCTCATGATGTGTTATGTCTGACATACGGTGTGAAGACATAACTGAAGGCAGAAAGGACCTACAAAGACGACAAGCAACTGAAGTCCGCTGCAGTACAGGCCAGACGACCCAGCGATGGTCACTATTGTGGCTTCCAGACGTCAGGCCATCATTACCTGTACAGGATTGTCCATGAAAGAAGAAAAATAAACATTCTAATTATGGTAAAATGACTTTGTCCAATTACCTTTGAGCCCCTGAAATGAGGCTTTGTGGGAAAATGGTGTCAGTTCCTAAACGTTTCCAGGATATGTTTGTTTAAAGCCTTTTAATTAAACCTGAAAGTCTCCACTTCAGTTATTAGTCCTGTAGCCCCACAGACAGTGCAGCCTCTCCTCCTTTGTATCTTCAGTTATATAACAGATTTTGGGGGGGCTGATGTCCTTAGTCCTGGTATAAGGGGACTGCAGGCTTCTGGATGGATTCACGTATTTCCTTGTGTTCTCTCATTAGATGACGGAGGTGAACTTGAACAACATGCTGTGCCCGGCCATCTCCGATCCCTTCTACGGGCCGTGGTATCGTATCTGGGCCTCCGGGCACCAAACACTCATGACCATGATCCACGGGAAGCTGATCGTGGCGCTCTTCTCACCGGGGCTGCCGGGATATAAATTCCTAATGGAGCTGATTCCCTTTTCTGGAAAGAAAGTGGATTAACCGGTCACTGAATGATCAGTCTTAACCTCTTTACAGCCAAAATAAGCAATTGGAGGTTAAAGGGCTACCAGCACTTTGAATAAACAGTGTTAAGGACCTTCCAATGACAGAAACAAGTGACCTTACAGAGCGGACCACAGGGGCAACTCCATTTTTCCAGATTTTTTTTTTTATTAATATTCAACACTTTGCTGCTCTTTGAGCCAAAATGCTTTTTTTTTTTTTTTTTTTTTTTTTTTTTTTTTTTTCATTTTGCAGCCGAAGAGTTAAACCCTGAGGGCTATGGTGGCTGAATGTCTTTTGCACTGGGACATAGCTGATTTTTTTTTCCTTCATATGATTAGTCTGTTACAAGTATTTAGTATTTTATTTATACCGTTTTACAGAGATTTTGCATTTTTAACACAGACACACGTGCCAGTCGCCCAGCTATATGTCTGATTCTTATGACCCTGGCTAGATGAAGGGTTATCTGAGTGGCCATTGCTCCAAGGGTTAAATATCTAGAAAAAAAAAGCTCTTTACTCCATAATATTGGAATAACTGCAAAGCATTCAGTTATAATATTCCATAATATACCTCTACTAATCGCACGTGTCATATTCCTACTATACCACTAGCATGGTCGGTTAGCAGTGGTCGTCTCCTATCACTTATATTGGGACATGTTAGTTGGATATGCCATAAACGTATGATTGGTGGGGACAGCCGGGACCATCGACAAATTGCTAAAATAATGGAGCCTGCAGACTTTCCTCAGAGGAGGGGGTGAATTAATAGAAGGCCATTCCACAGACCATAATGGACCAAGCTGGTGTCCCCTCCGAGTGCTGCAATTTGATTGTTTTAGCTATGAATTGTCGTCCCCCCACCATTGTACAGACCAATCATCTAATCGATATGTCATGAATGTTAAGTGGTGGGAAAATGTCTTTAGCAAATCACCATGCCATGGACAGATCACCAGGCTTATGTGGTGTGATGTCGACCATATACCAGCAGTCTGTAGGGGAAAATTACACAACCAGGGGCCAATAATTCACAGTGAGCATAGTGCCCCCTGATGATCCCATTGTGCCCCTATATCTGCCGTCAGAAGTGTATGGACACCCCTGTATCCATCTCGTCCCTTTATTTAATGGATCAGACAATCCCATAATGGCAAATATAGAGAGAGTGGAATTGGGCAGTTGGATTTCGACATGCCCAATCATGTTTCTCTCGGGACATAAGCTGCCACCAGAACTGTGATCAAACGTGTCAACAGAATTGGCATTAGGATCATGGCTATCTTCTGTTGTACCAGCCTGAGTAAATTCTAGACACCAAAAGAAATAATTGCCATCTGCGAGATTATATGGCCCACCAGGGGAAATCTACAGATCTGACAGAGCTGGGTCATTTTAGCACAGCCGATTACACAATAGCAAGACAATTCTCAGCAGATACCCAACAGCGAGATCTCTTTTACATCTGAAGGTGGCACCCACTGAGAGAACCTACATCTGAAGGTGGTGGCACCAACTGGGAGAACCTACATCTGGAGGAAGTGGCACCCAACTGGGGAGAACCTACATCTGGAGGAAGTGGCACCCAACTGGGGAGAACCTACATCTGAGAAGTGGCACCCAACTGGGGAGAACCTACATCTGAAGGTGGTGACACCCAACTGGGAGAACCTACATCTGGAGGAAGTGGCACCCAACTGGGGAGAACCTACATCGGGAGAAGTGGCACCACTGGGACGTACACTGAGTGGCACCCAACTGGAGAACCTTCTGCTGAGGAGGGCACCCAGGAGAACCTACAACTGTAATGTGTCATTTCTAGGGCTATATTGTTGTACATTTTTTATTTTTCTATTGAGCAGCCTTCTAGGCAGGAGCAGCTTCTCTGTCACGCAGCCCAGTATAGACCAGAGCCAGATGACCTGAGTTTGTACCATGTCTGTGGAGTCGGTAAGCAAAATATCCGACTCCTGACTCTTTAATTTCCATGAATCCAACTCCAGCAAAATGGACTCATGACTCCATGACTCTGACTCCACAACCAGGGCTGTGAAGTCAGTAAGACACACATCCAACTCCATCAAAAATGGACACAGACACCACGACTCCAACTCCACAGCCCTGGTTTGTACATTGTCCAGGAGGGTTACACAGCCCCACATTAGCTCTTCAGCCGTTGCAATTGCACTAACTGTTACCGGTGAGTGGGCATATAATGCTCCCAAATCAAATTCCAGACTTTTCGCTAACCTCAGCCCTTTGCCCTTGTTTGTATTCATTCCTCATACAAAAGGGAAAACACAAGTTAGGACAACCCCATATAAGAAATGTATTCTCAGGTCGCCGGTCAGTGTAGACCACAAGTGCCGTAAATGAGCAGCATTATCCAATGCTTCACCTTTCACATTCCAGATACTTTGCCTACCATTAAAGTGGCTGACTACCAATCCACAGGCCAGGGCAATGGTAACGGCCTTCTCTCCTATTCAGGTGACTTGCAGCACCTGGGAGTGGCCCTAAGCAATGTACGGCGCTGGACTGTTCCTGCTTTGTCCATTATAAACAATCAGCCGGAGCAGATATAAGCCGATCGGTGCGGGCGTCGGGTCTCCACCAGTCTGAAATTATTTACCTATATAGTGGGTAGGTGTTCAATTTGGACAAGCCCTTTAAGGGGATTCACATTTCCTTTACTATATTTTTTCTACCCCTCTGTGGGATGTTAGCAGTGTACTGAATGTATATATTTACACAGTATAGGCTAGATGTATATCATTCCTAGCATAACATAAGGACATATTGCCATGCCTTGTATCCAAAAATTATTTTTTCGAACGTTGTAGCAAATATTTAACAATGTAAATCATGTGGATATTATATTTTGCCATCCTATTTTTATTGTTTTATTTTCCTTATGAAATAATTAGCATTTAAGTCTCTTTTGGGCCTAAAAGAACACTATTTAACTGCAGTTAGCCTTCTATGGAGATCCTAAATTATTATCATCTATGTTAATATTGAAAACTATTGATGGTGATGGAGAAGCTGCTGGTATTGATGTACCTATATGACAATGTCTTGGTTTTCTGAGACCTCCAGTTGAAGGATAACGTTTCTGTTTTGCTTTCAGATCCTCATTTTGTAAACCCTTCTATACAAAGCCCATTAGTACTGCGGATCTCTTGTACCTAATTCACTGGCAGCATGTGGTTATCCTTGATGACTGTGTGGCAGAGGTGCCCCATGGCATTGATAGACAGATCACACTCCTCCTGTTAGCAATCACAGGACCTTGTCACCTCCCATTCACTCCACAAACAGAACAGCTTGCATTTATTTGTTTAGGTAATAAGATCAATATTCTATATTTTAATTTTCTCTTCATTTGTGTTACTTGCTCTTGATGCACTAACAGCAGCAGGAAGGAAGTAAAGTGCTATAATAGTTCTCTAACTTTGCACCATATGGCAGTAGATGCAGCTTGCAATGGGATTGCAGCTACTAAACATGGAGCATTTATTTGTTCTATTTTATGATGACAAATGGAGGTACATTTAGATGGAGAGTAGTAAATTGATCACTGCATGTACACTTTAAAGTGCACATATGTATTACTCCATCTGGTCGTCTCCCTGCATGACAATAAAGCTATGTTTTTGCATACTTAGGCCCAGTGCACACAGTGCAAAATGGTACAGTTTTGTGACATCTCCATTCTATCCTGATGTCAGCAAAGTCAATGAGAATTCTGAAGTTTTCTGCACTTGTTGCTCTTTTTCCTTGAAGAAATGAATGTGCACCATGTCCATTCTTGGTGCAGTTTTGCCTGCAACCATTGACTTTCTTAGAAAAACACCGCAAAAACACCGTATTTTTTGTGGCAGGAGATGCAGATTTAATTCAGAACATTCCTGCACCAAATACTCAGCGTGCACACTCAGCCGTGCTGGTTTCGAGTATTTAGTTGCAAAAATTCCGGCACTAAATCTGCATCCTTAGCAGAAAAAAAAAAACCCACACATTTTTAACCTGTTTTTGCATGTGCTTTTCTTGATTCCAGGGTGGAAAAATGTTTCAAGAATTGACATGCTGCAGATTTATTTCTGCACCAAATTTGCAAGGGGGAAAAAAGGACAACATGCACGATTTTCAGGATTCTCATTGACTTAGGCTGGAATAAGGCTTTGCATTCAGTTTTGTGACAAAACTGCACCAAATAACACAAACGCAGGGTGTGCACAGGGCCTTACTCCATAGGAAATTACCACCGAAGACCAGATGGATTACTGACATTGAGATTCTGATCAGTAATGATCACCACGTATGTGCACAGACAATTAACATGAAAGCTAATACACACATTTTATTTCTCTGTATTAATGGAATTCGGAGCAATAATGAAATAGAAATTCTTTGAGCCGCCTTGTGTGACTATATTCTTTATCTCTGCTTACTCCAATGTCCATAGAGTAGATGCCAAATCCTCCACATTGTATAAGGAAGGCTGCACTTGCAGGATTCGGATCCTCTTCTGGTCTTGGTGTGCTAATGTTTTATATATTTAGTATTTTTAGTGATGGTCCTCATCAGTATAGCCATGTGCTGTGTTTATTGAAGGGATCTTCCATACATACAGGAGGTCCTAAGAGTTTTCAGTCCTCATAGTGAAGTTGGGTTACTGTGAACAAATAAGTGTTAATCATACACTATAAGTTGTAGAATCGGACTGTCAGAAGTAAATCGTTATTACTCTTCAGGTAGACGTGTTTAGAGTTTAGCTGCAAACTTAACTCAGATCCCTCGAGACTGAGAATGTGAGTACAATATCTGGAATATATTACACTGGAGTCGTTTTATGGTATGATTTGTGAAATGCCTAGTGCAATGATCAGTTGTATGCCAGATCCCATAGTTCATGGTCAGGTGTAGTGTAATAGCTAGATGCACTTGGGGTACATCATGTGCCCCTTTATGGCTCTCACTAACTTTGTTTCATAGGGACCTGAAACTGCAAACGTTTTCGTTACAGTTCTACAGTAAGTTGACTGAGCGTTTTCTCTGATCCCTCAATCGTAATGATATTGAAGGTTTTGGCTAAATTCTAGATACGCCAATAGTTCACCTTTTTTTTACCCAGCAGGGATTCTATCTATCGGCTTTATCAAGGTGTTGCAAGTTCAGGTCCCACAAATTTGAGAGCCAGTTAGTGGGAAATGAAAAACTATGTGCTTTGTCATCCATAGTTGAGCAATGAGAAATGTTCTTTCCTTGGTAACTTATTTAAAAGCTTAATTATTGCATCTCAACTAGTAGTGTTTGGTCATTTAAAGGCAAGCTTCGGGAGGTAAAAATGTTTTGGTATTGTCCCTGCACTCCTATACTATAATTCTGAGCTGTTTACTACACTTGTGTAATATTTGAAACACTTGTAAATCATTCATTCATTAGCTGCTCCTCACCCGTCACCCCTCCCGTATTTAACATTAGGTCACACTTGATAGTGCAGTTCCCCTAACAGTAAAACATCAGCGAATCCGAAAACATACGCTTCCTCGTTCAATCACGTGGGTATGAGTCACAGGAAGTCCTGCTGTGAGCCATTCTCTGATATCTTCTTCTGTGCAGAGTAGTGGGTGGTGTAGCCATACATCCTCCCCTCATTGGACTGTGTGGGAAGCAGATATCAGACTTGCTCAGAGCAGAACCACCTGTGGCATCACATCCACATGATTGAATGAGGAAGTGTCTGTTATCCGACTCGCTGATGCTTACTGCAGGGGAAGCTGCACAAGCATGTGTGATGTGATGTCCCATACAGGAAAGATGATGGGTAAGGAGCAGCTAGTGAATAAGTGATTTACAATTGTTCTAAACATTATACAAGCTAGTAGGCAGCTCGGCACTATAGCATAGGAGTGCAGGGACAATACAAATTTATCTCCTTGTAGTTGAGTTCCCCTTTAATTTATTATATCCGGTCCCTACTCGCTGTGCCATACTAATTGCAGAGCCACTGTACAGCTTACTCTTCTAAGTGACCATGACCAAAAATGTCCCATAATTAGTGGGGTTTAGGCAGCTGAACACTTAGAGGTCCATGTTTTGTAACCTGTCTCATAGATTTATTTAGAATTTATTTCTCCAGGTGAAAAAATAACTTCTCGTTCTTCATGAGACGGCTGTCACAAGAGTGTGCAGCCATTCCACCCCCATGGGCATTTATTTCGGTGTAAAATTATAGCTGGAGTAAAAAAACACAACACAATGACTGAAGTTGTTGGGCCTTTACACATGCCGATTTCGGCCCATCATTAACTATTAATGAGCCTTGATCAATGATTTACAAGTTTGTTGCTTATTTACTGATGGGGCAGAGCGGTCACTAATCCTATTGTTCTGTCCCCATAAGTATCATAGTATTGGCAGCTCATCCTCAGTGCAATGTGCTGCCGATTACAACTTGACCAGCATTTTGCTTGTCTGGTTGATCATCTGCAGCAAGTCCACGTGACAAAGATAATCTGGAATGACTTTAATATGGACGCTCATCCACTGATTTATCAAGTTATCTCAATGCACCATTCTAAATGCTGATACAATGTCATTATTTCATTGTGGTTTCTTAAATTGTTGCAGATATGGGGATGATGGGTATTTTTCCATACTTCTAAGATTACTCTTAAGTTTTTCATTGCAGCATAGTCGACACATGATTGAGTACAAGATTGCCATGTTATATTGTTCAGTGCCAAAATACACTTTTTAATCACAGGAACACGCCATAGTTGGAACTAGTCCCTGCGAAAGATGTAATTTAGGTAAATTCAGCCTGAAATCTGTCCATGTGAAGTCACCATAGCTGATTCTATTCCAAAACTATGGCGGAATATAAATGGAGCACATCATTGCTCCCTAAGGTTGGTGGCACTTGGGCGTTGATGTCATTCAAAGGCAAAAGCTGTTCCAAGATTAAAGCTCCCTCTGATACTGGCTCAAAACCTCCACGTGCCACCCAACTCCTTGTATTTCTCTAGGCATCCTAGAACGTATAGTTAAGTTGTGCCAGAATCACTTTTGTGAAGGTTTGGGAGATGGATCCTCTGTGATGTCCGAAATAAACAGGTCAAGCATTTAGATATCCAAGAATCCGTCTCCTGGACGTTGTAGCGGGAGTTGCTTTGTCAAAGCCCAGCTTCATACCCGTACTGCCTACATTGTGAGAAGTGCATTAAAGCTACAGATCCTGTCAAGGCAAAGTTTTCTTGTGTAAGCGTTTGTATGTGTTTTATAATGCCTACGCCATTCACTAGCGTGTGTTTAATAAAAAACCTGCTGTTTTGCTATTTATTCTAACAAGGAATCGTATTGTATGTAACTGTGTTGTACAGTGGGTGTTTTGTGTATGGGGTATTTCTAACTTGTTTTTACTACAATTGTGAAATAAAACTTTTGTTAATATTTGAAAATAAAATGTTATTTGTGGACAAGTCATGTTATTTTTTTTTTAATGTAGATTTCAAAATGTCATAACCCAGCTAAATAGGGTGGTCAGAGATGGGAGAAGGTAGAACACTACTTGAGGTGGCCATGGCATTATGGCTGTCTGCCACCTAAGCAGCAATACTGGGAAAATTACTCAGACCTATTCCCCAAGGGACTGGAAACCTGGAAATAAAATGTAATACCTTCTACCTAACCTCAGAAGAACTCTGGGCAGCACCATAGACCAAAAACTGAGCGCTGGAGTTCCCCTGTGCCTGATCACTGACCTTTGGGTGAGCAGTTAAAGACTAAACCAGAGGTCCCCAACTTTTCTGAAATTGAGAGCCACATTCACCTCTTGGAGGAGGTTGTGAACCACATCCAGCTCCCGCTCTCCTCACAGTAGTGATACACAGAGCCTCCATTACTGGTATAATGACAGCCAAAGCTTTCCCCAGGAATCACACTGAGGCAGTATACGAAGATCAGGGGTTCCTATTTTACCCCCATAGATCTGCTCTTCCATGTGGGTCCACTACAAAAGTCACCAGCTGGAGACTTTTAATGACCGTTTGATAGACCTGGTGCTTATACACCAAGCTGGCAGACAGTCGAGGACACATTTGGGCCCGCAAGCCACATTTGGCTTGAGTTGCTGGTTGGAGACCCCTGCTAAACTGTAGGTTCTCAATCACTTTGGTCCTCATTTGTTTTTGGGGAATTGGGATTTGATACTACAAGGAAATTCCTTGAATTACAAGGGTTTACGTGCCATTTTCCAAGCCCTTCACAGAGCAGATCCTTTACTAAAAGCAGGAGAAATGTCATTACTCTATCAGACAATGCAGTAATGGAAGGGAGGAACAAAAGGTTTTTTGAATTTCTGGCTTACATTTTTTTTCCTGTGTAAAAATGGTCCAAATTAAAAAATATTATTCCTTGAAAGTTAATCTGTTTTAAGCTCTAGCGATACCCCTGAGGGTGCTGAAGAAAATCCCGAGAGCGCAAACAGTCATATTGGTAGCCCCTTTCTGGCCCCAGTGGGCCTAATTCTCTTAAGGTCCCTGTCAGTACTACTACTATATCAGGGTTCATTCACAAGTGAAAAATCTCCCATTAATAGCCTAGAACTTGAAAGAATAATATAGTGAAAAAAGGTTCTGATGCAGTCATTGTCTAAATACAAACTTATTTCCAAAGTGTGCAGATCTCTTGTGTATCATCATCCCAATGTAGCTCAGATCCTTGACTCTCTCCAACAATAGTTAAGGGTTTGAAACCACCTACTTCTAGGTCAGGTATCCACTCCATGCCCTTTCTTGATAGGAAGTTGGCATGTCATCCCCAGATAGTGAGGTATTACAAGCAGAAAATGGAACTCAAATAATTTGGAGTTCATCTAAGTCCTTAATGCCCCTACCAAAGACCCTTTGAAACAATCAAGTTAGACATTTAGATAGTAGAGGTTTTCTAGCTGCTGTTAACCAATTCAGGAGTGTTGGGGAAATATCCTAATCATGCAAACCTTCCAACATTTGGATCCTGGATGATCAGGTAATTCTTAGACCAAACCCAGCTTTCCTGCCCTGTTCCTAAGAAATGTCTGCCCTCTTTCTGTCTCATCCCTACATGGCAAAATGAAAAATTTTAATTCCTTAGATGTACCTGGAGATGTAAGAAGGTGCGTCATTGAGTACCTGGGACTTTAGAGTCTGCTAGAAACTCTAGAAATCAATATATTCTGTTTACCATGACCTAATAGAGGCTTCAAAACTAGAAAAGATCCTATATCTTGATAGCTTAGCCAGACTCAATACTTACTAGCCCTTTAGAGTTTCTATTCACCTAGTTAAAGCTCTCAGTATTAGAGCACTGTCTAGTTCTTCTTGGGTGGATCATAGTCTATTGAATATCTGTAAAGTTGTATTTACACTAAACATGGAGAAAATGTGAAATCTAGAGTAACTAGATGTTTGATGTTCCTAAACCGGTCACACACAAACTAGGAGTAGTGAAGCGGAAAAGCTACCGCTCTCACTTCACAATGACATCCCCTCCGCTCAACACTAAGTTACAGATTAACTACCTGAAAAGTGTGAATGTTATACCAACAAAACAGAAAAAATATATTTTACTAATAGTTGGGTTGCTTCTGTTTTATTGACACACAGAATAAAGCAAGAAGATGGTTGTGAATCTCCACCACCCTATTGGAGCTGGAGCTAACAAATAAAGAGTATATCTCTGAAACGCGTATAGCAGCCCCACAGGGGCATCTGTATGTTTCACATTTATTAAGAAATAAGGAAATAACCACAAGTGCAGTGGATTTTATCTTTCTCACAAAATAAAGGTGAAGGGAGCTGTGGCGGCCATACTTGTGGTCTCTTCTGTAGGAGTTTCACAAATAGAGAAATATATGATTTGCTTTCTAATATTTATTGCATTCAGGTTTTAACAATCAAGTCAAATGTATAACATCAAAATGTACCAGATCATATAATGAACATACAAAGATAAGACAAATGTGGAAAGGAAGGGGGTAATATGAGGGGCAGACAAAGGAGAGGTAAAGGTCTGCTATTGATGAGGATATTATGTATAATTAACCATACGAGGGGTGTGTGTTTGTCTAAATTCTTCAGGAACTGGGAGCCAAAGACCTGACGTCATTTAAGGCACGAGTGAGCAGTCCATTAGTCATAAAATTATCTATACAGAAAATTACCCAAGACCCTTTATTTTACCACAGAAAAAAACTTATGGACTCAAGCATAAGGCATAGGGTGGGAAATTCATTGCCCTCCATCCTAGTATATGTCCGTCTGTCCCGCTCCGTTCTTCCATCCGCCCCCCAGTATTCCATGGCGCACAGAAGAAAATAAACCATTATCTCGCCTCCCTATTACTCTCCTGCAGCATTGCGACATGCTTCAGTCTTCTTGACCCGGCTTTAATCATGTGAGTGGTGTGCACAGCGATGGCGATCATTGTCCTGTGCTGCTCACATGATCAGATGCTGGCACAAGATTGGATGAGCTGCGGTGCTGCAGGGGAGTGATGGGTAGGGGAGTTAAACGTTGTCACTGGGATATTAACCGCTTCCCACGCCAAAGATGATGCATGAGAAGCAGTGACTATTCACACACTATCGCCTCTGGATGCAGCTGCTGATCATGTGGGCATGCTCATTAGGCTAATGTAACATGCACCGCTCCCCCGCCCACCTCTCAGCGACAGCTTCAGTACTGAGAGGTGATTGGCAGGGAGAGTGCAGTGAATGTTACATTAGCCTAATGAGTGTGTCCACATGACCACCTGCTGCCTTTACGCTTATTCCAGCCTCTGGTCACCGCTCCTAAGCCACAAGCGCAAATCATATCAGCCTGGGACAGGGGGAGGAGGTGAGCACACACCGTGGCACTGAGAGTGAGTCATCTTCTCAGAGCTGCAGATACATCACAGTGTTTCAGAGAAGATGACTGCTAAGTGCATTGTGGTTCTAATTAGTTTACATAGGGAAATGGAGCCTGGAGTGTCTGGGCATGCTGGAGCTGGGAGGGCTTGTAGGAGAATGGGTGTAAACGAAAAGTAGTGACATTTACACCCAAGCTCTAAGGCTGGGTTCACATTTGCGGGCCCCTCCCAGCGTTCTGCGGAGGGGATCCGCAATGTGACCGCAGTGGCCGCCAGCTCCTATCTTTATAATGAGAGCGCACGGAGCTGGCTTGACAGCGCATGACCGTGCGCATCCATTCACTCCCATATGTGATCTGTGCGAAGGCGTATGCCTGCGCACAAATCACACACTCTCGTCCCCGATACAGGGGTGAATGCTGAACATTGCTCCACGTCACATATGGGAGTGAATGGGTGCGCCGCATCGGTCAAGCGCAGCACCGTGTGCTCCCATTATAAAGATAGGAGCTGGCAGCCACTGCGCACACATGGCGATTCCCCTCCGCAGATTCTGCGGAGGGGAACGCTAATGTGAAGCCCCCATAAACAAACATGCTGGTCAGTGGCCGAGCTGCTCCTCCATACACACAGATAGGTGATATGTAGCTAACCCTGCAAAATGCTGACTGGGTGTTAATTATAGGCTTGTCTGCACTTTGCAGCCTAGATGTACACTTAGATTTTATAAAAAGCCTGGACCACCCCTTTAATGATTACTATGCGTTCTAATTCCATTAGAAGTTGGTTTTTTAGAAAGTCGTAAAGCAAAGTACAGAACACAGAAAACTTTTTCTTTTGCATTCTACAGCACACAATAAAACAAGGCGGCAGATTGACCCCATAGTAATGAGGGAGCTCTGCCTGCTTTCATTTGCATTCATTATACACAAGGCAGAGTGTAACTACAATAGGTGCAGGGGTTACAATTGCACCTGGACCCTAGGGGGCCCCCAAAGTCCTTGGCCTAAAAAAAGAATATGCTATTAGATTGCATAATTGGGCCCATTGGTTTGCATCAGGCCATGAGTTTCACGTTACACCACGGATGCAGTTTTTTAAACATACCCTTGGATCTTGCTGTTCCTAAAACTGAAAAGAAATGGAATTTCTGATGTGTATTCAATCTACACAAATAAAAGTGGTGAAGAAGAGATGGCAACGTAGCAATATGTCTGGAGATGGAGAACTGCCTCTGTATTACGGTGGGTCACACAACTGGGGTTCATATACTTTATCACCAAGAATGAAGCATTACTTACTGTTACACTAAAAGGACACTAAAGGCCCCGCTACACACTACAATACCGGTAACGACAGTTGCAACATCACCGATTTGGTGACATTGCAGCGATGTTGAAACAACATCGTTGCGTGTGACATTTACCAATGACCAACGATATGGTAATTCATCGTTGGTCATTGGTAAATGACCTGGACCATAAATTTATCGTTTGTCTACCAGCATCGGCGCGGGAGACCAACGATGAACAATCAGCAAGGCTGGGAGCAGGTAACCAGGGTAAACATCGGGTAACTAAATGCAGTGCTCTCCTTAGTTACCTGCTGTTTACCCTGGTTACCAGCATTCTCACTGGTCCTGATCGCTGGTGAGTCTGCCTGTTTGACAACTCACCATGATCAGCTAACGATGTCCCAGCGATCCCGGCCAGGTCGATCGCTGGTCAGTTCGTGGGACATCGTAAGGTGTAACCCAGCCTTTACACAGTGTTTCAAATTCCAAATTAACAAGAATCGTTAAATGTAAGGATGTGGTTTATTATAAATTCTGTTGTAGACACAACCACCAACACGGAGAAGACTCTGCTGTGATCTGGTTGCATTATATTTCCGCTTCTTATGCAGACATTCCTACACAGAAGCCCCATCTCATCCTGATTCTAGGAAGCAAGAATGAAAAGTACATTTAATCAAAGCAATTTATACACCTCCTTACAAAACTAACTCCAATAGTTGCTTTAAATTGCATCCTAGACAAAGTCTATTGTGAACATCTTTCTATACATTGATTACTGTGTATCAATGACAAGTCGCATTCTGCAATGCAAATACAAAGAAAACAATAGGACGCTGTTCTTGTGGCTGCAGCTTGTGATGACCTGAGTCACCAGAATCTGTGGAATGAGAAAGGTACAACAGTGCACAAGCTGCGAGCAAGACAATGGGTACGTATGGCAGCAAATCAGAATACTATACATTTATACTATTTAACCACTGCTATTATGAAACATAATATATATATATTTATATATATTAACACACATATACGAGTGCCTCTCAGTGAATTAGAACATTATCAGAAATCAACATATTGCCATGTTTCAGGGAGTTTCTAGGAGCCTTAAAATGTGTTGACTAATGAATCAATATTACATTCACCCATTGATGTCTCATGAAATATAGCAGCATGGTTTTTAACCCTTCATCCTCCCTACTTTAATGTTCTGAGATAATGACTTTGGGTTTTCATTGGCTGTAAGCCATAATCATCAACATTAACATAACTCAAACACTTGAAATAAATCACTCTGTAATGATCTATATGATATAAGGTTTCACTTTATGTATTGAATTACTGAACTAAATTAACTCGCTATTCTAATTCATTGAGATGCACATGTATGTATATATTTTTTACTTTTACATATTCATAGATTGTAAGCAGGGCCCTCACTTCTCTTGTTTAGAGATCAGTGGACCCGTGAAAGTTTGGGTTCTGGGGGTTTAGCCGGACTTTATATAAAGTTGTGTTCTGCACCCAAACGTGACCCGCGCCTCATTGGAGGTCACTGATTGGCTGTATGTATGCGACATACACCATAAACAAAGCATTTCCTGGGGCGGGAGGGCTTTTTATTTTATTTTGTACACACTACATTCGATAACGCTGATGTTACCCATGCAGCCGATCAACCGCAGTGGCGCACACTGGGCCGGGCGGCACGAGTGTACCGAGCACAAGTATACCCGAGCACCCAATGTACCGAGCACCAAGTGTACCCGAGCACAGGGATGCTCGCTCCAGTCGTTTACATACATAAAGCACCTGAACTCAGAGATTGAACACTGAAAAATGGTAAAAAGTGTGCCTTCAGTACAAACACAGCCAAAAGTCCAGCTTGCTCATCTCTACCCTTGGTATGTGTTATTTTGTAATGTAGGGATGGGGAACCTTTTTTCTGCCGAGGACCATTTGAATATTTCTACCATCATTCAGAGAAAGCACGAATAATCAACTTGAACTGCTATGCATAGTATAAGCGATTAGATGTTCTCAAGTTCTGGAAGAGGACTAAAACAGTGAACAATGTTTTTTAAATATAATTTTTTAAAAAAAGTTCAATCACACTGACACTTAGTTGTAGACACTTTTTGTCTCTTGTGGAAGTTGCTAACATTTTTTCCCCAGATTCATCTGATGTAAAATCAATACTAGGGTAAAAAGTTGCTAAAGTGAATAAAGACAAAAAAATTTTTGGACTTTGCATCAAATTCCTAGACTCCAGAATCATTTGTTAGGCCGCCTTCACATCACAATTTTTTCCTGTCGGTGGGTATCCCGTTTTGTGCAGGAGCCCACGGACGGGTCCGGATGTCATTTCTGTGTCCGGATCTAGGATTTTGAGGGATCCGAACACAACGAGCTGGGAGGAGCTGAGCCTGCAAAGCACAAAGTAGTGGGGCTGACTTTCACTTTAGCATGTATAAAGATACATGCGAAAGTGAAATGAAAGAACAGAATGGTTAAAAATAAAAATGCTCACCTCTCCGGCGAGTGTCCCACGATACGCGGCATTTGCCTCCGATGGCTGCAAGGACTTGCAGTTCACCGGGCAGGGCAACCTGATCAGCTGATGTCACATGACCACATCAGCTAGCGTTAATCGCCGCCGATCGGGCAATTCATGCTCAGCTGATACGGTCATGTGACCAATCAGCTGATCGGCTTGCCCTGCCCAGTGAACTGCAAGTCCTTGCAGCCATCGGAGGTGAATGCCGCGTATCGTGGGACACTCGCTGGAGAGGTGAGCATTTTTATTTTTAACCATTCTGTTCTTTCATTTCACTTTAGCAGTGTATGTAGATTAGCATTGTATTTACATGCAGCATGTTAAAGTGAAATTACACTGAATAACAGCAGTTTTGGGTGTTTGAATCAGACAGCGTCGGATCCGATGCTGTCCGATTCAGTCAGACAACGGACAGCCATGGATCCATTTAGCCCCCATGTTATCCTGTGGGCACAGATCCGATCGGATTTGACCTAATTGCCATCTCGATTTTGTCAGACCATTTTTGTGTTGATTTTTTGCTGTACTCAAAATCGGAGACTGCTCCGATTTGGGCACAGCAAAAAATCGGACACAAATCGGATCTGACAAAATCGGATGGCAATTAGGCCAAATCTGTTCCGATCCGCAGCCTTTAACCTGGGGGCCTAATGCTGCATGGGTCAGAGAAAAGACAGGATTGTTTCTTGGACCGATTTTGCTCAGTACACTAAAACTGCTCCTAACCATCTAATTTCACTTCAGCAATGTATATATATACATTGTGGAAGCGAAATTAAGTAAAAGCAAGGGTTAAAATAAAAGATCTGTGTATTCTCACCTTTCCAGCGATCCCCCGATGGCTCCAGCAAGCACCGGTGTGACTACAGGACCTGCCGTTTACGTCACAACCTGATCAGCTGATCGGGTCACATGACCGGTTCCACGTAACTGCGGTCATGTGACCCGATGACGCTGCCGGGTTGTGATGTAACGGGCAGGTCCTGTAGTCACACCGGAACTTGCTGGAGCCATCGGGGGATCGCTGGAAAGGTGAGAATACAGATTTTTTTTTTTTTTTTTTAACCCTTTTTTTACTTAATTTCACTTCTGCAATGTATATTTTACATTGCAGAAGTGAAAGGCCCGCACAGCTCTGAGGAAATCACGGACCCGGACACAGAAATAGGACCTCCTGTGGTGTCCGTTCCTGTCTGTGGGGTCCTGCAAAAAGTACAATCCCACGGGCAGGAAAAAATATGCGATGTGAAACCAACCTTAAGCACCAATCCGTGCCCATAGGGATACACGGGGGCCAAATCGGATCCGTGGCTATCTGTTTTACAACGAATAAGTATAAATCATAATGTGAAGGGGGCCTTAAACACCAGAAGACATAAGAAAAAAGCAATGAAAACAATCTTTGAATGATGGGTATTCTGACACCAATGCTTCACATGATCGTTAGAAGGTGAATGTATACCGTATTTTCGGTCTATAAGACGCACCAGATTTTAGAGGTGGAAAATAAGGAAAAAAAATGTGGTAAATATTTAATAACAGAAATAACATACTATTATATAGAATATCACCACATAATAGCATGTTATTACCGTATGTTGGAAGCAAAAAGCAGGTTACTGTACTATGAGACCCGTGTGGTGTCAGTAAAGTACTATATGAAGACGTGAGTATAAGGATGTGGGCACAGGGGTTTATATTTAAAGCACCACTCCAGCACTGAAAAATAACACTGGAGTGCTGCTTTAAGATCCCATGGGTGAACTATAACTCCCAGCATGTCCTGCAGATCCTATGGCATGCTGGGAGTCATAGTTCACCACAGGAGTGGTAGAGCGCTTTTTATGTTTTGTAATTAAAAAATATTTATTGAATTCTCACTTGTACTGCTGTGCTCACATCACCACAGCTCCTGCAGCAGTCAGCCACACTCTACAGCTTACAGGACCTGTGGTGAGGTAATAAGAGGGGAGGCTCTGTGCGGTCATGTGCCTCCGCCCTTCATTACCTCACCACAGTCCTGCAGCAGTCAGCCACACTCTACAGCTTACGGACAGTGGTGAGGTAAGAAGGCTGAGTTCACTGACGCACAGAGCCCTCCTCTTAATTACCTCACCACAGTCCTTAAGAGGAGCTTGTACGGCAGGGGGAACTTTCTGCTGAGGGCATTGAAATTGTACAAACAACTTGAAAATTACCCGCTATATTTGGCTAAACCATCAACTCACCCCTACTGTGGTGGCTGGAGCGGATTCTTTTTGGCATGGCTTGGATGTTAGGTGATCTTGTTGCTTTTCAACTACTTTTCCAGGTTAGATAGAGCCCTAGACATCACTGGGGAGGCTGGGGCATAGATATCAATGGGGAGCTGGATTTAAAGGGCAGACATACAAACGCAATACTACCAGCCGGAGCACTGCGCTCTCCAGGATCTGCACGAGGGCCGCAGAAAAGGTCAGTGAGGGCTACATTCGGCCCTGGGGCCTGAGGTTCCCCACCCATTGTAATAAATGTCTGCAGGACCTGTGGTGACATAGTGAAGAGGGAGGGCCCTTTGCTGTCATGTGATGCTCCAGCCCTCCCTCTTCATTACGTCACCACAGGTCCTACAATGATGGGGAAGACTTGGCAGCATGTCAGGTATGCTGTGCCTGGCCCTGTGAGTGCAGTGATCTGCAGGACTGCAGCGATCCCTCCTGTAGTCCTGCCGCCTCCTTCCACACATCTCCACAGCTGCTGCAAGAATCCTGCAACACTGGGGAAAACGTGTCCAATGTTTAAGTGAAGGAATATTTATTAGCTGCTCCCTGCTCGACGCTGACAAGTGGGCAGGGAAGTGGCTAAAGAATATTTCTTCACTTTAAGCATCAAGACCATGTGGTTTCCCCAGGGCCAGATTCCTGCAAGGGGACCCCCCCCCCCCTTCCTGCCTACTACAGTCGCAGTCCACCACTGTCCACAGTAAGCTGCAAGCCCCCTCACCACAGCAAAAGTACATTCAGACCATAAGGCGCATCCCCCACTTTCCTCCAAACGTGGAGGGAAAAAGTGCGTCTTATGGTCCGAAAAATCTGGTCTTTTTTCTTATTGCATCATTCTTAGATCCAAATTCTGTCCTTGTTATTTCTACAATAAATCTTTGAGTCCAAATCCTCAGCTTTACACATCCAGAAGATTAAAGTCTACATCCAGGAATCACTAGAGATGGAGCATAATGTAGAGACAGAGACCCTAAAGTAGTGATATGTCACTTACTAGGCTGCTTGCTGTAGTTTTGATTAACAAAAAAAGTTTCATTCAGCAGGTGACTATCACTAGAAGACTAGAAAACCTACTGCCATGTAGACCTCCTTCTTCATGAGCTCTGAACACCGCCCTCACCACTGATTGTCAGCTTTTTGCCTATGCACAGAGTACACAAAAACCTGCCAATCAGTGATATGGGCGGGTTATGCAGAGCTAAGCATCAAAGAACTGCTAGAGCATAGAAAACTTTGATTTTAATCATAACTGCAGCAAGCATCTCATTAAGGGTACATCACTAGAATCAGGGTCTCTGCACCTACATAATGCTGCTCTCAGATGGGGAAGCAAAAAGTCGGAGCCTTCACCGTTGTAGTTGTGTAATAGCAATGAAAACAGTATTGTGAGCATAAAAAAGCAGCATTAGCACTTCCTAGAAGTTTATAAACTCCTGCATAGCTTAATTGTATATTTACAGCCATCTGTTACAGCCACAGATTAGTTTTAGTGAAGCAGATTTATATCAAGTAGATTAATAGCACCTATCACTTGAGAGCAGGCAGCCGAGACGTCATCCTCTAATTCCTATTCCTCACACTCTTCCCTTGTCACTGGAGTCCATGATCTGCAGATACGAAGGGCGGCACACCGGAGCGGAGCGCTGCAGACAATGCCGAAGGGGAGAACGTGCATCATCGACTGGGACTCAACCTTCCTCCTAGACACCGATCTAATCCAAAAGGTTTTATAAATAGGCAATATACAAGTTGTGTTCAAAGTAATAGCAGGGGGTTCTGTTCAAAAACATAAATTAAGCCCAAAATCTTTATAATAGTTTTTATTTCCACCATTGGGAACATTGCACACAGTTTATTAAATCAAAACATGAGAAGAATTTGAGTTAATGTAAATGATGGGTCTTCTTGGGTTAAGTGTTCAAAACAATATCAGTCCAATAGGACTCACTGTTCTTGGTATAAATGATATTATCACGTCAAACAATTACCAGTTGTTGCAGTAGATTCTTAGAAAACCAAAGACTAGCATTCATGATCTGCATGTTTTTAAGTCAGTGTATTTCAATAATTAATTGAAAGGGGGTGTGTGCAACATAATAGCAGTGTGGAGTTCAATTAGTGAGGTCAATCATTCTGTGAAGAAACGTGTGAATCAGGGGATGAAACCAGCACCATTGAAAGCCTGAGAAATATGAGACGTTTGAGACATTGTGCAGAAGAAGGGTCCTTAAATTAAAAAGTTGACCAGTGAGGGTAAAACTTATAAAGAAGTGCAGACAATGACAGGCTGTTCAGCTAAAACGATCTCCAATGCTTTAATATGGAAAGCAAACCTAGAGAAACATGGAAGATAACGGAAGACTACCATTCAAATAGATCGAAGACTAGCCAGAATGGCAAAGGCTCAGCCAATTATAAGCTCTAGGATGATCAAAGACAGTCTCAAGGTACCTTATGAGGACAGACAGAAGACGCTTGTGTCAAGCTAATCTATTAGCAAGAAGTCCCCCTGTTAAATAAAAAGACACGTACTGAACCATATACAATTTGACAAAACACATCAACTGGCCTAAAGAGAAATATTTTGTGACTTATAAGAGTAAAATTGTTCTTTTTTTGGTCCAAGAGCTACAGACCGTTCATCAGACGGCCCCCCAAACTCTGAATTCAAGCCACAGTATCCTCTGAAGACAGTGAAGCATCACTATGGGCATGTTTCTCTTACTATGGTGCCAGGCCTTTTTCCCGCACAGCAGCGATCATGGACCAGTTGGCATATATCAAAATAGTGGAAGAGGTCATGTTGCCTTAAGGTACCGTTACACACACATTTTGTTGCAATGTACAAAATGGAACAATGTGTCCATGATTTCACTGCATCCAGTGAGTTGCAAGCAATATATCTCTGTGTGTAACGTTACCTTGACGCTGAAGAGGTATGGCCCTTGAAATGGGTGTTTCAACAAGACAACGACCCTAAACACACCAGTAACCAAGCAAAATCTTGTTTCCAGTCCAACAAAATTGAGGTTATAGAGTGGCCAGCCCAATCCCTGGACCTTAATTGGATAGAACACTTGTGAGATGACATAAAAAATGCTGCTTTTGAGGCCAAGCCAGTAAATGCAAATAAATTGTGGGATGCAGTCAAAGCATCCTGGGCTGGAATAACAGTTGACAGATGCCAGAAGTTGATTCACTCTATGCAACGTAGTTGTATAACCAGTTTTTTTTTTTTTAGAACTACTTCACCTCTAAATATTAGGTCAATAATTCACAGGACTGCTAAATCCTTCGGGAAAAAAAAAAAAAGTACATATTTTGAGTTTGTAAGAACAAATGCAGACACTGCTATTTTTTTGAACAGCCCAATGTTCATTTTTTATTTCCTTTAAAGTAATAAATTATATACATTTCTATTCATGTTTTGATTTATAAAATAGTGGCTAATGCTCCCCATGTACAGAAATAAAAACTATTAAAGATTTTGGGCTTAGCAGTCACAACTTGTGAGCTGTGAACAGTTATGTACAAAAGTTAATGAGAGTTCACTGCGCTCCAGACCAAAGCAAACCTGGAACAGCAGCAACATGATCAATATCACCTGACATCGCGTCTCATAAGAGAGAAGCAGCTTCAGTTGCCATACTTAAGGTGAGTAAATTTCATATTTGACCAACTATTGCAGGGGAATTTTCAAGTTGATAATTTTGTGCGGTCTCCGAATGATGGCAGAAATATTTGAATGGAACCCGGCAGATAAAAAGGTTCCCCAATTGTCATAAGGCAATGTAGACTAACTGTTACCAGTGTACCGGTCACCAATAGCCCTGAATTCCAGCCTCTTTGTAACCAAGAAAGAAGTCATCAGACATCCACAAGGAAATCCCTTAAGACAATGCATTGATATTCATAGGGAAACTGAACAGTTATATTTTCCAATGCACAGCCAGCATGTATCCGACATTAGATCTGTCATTTCAGCTGTTTGCTTTACTCAAATGCTGGAACTTTTTAGAAGCAAGACTATACTTCTCGGGTGACTAGTCCCCCTGTTGGCTTCATCCTGCCCCACTTTCCCTAGTGACAAATATCCTCTTATACACATACACACATAGGGAGACCAGTCTCAGTAAGAGCGGGGCACAAAAAAGACACCGGGGTCCAGTCTTTGGCCGAGTCCATAACCAGTCTTTAAATGAATATTTTCTCTAAAACGCTGCAGCGATTTACAGGAAACATGTACGTGACATAATGGACTCTGCTTCTGGCTGTCCGAATCATATCAGCAAGAATCTACTGTCAGGATCCCTGTAAAGGTCTATATACTGTGTGCAGAATTATTAGGCAAATTGTATTTGAGGATTATTTTTTTTATTGATCAACAACTATGTTCTCAATCAACCCAAAAGACTCAAATATCAAAGCTTAATGTTTTTGGAAGTTGGAGTGGGTTTTTTGTTAGATTTGACTATCTTAGGAGGATTTCTGTTTGTGCAGGTAACTATTACTGTGCGGAATTATTAGGCAACTTAATTAAAACCAAATATATTCTCATCTCACTTGTTTATTTTCACCAGGTAAACTAATATAACTGCACAAAAATCAGAAAAAAACATTTCTGACATGCAAAAACAAAACCCCAAAAAATGAGCGACCAATATAGCCACCTTTCTTTATGATGACACTCAGCAGCCTTCCATCCATAGATTGTCAGTTGCTTGATCTGTTTACGATCAACATTGTGTGCAGCAGCCACCACAGCCTCCCAGATACTGTTCCCAGAGGTGTACTGTTTTCCCTCCCTGTAGATCTCACTTTTTATGAGGGACCACAGGTTCTCTATGGGGATCAGATCAGGTGAACAAGGGGACCATGTCATTAGTTTTTCTTCTTTTAGACCTTTACTGGCCAGCCACGCTGTGGAGTAGTTGGGTGCATGTGATGGAGCATTGTCCTGCATGAAAATCATGTTTTTCTTGAATGATACTGACTTCTTCCTGTACCACTGCTTGTAGAAGTTGTCTTCCAGAAACTGGCAGTAGGTCTGGGAGTTGAGCTTCACTCCATCCTCAACCTGAAAAGGTCCCACAAGTTCATCTTTGATGATGCCTGCCCATACCAGTACCCCACTTCCACCTTGCTGGCGTCTGAGTCGGAGTGGAGCTCTCTGCCCTTTACTGATCCATCCATCGGCCCATCAAGAGTCACTCTCACTTCATCAGTCCATAAAACCTTTGAAAAATCAGTCTTAAGATATTTCTTGGCCCAGTCTTGACGTTTTATCTTATGTTTCTTGTTCAAAGGTGGTCATTTTCAGCCTTTCTTACCTTGGCCATGTCCCTGAGTATAGCACACCTTGTGTTTTTTGATACTCCAGTAATGTTGCAGCTCTGAAATATGGAAAAACTGATGGCAAATGGCATCTTGGCAGCTTCACGCTTGATTTTCCTCAATTCATGGGCAGTTATTTTGCGTCTTTTTTGCCAAACGTGCTTCTTGCGACCCTGTTGGTTATTTGCCATGAAAGACTTGATTGTTCGTTGATCACGCTTCAAAGGTTTGGCAATTTCAAGACTGCTGCATCCCTCTGCAAGACATCTCACAATTTTGGCCTTTTCAGATCCCGTCAAATCTCTCTTCTGACCCATTTTGCCTGAAGAAAGGCATTTGCCTAATAATTAAGCACACCTTATATAGGGTGTTGATGTCATTACACGACACCCCTCCTCATTACAGAGATGCACATCACCTGATTTACTTAATTGGTAGTTGGCTCTCAACCCTATACAGCTTGGAGTAGGACAACATGTATAAAAAGTATCATGGGATCAAAATACTCATTTGCCTAATAATTCTGCACACAGTGTAAGTATTGTATAGGTGATTAAATTGGCTAATTCTCAGACATTACTCGAGGCGTCTTTACTATAGGATATCCTCAAGACATAACCTGCTGAGGATACTTAAAAACCAGCTAGGGACAAGTAAAATCGAAAGCATAGCCGAAGAAATAAAAATCACTTAAAATAAAGAAAACAAAAAAAAATTCAATTATAAAGAAACCTACTTGTCTGCAATCAAGTAGTAAAGATCCAATTCATGCTGTCCGTGGTTCAGGCAGGATGAATGAGATGACAGGTTCCCTCTAATGTCAGGGAAATCAGCAGAATAATATTCTCCTACACGTAAGACACAGATTGTACTCTGGGGTACATCTAGCACAGAAACGTAAATGAGCTCTCGGCATATTCCAAGTTGATGGAATCTGTAGTAATGGATCTTTACTTTTGTTGCAGCGCAAAACATTTTAAATGTTAAAATGTATTTACTCGAGTATAAGGTTAAGGTGGGAAATGCAGCAGCTACTAGTAAAATACAAAAATAAATAATAAAATGACATTGAGGTTAACTCCTTTCCGACCCATGACGTTATACAACGTCACAAGCGATTGATGCTGCAGCATTGTGCCTCCCTATGAGCGGTGTAAAAGAATTAATTATAAAGTTTTTACATAATGCAAAAGAAACCCTTAAGGGTATGTGCCCACATAGTGGTTTAGTGACGTTCAACCGTCAGTAACCGGTGGAAATTTGCAGAGCCTAGAGTTCTGAGCTCTGAAGTCTCCAGCTGTTTCCCAGCGTTTTTCAGCGTGTGCACAGCGTTTTTCAGTCGTTTTTCGGCAGTTTCTATGGAGGATTTTGTTCATGAAAACGATCAAAACCGCTGAGAAGAATTGACATGTTGTATGCTCCTAAACCGCTAGAACCGCTCAACCTCTGCAATCCGCTCACATAACCACTATGTGTGCACAACGTTTTCTAATTACATAGGTACTTGTAAGTCCTAACGCTGCTTGGATTTACATAAATTTAAATAAAACCTATGCTAAACCGCGGCGTTTTCGCTGCTAAACGACGTTAACCACTATGTGGCACATACCCTAAAAGTTCAAATCACCCTCCTTCCCCCATTCAAAATAAAAATATAAAAAATAAAAATATCACATTGATATACCGCAATACAGAAACACCTATCTATCAATAGATAAAATCAATTAATGAGAGCCGTAAACTGCGTAAACGGAAAAAAAAAGATACAAAACGCCAAAATTATGTTTTTTTGGGCTATGCAACATTGCTATGAAACGCAATAACAGGTGATGAAAACATCGCATCTACCCAAAAATGGCATCATTAGAAACGTCAGCTCCAGACGCAAAAAATAAGCCGCCAGAGAACAACAAATATGCCTCCCGGAGCATGCACCGACATCAGGCGACGGGTGAGGCGACAAATCACCGATCATTCGCCAAATTCCCGCAATTGTGAGGCAATTTGATGGTGATAATTCCAGGGCGACATATCGCCGTCAAAAATGTCTCCTGCGGTTGCAGCGTGTAAAGGTACCTAAAGGCCGCTTTACAGCGTTGAATATCAATATCGTTCCGATATTGCATACGATTCACGGGAGAGCGCACCTTTTTGGCACTTGTCCAAGATCGCATAAGAGATGTCACATAGGGAGATATCGGCAGGCAACGCAACTACATGGTGTACGCCCCTCTTTGCGCTGGGTATGAGCAACTGAGGGAACGACCATTAACATTGGAGTGAATAGGGGAAGTTGCGCTCCAAATCGTTGTTGCGCTGTCACACAGCACGATCATGTCACATCGCATATGCAATATCGTACGGTTGAAGGGCTTGCACAATCTTCTTGCAATACCGTAGTTACGTTGTTTTCACGTCGCATTGCCCATTTACATGACAACGCACAACAATATCAACTGCAACGGCCGTACCACGCGACTTTTTATCGATGCTGTGTTGCCATATCGCGACGTGTAAAGCTGGCCTTAGGAGTGTGCATATGAGATTTCTGAAATCTGATGGATTATGCTGGTACTGCAAAATAATGCGTATTTTAAGTGCTAATTTCGCAGCAGAAACATGTGAATTAACCTTTAGGCTCCATTCACACTGTGCAATTGTGGTCTGTTTTGCTTGTCAGTTTTTGTAGTCAAAATCAGGGTAGGTGATAAATACAGAAGTGGGGACATGTTTCTATTATACTTTTCCTCTGATTGTTCCACTCCTGGTTTTGCTACAAAACCTGATGAGCAAAAACAGACCAAAAACAGTGTAAATGGAGCCTTATAAGCTTTCACTCTTTGGGGGTTTGCGATAAGATTTTGGAGTGTATGTGGGTATATTTGCCCACTTATCGTGAAGAGGATTTGTGAGGTCATATTGACGTTTATGAAGGGTCCTGACTAGCTATTGACATTTTGGATGTAGAAAAGGTTCAGGTCAGAGGTGTGTGCGGCAGGTCATGTTCTTCCACACCAAATTCCCCAGTCATGTCCTTACGGACCTTGCTTTGTTCATGGGGGAACAGTTACTAAGAACAGAAAAAAGCCTTCCCCAAATTGTTACCCTCAAAGTAATTATCCAAATAGATTGCTTAAGACTTTTCCCTTCAATAAAACTAATGGACCCAATTGACAAAAAAATAAACATAAATCCCACTGTATTATCCCCCCTCCAAACCTAAGCTGACAATGCAGTCTGGCAGGTAATGGATTCTGAATTTGGCACTCCATATATCACCAGTAGTGATGAGCGAGTATGCTCTGCCTGCTCGGTACTCACACGAGTATCCCGGTACTCGGGATGCTCGGCGAGCACAGAGTACCGCCGAGATGCTCGGACTGCTCGGTAATAAGCGATCTGACACACGTTACACAGCTCCCTTCAGTGCACACAGTGAGCTGGCACCACACAGAGAGCAGATTCATTGTTAGGATCCCTCTGGGGGCCACAGCAAGGTGTTGTAGTTGCAGCGATTCAAAAGCCCCCTCCGCCTTTCCAGCATACTGTTTTATAACCGAAGTCTGTGGCGAGCCTGTCACTCATTGACTACATTGGCTCGTGCTCGGCGAGTACACGAGTATCTTGAGATGCTCGGCCAGAGCACGAGCACCCGAGCATTTTAGTGCTCGCTCATCACTAATCACCAGCTTTCCATCACACCAGTTTGATGATAAAAGGCTTACCTTCAGTTTTTGGGCCAGGTAAACCCCTGCTATGAAGCACCCTGCATAGTCTTTGAGCGTCTTATTAATGTCAGAGAAGGTTTGGACTCTGAATTTATTGAGACACTTCATGTGACAAGTATTCAGCGGTTGGCAGAGGACCACACAACTTGTTGCAAAGGCGGTGTGCTATCACAGAACCACGCTCAAATTTTGATGACTTAGAACTAACCAATCCTTCATAAGACGCTTTTTATCCAAAGGAATAAAGTACAAGGCATATTAAAATCCAACAGCCCCATGCTCATTTCCTCCATAAAATACTAGATGAGAACCAGGACTCCATGAGAGTTGGTAGGATAGTGCAGGTTTGAACCTCTATCTAATGTGTAACTTGGTATCATCTGTAGTGGCATTCAGTGGAGACAGCATGTGTCGATTTTGCCTCATGTTTTTAGCATCCTACATAACGTCTATCCATAAAGTAGCACTTGCCACTCAAAATGCACAACAAAGAGGGCGAAACGTGCGTTGGGGCATCCGCAGCCAGGGAACACAGCCAAGTAACAAGATCTGTCTACATCAGGTTTACTTCTAACTTTACACTCGATATGACCATATTGGACTACGTCTATAAGGACTATATAAGGAACAATACTATACCATTATGATGTATATATACCGTAGTATTGTATATTTATATATTACAGGGCTATTTGGACTAGGCACCTTATATTTATACAGCGGAGGCCTACAGCATTCATTCATCTAAAGGAATTCATATAGCAATTCTGAATAAATCATTAAATTTAATTGATGACATTGTGACCTTATATTTATAAGATCAATGATTCGTTTGAGCAGTTTCTGGTTCCTTACCCTAAATTGGGGAACCGTGTTTATTTAATCATTTATAGATTTTTTAAAATACAATAATAAAAAGTTTATTTTTGGATATTTGGATTTAGTGTGCTTAATAAATTAGAGGACATTATTGCCTCCTTTTTGGGATTGAGCAATCAAAAATTTAGCGTTTTGGTCCTGAACAACAGACCATCAGAATACAAGCTAAGGCCACTTTATTATTTATATAGCGCCATTAGATTCCATGGCGCTTTACATAAGGGTGGACGAGGACAAGTTGAATATAATCGTGTAGTCCGGACAAACAGGAACAGGAGAGGATAGGACCCAGTCCGCGAGGGCTCACAGTCTACTTGAGCGAGTCCCCCACGCAACGATTGTTGCTTTACTGCTGCTCGTCCGTCTTTTTTGATCCCGTGAACATCCGGCAGTCAGCTTATATCCTGATAAAGGTCCGTTCAGGACTGAAGCGCCAACCATTCCTTCTCCGTCATTTTGAGTGTCGAGTGTATTTTGCATCAATGTATGGACTGGCCCACGGTACTATTCACTTAGCGGAGTCACGTATATTCCTCCATCATTCTATCTATAAAGCGTCATAATATACATTCACAAGTTCAATCGAAGGTTATAAAATAAAAGTCCAGAACAGCATCTATCGGTCTTTTTCCATATTTTATTTGGGTAATTTAAAAGGTAACAATAGTGTTAAAACTACTACAATATCTTTCCACAGCCATAGCTCACAGACCCACAAATAACCTTCTATATATAGATTTTTTTTGCCTTTTTTTCTCCATTTTTACCTTTTTTTTAACCTTACCTATTCATAATAAAATGCCCATTATAACAGTTTCACACTAATAGCAACTATATGTGGAGGGAAGGATCTAGTATAATGGAAAGGAGAGGGGGGGGGGGGCATGTACTTTGTGATGTCATTATTGTAATTCGTAATCAAGTTAATAAGTAGAGAAATTATGGGGGCGCAGCTACGCCAGGCAGCCACGGGAGCCCACTTTATATAGGTCCTTCGTAGCTTAAGAAGCCCACAAGACATTGCTCTACAATGCATTCCGAGGATCTTTAGCCGTGAAGGTGATCACCAATGCATTGACATCAAGCTGGTGATATATAGTCAAAGCAATTTATTCAGTAACATATAAAAACACTAAACTTAGAAACTAGATCCCAAAAAATTTCTGAAAAAAGAATCAACTTTGATATACAAAAACAGTCATTGAATGTTTTATACAAAAGTTTTTCAAACATAAACTCATTTTCTCAGTGCGTTTTTCAACCAGCTTAAGTTACTGGGTCCAGCGCAAAGTGTTTATATTTATATATATATATATATAATTTTTTTTATTTTATATTTTACTATTTTTTATTTTTTTCCCGGAACAGTAATATAAAAAAAACACAAAATAAAATAAAACAAGACTCTTATAGAAAGAATCTTTGCTGGTCTTAAGAATGAATGTAACATGGAACCCTTTGATTCTCAGAGGCACACAAGATGGGCTCCTTAGACAAAAGAATGAACAAGGGGAGAAAAGAAAAAAGAAAAATCATCAGTTTATTTGTACAGAGGATGTATTTTTTTTTTTTTCCAGTCTCCTCAAATAAACGTGATTCACTTAAACATCACTAGAAAAAACAAAAGAAAAAGTTAGAAACTGTACAAAAAAAATTAAAATAAAAAAATTAACATAGTATAATCCTGCAGGATCGTTTGATAGAACGAAAAGGCTTTAAGGAGCAGCATTATAAAGTATGGCCAGAGGTTTCTTTGGTTTGGTCTAACACATAAGAGATGATATCTATCTCAGACAGATTTAGTTAATTTTTGAAGAAGAAACCTGCACAATTGAAGACGAGAACTAAGAAGAATTGTTATACAAGCGGGAGGTGCATCGGCCAGGGGCCGTCCTCCCAGGGGAGGTGTGCGGTCCGGCACTCAGCTGTGCTTTTCATGTATTGTATGAGCCAGGGTGGATTTATCCCCATAGCAGACAGCAGCTTTCTTTTTTTCATAGCAGCTTGGTTTGTTTTATGAAACACTTAAGATGGAGCAGTAAGAGAAAAAAAACCATTGAAATCTTGTATAACCCGCGGGCAGTGTCGATTATAAAAGGTATAGACAAAGGGGGAACCTACAGGACCACCCAGCACTAAGATCAAGAATAGGGATTAAAACGCACACATCCACCGTGAGATTAGATTAAAATATGAAAAAATGAATTATTCCAGCTACATGGTTCAATGTTTGAATCTGAAACAGCGGAAAAAGAAAAAAAAAAGGGTGGTGTAATAAAGGAGCCATAATAGCAAATTTAAAAGAATAGGGCTCGGAGGGGAGTAATTGCATAGCTGGATTCTCTGGTGGAATATGCAATGTTCGCTTCATATGGTCTCATGAAGCCAAAGTCTTACTGAGGTTATGTGGCGTTCAAAGAGGAAGAATCTAATTGGGCATACATTAAAAAAAATAAGTGTGCCAGAAAGAAGAGATTGGGGGCACAGTTTGTTCAAAGACCTCATTGGTAATTTCCCTTCGCAGCAGGTGAAAATAAAATCCAATCATTAACCCTGCAGGCCCACGTATTTGCTAGACTGGGAGAACTAGGACCACCAGAATAATCATCATCCTGGGTAGCAGTGCAGTAGATCTCCGCTGCGTGGAGCCCTGCTTGTGCGTAATAGGGGGAGACGTGAAATATTAGGGCTAATGCTATTGACCCCGGGACATTTAAGGTTTAAGTAAACTTGAGTCTTAAGAGGCAATATCCGGGATTTAATAAGAGGAAAAAAAAAAATGTCTCCAAGCACTAAGAGGCATGTAGTTGCCACCAACTTGCCTGTTGTGCTCAGCGCCATTCACCGCCGGAACAGTATCCACAGACCGCTCATATCGGTGACAAAATGGCTTCATCAACACAGCGGAAGCTTCTTTTCTGCTCTGTAGAAGGGGTGGGGAGTTGATGTCATACTGATTGACAGTCTGCTCCCCGCTACCTGACTGGGGGTGCTGGCTGTCAATAAGCAGGACATCGGCTGTGAAGCCCATCAAGAGTAGAGAAGCCGCCGCTCTGTTGACTCAACATCAGCGGTAGCTGCGGGATCACCGGCAGGCGCGGTCTTAGACAGCACCATATCGTCGAACAAAGGCAACGAGCACAAGCAGGAAGGTAGTAGCAACTACCTGATTGTTAGTGCGTAGGCACTTTCTTTTTGTAAAATCCCAGATATACCCTTTAAGTATTAACCTCGGCTGTAGAACCAATGCACCATCCCAGTTGTATACCAATCTTTAGACTTTTTTAAAGTTAATTAACAGCTACTAAGACAGATGCAATTTGCACTAAGCTGTATACAAAAGGACACACAAACAATCCTTTGTGTTTTTTTTTCATTTCGATCTCCCCTAAGCCATGCTGGGAAGTATTGCTGACCTTGTACTATCAAAACCTGCAGGATTGGCATTTCATCAATATCTCATTATTACACAAGTAAGAAACATCTGTAGAACATCTGCATATATCGAGAATTAGTAAAAATCTGATATGATCTTGGAGTTGGCATGACCAGTCACGGGACCTTGTGCAAGGATGATTAGCACCTTTAAATACATAGAGTTTAAAAATATAAAGGAAATTCTAAAGCTCATTCATGACAAAATGTTGCAACTTGCGCCAACAAACAAAAAAGTTTTGCTGTGCCAGTATTGGTAAAATAAAAAAAAAAAAAAAAGTTTTTTTGCAGCAAAAAGTATGATTTCATTTGTGCTCACTTTAGTGGGTGTAAAACAACGACTAAGGTGAGGAGAGATGGGCAGAAACCCCTCGGAGACGAACCACTCGTATACAACTCTCCTCAATGGTACATGATACAAAGCATAGAATAAAAAGATCAAAATAAGATTTCCACTCCGTGCACCTGAGTATGGGGGGGAACGGAGAGAAAGGGAAAAAAACAAGAAAAAAGTTACATCCCGGTATCTCCCGTTGCCAGGAGAACCTACAATGTATTGGTCTGAAACTTTGGAAGCTGCTCAGACACCAAAATGTCGCCTCTGCGGTATGTGCTGGCAGCATGTGACTTATTTAAGGCATCCAAACAGGGAAAGCGATCCCTGCCGCTGAAGTCAGCAGCAGCCAGGATGACCATTTTTTTTGAGCAAATGATGTGGATGAAGGAACCGCTGGAGAGAAAACCAACTTTGCAGCATGAGTGGCTTATGATGCTGTCCTAGTATAAGCCTCTCTGGCTACAATAGGGTTAAAAACCCCGCCACCATAAAAGACAAGCAAATCTAGAATCCCTGGATTGTACAATGCCCGACACTAAAGGCTAATGGTTCCAGCATGCAAATTCTGCTATAAACCGCAGCCGGCTGAGCTCTGCTCAACCTTCTAACCGTAGACGTCACCAACACCGACAGCGTTGACCGTCTACCAACTGTGCCCCAGAGATCTGTAAAGCTATGATAAGGCTAATGGCACTTGTGCTGGAGAAAAGTAAAGTCAGACTTCTATAAAAAAGCACACTCCATGCCATGAGCCAGCACCCTGCTTACCATCCTACAAAACTACACTCACAAAGTTACCATACACAGATCGGTCACTTTCTACCCAAACATATGAAGGTTTGTCAAGATTACCAATATACCTGTTTGCGAGTTTTGTCCACGACTAATAAACAGCCCTGTATTCACTGCTCAGTCATCCACAAGACATCATGTCCCCTGGGTGGTCACCTACCCACATCTCAATGTGTGCTTTTGCTTTATGGGGTCTACTATGAAGATTTGGTGCATGCGCTGTAGAAGATGGGTTCTATACTTCTGACATTTAGCCTCTACAGTCATTCTTTAGAGTGAAGGCAAGCCTTTACTCCAGAAGACGCTGCTTCTAGTAGGTATGCGCTGGACTGTGAAACCGACGCATGCGTGTAAGAGGCAACATGACTGCAGCGTGGGACATTTTCCCCTGCGCATGCACAGTAGATACCAGACAGCAGAAGTGTGCAACGAGGCAGACATCCCAGTGAGGTTACCCATTGTGTATGGATATAACCAGCAAAGACACATGGATGTTTATAGTCGGTAGAAGAACTTTAAGGGATATTCCCATCTCCAAGATCCTATCCCAATATGTAGTAGTATAGCTCTCCTGATCTAGCCATGTTTGTGCAGGCCTTTGCAGCTTACATCCATGGTTACAAGTACGCAGTGATAGCTAGTTAGTTAGCTAGTTACTCGTGGTTGTCATCACGGCTATGGAGTTGTAGTCAGGGTTCAGCTTAGAGACTCCATAGCCCGGATTTTATAGGACATTTCATATTTTTCTCAAATTTGTATGAAAGAATATTAATCACATACTGCATTGAACAGTACCCAATTAATTATATATTTCTGGAGCCTGAGTCGGTCCATCTCATAATGACTGACTCTACTAAAATTGACACAGTTTACGCCACAGCCCTAGTCCTAACCATGGATACATAATCTGCAAAGGCCTGCACATGGGGTAAGACATATGGGATAGGACATTGGAGATGGTAAATCTCCAATGGATTTACCATCTCCTTTGGACATTGGAGCTCTTAAATATTAGCAACCTGTTCAAAACTACATTAAGAAAGTGTCCAGATCCCATAACTTACTGCCTCGCTCGAAATCAGAAGCCAGAAAAGTAAAACGAGTGCGTCTCGATGGCAGTCACATCTAGACCGGAGCCCTCTGCCACCATAGCTGTCCGCTCTGAATCGAAGCTATGATTCCTACAGTTTGCAGCAGCATCGAACCCCCTTGGCATTTACAAAGATTGTAAGATGGAGATGGTTGACAGATGATGGAAATCACACCGGATAGGTAGAACAGTTTTTTTTTTTCATTAAAGCAATTACAGAACAATTTGGTTAACCAAACACAGTCAATCATGTAAATGCAAGTCATCTAACACTGCAAGGCGATTCTGAGGTAGGGTTTGAAAAACATTTGACCGACACAGTTCTAGCGTTTCCATCATATGCGTCTATGTCTTGTGCTGCCGTTATCTGTAAACACCTCCGTTGTAGGTCATGGCCAAACACGAAAATGGAAAACGTCAACATCCATTTGATGCACATCAATTAGCAACCAGACAAACGTATGACCGGAAAGTCCCAATGAGCAAAAAATAAAAGAAATAAATGAGATTTTGAAAAATCAATGGAAATGCCAAGAAAAACCCCCAACATCCTTCTCTAGAAAAGCCAAGATGGTGCAGACACAGAAGCAGACCGCTGATTAAGAAAAAAAAAAACTGATATGTACCGGACTAAGCTAAGCACACACACGACGAACGCCTGTCCTGGCAATCACAGAGCCTTCATTATGTAACACGTCCTTCCATCCACATTCATTGAGAAACCCTGATCAGTAGGGATATAGGTCAGCAAAACACAAACGGTAAAATAATGTAAGAAGTAAAAGAAAATATATGTATATGCTGCAAAAAACTCAGTAGCTCAAAACAAGTCTAATAAAAAAATACAAAAAAAAGAAATATTGTGGGTACTTAATATGTCTTCCCACCCGTTGCCCTGGTTAGCGATGCTACGAAAAGCAAAGTCTAAGCAGGACAACGGAAACAATCATCATAAAATCGTACAGTAATAGAGATAGCTAGACCACGAGGGAGCGGGGTCCCCTGGGAAGAGTTCTGCTGAGAGGTCTAGTGACTGGTCATGCGGCTCAGTGTCAGGAATAATGGTTGTATGGTGGGAGGGGGTGCCCGATGCCATTTTGAAAGTGGTGGTGCTGACGGTGGGAAAGGTACTCGGCATAGCTCATTGTCATCTTCTCGCTACGGTATCTGCACAGGAGACACAAAAATAAGCGGGTTATGTAAGAAGCGGCACTCCGTAGACATGGAAATAAATATTGTATATACTACAGTCATCAGTGACATTACAGAGACATATGCAAACTGTCACTTCAGAGAGGAAGGGGACTTGAACTCTAGCACCACCCTAAAAGTGAAAAATGACCCCAAAAGGGAAACTGTTTTTTTTTAGTTATTAAATCGCCCCCAATGCTATTTAGATCATGTACGAAGTATTAGTAATCAGTGTTTTATTTTCTTCTTTTTTTAAATAGTTTTATTTATCCCTAAAAAGCACTTTAGATGCCTGGATGTTTTCATCAGCTAGCTGGGCAAACAGTCATACAGTCATCCGGGCAGTTAGACATCTCAATCAATAGAAAACACGCCGAATTCATCTGATGCTCTCTACAAGGACCTATGGTGAGTCACAACCATATGACTAATGGGCGGTGCCAAATCTAGATGTCCTTCAGGCAAGGCCTGCTTAGCTCCGCCCACTAGTCACATGGTTGTGACATCACACAGGTCCTTGTAGAGAGCATTAGATGAATTTCGGCATGTTTTCTGTTGATTGACATGTCTGCTAGCCGCCTGGATGACGTTCAGGCGCAAGCTAATGAAAACATCTAGGCATCTTATGTGCGTTTTTGGGATAAATACAAGGACTATAAAAAAAAAAAAAACAAGAACAGCTTACTAATGCACATAACATGACCTAAATAACACTGGGAGCAGTTATAAAAAAAAAAAAACAAAAAAAAAAAAAAAGGGGGCATACAGTTCTTTTACGAGCCTCACCATATGACTTAAGGGCCCATCACACACACAGATATCGGTGACGAGTTGTTGCAACGTCACCGGTTTGGTGACGTTGCAGCGATGTCTAAACACATTGTTGCGTGGACACCTATCAACGATGAGTCATTGATTGCAGATTTATGAACTGGTTCATAAATCTATCGTTGGTCGCACGCTGAACGCGCAGCATCGCTGAGTGGACAGTGGGAACCAACGATCAGCGACCTCACAGCGCCGCACAGCAATGCTGGGAGCTGGTATCCAAGGTAATCTGTGGGTAACTAAGCGCCGCGGTCGCTTAGTTACCTGCTGTTTACTTGGATACCAGCGTGCTCGCTGGTCCGGATCGCTGGTGAGTCTGCCTCGTGTGACAGCTCACCAGCGATCAGCCTTCAATGTCCCAGCGATCCCGATCGTTGGTGGGAACGCCGACACATTGAAGCATGTAACCCAGGCTTTAGGATTTATACCATATCAAAACCTCAATTTGCAGGCATGGTGTTTTGGGGTATTATCAATAGGTGGCGCTAGAGTTAAAGTCTCCCTCTCTAAAAAAGGCCATTTGCATATTTTATTTCCCAGAGGAGCATTGTGGCTTTTAAGTTAGATCATCTAGGAGAATGTATTTAAATACTTATGTATGAATTTGGGCTAAAAATCATTTTTGCAGTTCAGTTTCATTAAAGATTTTGCAGTTTTGCCTTTTACTGACTTTCTCTCTCCCCATTCAACCTTAATGTGTTTTTCTGGGAGGAACTTGAGAGTAAAAACAAACAGCTTTCCCATTGAACCATCAGAATGAGCTCACTGATGGATTCTTAGTAAACTCGTTCTGCAGCCAGCGATAGACAGTCAACACAGGCTGAGAAGTCAAACAGGGCAATATTTTTAATGATCATGATAAAAATATCTAGCAAATAAAAACATGCATTTAAAATAAAAAAAAGTCATCAATAGGTGGTCAATCCATTGAAACTTTACTGATAGTTCTAAGCAATGCCCATATCCATGGGGGAGGGGAAAGTGTAGGTGATTGGCTGGGTCACCACCTCACAGAAAACAAGGGGTGCAATACAAGAAGGTGTAGTAGTGCCTCATTGGGCTCCCACAGACCATCTATGGAGTTACTGGGGATGTTGTGGGCTAGAGGCGAGTGCTGGGGTGCCAGCCTGCATGGTACAGGGAGCAGCGGATGCACACCCCAAATCACTGACTATCTGGAGTCCTAGCACACACACACCCCTGTACCCAGCTATACTAGGGGGACTGGAACACAGTCACAGAAGGACCGCTGAGGACATAGGGTGAAGCAAAGTAAGAAGTCAGTGACTGAGGACTTCCCAGGTTGTAGGATAGGTAATTGTCACTTACAAGGTCCTAGCTTTTAGCACAATAATGGACAGAAGAGCCTCTGTATAAATACATGGATCGCTTTACAAAGTGTATGTATAAGAGCAGAGCGTACATGTAATGTAAAGAGAGTAAGCTGATCCGCCAGCAAAATCCCCGCTGCAATGAAACTTAACCAACAGCTTGGCAACTAATGGAGTCTGTGAATGTAGGTCAGGGCAGGACAAGGGCAGCCCCAGCGACACGCAGGCTTACACTGTACGTGTGAAGAGTGGCCCCGGATAAGTGCACTAATCTCTACACACTAAGCTTTACTGTCTCCACACCACGCCACTTTCACTGGGAGCCAAGGCTTTATCCCTATACGGACGAGTCTCTGGGTGCAACATATCAGAACTGATGAATGACGGGGGTTCTTTTAGGAGGTACTGGACATTATTTGGTAGCAATGTGGGCAATCTGTAGTGTAGAACTGACGTGGAGCCAGGCACCTGCAGGTAAGAGATGCTTAGTAAGAGATGAGCGGGCACTACCATGCTCGGGTACTCTGTACTCAAAATGGGCAGATCGGACGGGCTTAACTCCTGTACAGAGTATAATGGAAGTCAATGGGAAACTGGAGCAATTTTCAGAACGCTCATCACTACTGATCACCTATGAATGGGAGGATGTCTGACAGTTGGGACCGGCAGAACATCCGTACACTTAACCTCCTCTCCACTTATTTTTTGGGGTCTTGCTGGAAAGAGCAGTGTTACATTCATCGATCCCATAGACTGGATGAAGCAGCAGTTGAGCAGCGTAGACTGAGAAACTATGTATTTAGGTGTATAGCCACAGCAGGACTCATAAAATGCTCATAAGATTATATCATTAGAACATTAACCGTAAGTACAACAGCCTCATCGGGTCTAGAGATCTATTTAGGGTGTGTGCAGACGATCTGGAGACGTCCAGGGCGCAGCGTCCCGGACCTGATGGAAGCCGCGGGTGAACGCAGGGTGGGTGCAGCCGCCTGTGCCCGTGATCTGTGCACGGTGCAGAGCAGCTTTTCCCTGCAGTCACCCCTGGACATCGCTTCTGACTCTGCAGCATTAAATTAACATGCTGCGGAGATGAAGAAGTCTGGCAACCTGCACTGAAGCTGAAATAAGCTGCAGAGGGGAGAAGGCACAGTGAGCATGGAATTTCTAGAAATCATCCACTGTGCTGGGACTGTACAAACAGTGTTATGGACGCAGAACAAACATGCTACAAAACAGGACCCATTGAATGGCTGACAGTAGAAATTGTGAACATTATCAGGAATTGATACACAAGTATATTAGAAAATGGTAAAACTTAATAATACACCTGTATTTGGTGAAATCATAATGCCCCTTGCAAAGCAGGTGAAGCTCATGGCGGAGGCCGCTTTCTGTGACTATGGGCAGACAGTACAGAATTTGTATAATACATTGAACTTTTGCAATGTGACAATATAGACGCTTCTCTGTACGTCCGTGTTCACCATACCTGGTCAGTTTAATAGTTTTCCTGAAGTCATTACTGATTGCAGCTTTGTATCCACCTTTCCTCAATAAGGAATCAATGGTTTGTATGTGGTCCCAACCTACAGAGGTAAACAGCATTAGTAATCCTCCCAGGTCCGTACAGTAAAGTCATCACTCCTTATACATTAACTCACATCAACACACTGTGGTTTCAATCATTTTTTTTAAATTTTAGAATCCTTACATTTAGATGTGCATAAAATATTCTGCAACACTGGTAAACATTAAATGGTGTCGTGATAAACAGCGCTGGGTGAACCGCAAGATGTTCGGGTTGCGAATCGGCAGACTTATTTTTTTTTAAGTCGGTCAGGACCGGACCCGAACACGAGTCCGAATCTGGACTTTACAGTTATAAAAAATAGTGGCAGTCAGGGATGGGGGGGCTGTAAAAGAAAGCAAAAACAGTGATTAAAGCAGCAGCATTATACTTACCGAGGGTTTACTGGGGGCTGTAAGGGGATGCAATAATTTTACAGTTGTGTAAGTACATATATATGAATATAGTAAATATTTTTGGATTGTGGAATGAAGTGTCTGTGTTTCAATTGTTTCTTGCTTTTATATACAAGTGATTTGATTTAAAAGCACACTCCCCGGACAGATTAGCTCTTAAATCAGGGTTCCACTGTACATTAGTGATGGCAACAAACCTGCTGTCATAGGTGTGTAAAAATAGATTAACAAAAAAAAAAAAAAAAAAACAGGTTCCCCGTTTTTGATTTTCAGCACAGATAAAGCAGCCAGCTACAGGCTGCCGCCCTATGTGGTGGCTCGACCTTATTTTTGATTGCCAGCCAGGGTAAAACCAGGCAGCTGGGGGCCAGTATATTCAGCATGGCAAGGCATACAATTATTGCCCCGCTTCAGAATAGCAGCAAGCAGCTGTCCCAGAACTTGGCGCATTCATTAGAAGCGCCATTTCCGGGTACTTTACCCACTTCCAGATGTGCTGGGGCGGTGGCATGAGGATGGTAGTACAAGTTATTGACAGCTGTCATTAAGCCCAGAATTGTAATGTTCAGGCTTCTATGAACCACACATTACCAATCCTGTAAGGAAATAGTAAAAGGGACACTGTCAAGTCATTTTTCAGTATGATACTAATATTAACCTTGAATAGTGCCTGGGCAGACCTTTTAAAGACATGTAAAACCATTTTGTACACTTTGTAGTTTCCATGTTATCAGCATTGTCAGACCCTGCAGGGAGCTCCTGGATTAGTCCTCTCCATTAAAACCAAACAGGAATAGCCCTGTGCTGTATAAACTGTCATGTAATTATGCACTCCCTCTCAGCAGCTCTCTCCTCTCTTTGCTAACAGTGTAATGTCAGGTTTCAGTAATTTCTGTTCTGATTAAGACAAGGAGTAGAGAGCTATTGCTGATCTGAGTTATCTAGACTTCCATCTGCTTCTGTAAGCAGGAATCCCACTTTGACAGTTTCTGTGTTGTATTTCACCTCTTTCTTGGCTGCAGACACAGAGTAGAATACAGCCACCCCCAGTGATCTCCTGTGCAGTGATGTCATGTGAATATGGGGAGTGGACAGCAGAGAACTAAGTGGATCATTCACTGTGAGCGACAGATAGAACGAATCTCTTTATTTATAGTCTACACATGAACACCGAGAGTTTAGAGGGAGGAAATAGAAAATGATAGCAGTTACATACGGATTTTTGACCTGACAGTTTTCCTTTAAAAAACAGACTGGAAAAATCCTTTATTACTCCAAAAGTGGTGTTCCAAGCGTGGGGTCCACGGTAAGTATAAATACTCCTGCTTTAATCATCCTTTTGCTTTCTTTTACAGCCCCTCAGCTGAACCTGAACAATAACTTCTCAGGGAAGTCCGTGTATACGGTCCACGCCGAACACTAGGTGTACGGTACGGAGACCGAGCTTTACAGTTTGGGTTCATCCATCACTGGTAATAAGGTATCCTGAGCAACATCCTTTATATATCTATATATATATTTTATTTTTATGCACTGTCTCACAGCAGAGACAAATTAGCGTTATCTTTATACACGACCCCCATTATGAAGTACCTGTGTCGCTGGCAGATGGGCTTACACAATGTGATCGGCATTAAGTGCTTATACATATAGAAATGCAAGCATAGTCTATACAGCAGGGATGCAAGTCACCTTCATATAGTCAGTAATCACATGTACCTGCCTGCTATAGTAATGGCGTCACTGCACCCAGAACATTCATTTATCTTATTTGGAGGTGTAAGGTAATTTAGCTGCTTTGCAATGTGTTGGTGAAGTCACCAGAATTGTGAAAACTATGCATCCAAAAAGCAATAGAAATCCATAGAATTTGTTTTTATGGCTTCACACTTATGTATTTGTTTCTAGATATCTGCTGTGTGTGGTCTAATCATTAGATGCAGTAATAAAAATACTTTGCACAGAAATTGGCTTCTAAATACTGTACATAAATGACAATGCATATTAAATCCACCGACCCAACACGTCCCACAGAGACCTCAAAAGGAGGTTATTAAATCCAAAGAGAAGCCATGACTGACCATGTAGGTTCCCAGTAAAGAGACACGCCTCATCGTGGCTACTGGGTGGTTAGAGATATGGCCATATTTATATGCCAAGTGTCTCAATTCTTAGATATTTCCATAACTATAATGCTAGTCCATTTCATGTATATTCATTATTTCATAGGTTAGTATTCAGAGTGCAGATGTCTTGTTAGCAGGTTATTTGTGGACTGAAAAAAAATAATGTCCATTTCCGATCAGATTCCAGGAACAAACGCAGCAATGCAAGTCTACACAAAAACCATGAACAGCCTCAAAGCCATCTTTGTATCGTCCGAGTGTGTGTATGTACTGGAGAAATAGTTTTATATGCAAACAAAAAACAAACCTGATAAAACAGATGGTAAAGTGAGCAAACCCTGATGGAGATAGGTTTTTCTCTGAAGCAGAAAACCTCTGCGACATCAGAATGGACCCATAAAGTGCATTTATGTAGCAAATGTAATCACTATACACATAAATGCAACATACAGACCAGAGAGCCAATCAATTATTCAGTAGGACCGCCCACTGGACTCCTAAGCCTAGATCCTACAGAAAAGACTGCATGCAGAACAGGACAGTATATGACAATGAAACTTAGAATAAGGGGGTTTTACACCAAGGACATGACCTGAGGATCCGTTTAGAAGTTATAACTAGTACCTGTCCTTCCGCACCTACTTGTACAGACCTAAAGAGGTTTTTCACCCATCCATTTTGACTACAGAAAGCACGGATAGCCATATAGTGCATATAACAGACCTCGGGTACAGTAGAGCAGCATCCATAGCTCTGCTGACACGTCGTCTTGTAAGTACTTGAATACAAAGACTTTGGGGCATATTTTCTTAGAACTCTACATTGGATTGTTCCTCTGGAATCTCTAGGAAACTGACAATTGGGTGTTACCAGGTGGTTGTGTCCCTACATGCTGACAAGTCAGAATTTATTGGTAGATACAGGACCAAAGCAGAAGGAGCCGCACAACGCAGAGTCAGGCGTGGGCTACACAGCGACTGCTACCGGGGCTGTGGAGTTGGAGTCGTGGAGTCAGTGTCCATTTTGGTCGAATTCAGGGAAAGAGGAGTCGGATGTTTGGCTTACTGACTTTACAGCCAGGGTTGCGAAGTCAGAGTCGGTGTCCATTTTGAGTCTGATTTAGGGAAATTACTGACTTCACAGCTCTGGCTGCAACAGGCAAACGGTGGTCGCAATTTAACCCTTCACGTACTGCATTAAGCTGAAACCAGTATGATTTCTTGCAACCAAGGCTAGGACGTCGGATTCAGGGAAATGGAGTAGTTGGATTTTTGGCTTACTGACTTCACAGCTCTGGTTGTGGAGTCGGTGTCCATTTTAGTGGAGTTGGAGTCAGACAAATTGAGGAGAGTCGGGAGTCAAATGTTTGGCTTAACTCAGTGATGGCGAACTCCAGGCCTCGAGTGCCACCAACAGTGCAGGTTTTCAGGATTTCTTCAGCATTGCACAGAGGTTGGAATCATCCCCAGTGCAGGTGATTATATTACCACCTGTGCAATATAAGGAAATCCTGAAACCTGCACTGTTGGTGGCACTCGAGGCCTGGAGTTCGCCATCACTGGCTTAACTCCACAGTCCTGCTGCAACCTGCTTGTTGAGGTGCCTTTGTGGATCGTAACGTGCCCCTTTACATCTGCACTATGCTGTGAAGTAGCCATGGCACTGACGCAACCTGAGCTGCAGCAACAAATTTCTGTCTAGCTCCAGCTTTAATGAATACAACTAATTTAACAGATCTGTCTCCTTTCCTGACATGGCAGTGTTTTTTTTAAGGGGTTGTCCCAATTTTATAAAAAAAGGTAAAATTGCCAAGCGCTAGTAAAATCAAGAAACTTTACCTTTTAGTCCTTATTAAAACTCCTCGGCGCTCTAAAGAATGGAGGGCTTTAGTTCTATGGTGTGCGGCTCATGCCAAGGTTACCAGCACCTCTGCAGTGTATCAGTAATGGCCAGTTTTATAGGCAAGAAGAAAAATACTAAACGTTGAGAGGCTTCAGTGCTCAGCGGTTGATACCTTTTAAATAACGGTTTCTTACCTTTTAATGGCCATCAACCACTGAGACTCAATTTGGCAATTGTCCATCCTAACATGGCACAAGGAGTGTGCGCTCACTGCTATAGAGCTCATCTGATCTTAGCTGGATCCGGACGCTTATGTGTCACTGAGATGCATAGTCCGGGCCGGCAGCTCAGCCATGCAGTCGGCCCATAATGTTAATCATCAGTAGCGCACCAACCTCCACCCATTTTCAATCCCGGGCTTCGTCGCAGCTCTGATTTTTTTGACAAATTATGGCTGTCATTGACCCATTCTATAACTCCGATTATCACCACACTATGGGATGAGCTGGTTAAGCACCAGAGTTGGCACATCTACTGGATACACCAAATTCTGGGCAGCTGCGGGCTGCTATTTTTAGCTTGGGGAGGGTCCAATAACCATGGACCTCCCCAGGCTGAGAATGGTAACCCCCAGCCGTGAGCTTTATCTGCGATGGTTATCAAAATTGAAGGGGGTGGGGGATGACTATCCCCATATGGCTTATTTATTTCAATAAAAAAATATGTGGGGCTCCCCTGCATTTTGATACCCAGCCAACATAATGCACATGGCTGGGAGTGCAGCTCACAGCCATGTTCTTTATATGTACCGAGTATCAATATACGGGTGACCCCCCATCGTTTAATTTCAATTTATTTTTACTTGCCAGCTCGGTACCCAGACCGCTAGTGTAAGGGGCGACCAATGACAGCCACAGGCACAGAGGGTCGGGGCACAGTCTGACTGCAACCAATTACAAACAGTGTTACAGTGTGGGAGGAGGAAGCAGTGAATATTCATGAGGTTTAATGAGCGGACCTAAAAGTAATGTGAAAGGCAAGCAGTTCTAGGTAAGTAGGACCGCTTTAATCCCCATTTTGCACTAAAGCTTGCCCATTGAACTGCAGCAGCATTTCACCATATTCAGGCGGCCGAACCTGTACAGCAACACTGACTTCCCTGAAGACCATTTTCAAGGCCCATGCACTTTAGTATTCGAGTTCGCCCATCACTAACTGCAATCAATGTATTCAGTTGCTTAAAGTCAATATGGTCCAAGCAAAGCTAAATGTAGTCAATGTGAACAAGGCCCAGCCCAGATGGATGCATCCAAGCATTGTTAAGGAACTCAGCTCAGTTATTGCTGTACCTCTGTATGTGTTTGTTAATGACTTTTATAGACTGGTACTTTATAGAGCAATGGCACAATGATAACGCAGTGCCCGTTTACAGAAAGGTCTCCTGATCTTGTTCAAAAGGTTTGTGCGGGTTATAAATAGGAATATGGCTGCTTTCACACTGGCAAATTTTCAAATCCGCATCCATCCGCTTTGAAACAGATGGCCAAGGATCAGTTATGGCCTCCCATGTTATCCTATGGGCACAGATTGGTCCTAAAGTGGCCATCCGTGTGTCTCAGTTTTGTCACGGATCCGTTAAAGTCAGCATTTTTCATGTACCCAGAAACAGAAACTGTTCCATTTCTTGGCTTCATCAAAGCAGACACCAGACAGACAGGATCCATTGGTGTCCATCTGAAATTATAATGAGCTCTATGGAGGACGGATCAGTACAGATCCATGAAAACAACAGATCGTGAACGATCCGTTTTGCTGTACTGAGCATGCTCAGAAGGTACAGCTCCTCCCACCCCTCTCAGGTAACGGATGACGGATCTGTTAAGCGTTCCGTGAACATGCTTTGACATCCTTTTGCACAGTCCATGACTTTGCATGAGAATTTCATGTAATCACACGGATTTGCAAAATTTGCCAGTGTGAAAGCAGGCTTAGTGATGACGTAAAACAAATGAGATCCAGCACTGTTTTAATAATGATAGAAGTTGTCAAACCATCGAGTTTTTATGACGAATGTTGACATATGGGGAGCTCTGGACATAGTATTTTTGGACTTTGCAAAGCATTAGTGGGGAGTTAGCCCTACCATGCTCGGGTGTTCGGTGCTTGTAACGACCAGTTGGAGGCTTAGATGGGCGCGACACATGTACTGAGTATAATGGAAATCAATGGGAAACTCGAGCAATTTTCCAGAAGATCTTCCAAAAAAAAAAAAATGCTTGAATGTCCTATTGGAAAGAGCTCGCTCATAACTACAAAGCTTTCGAAACGATCCCACAAAAGTTTAATGGTTAAAGTAAGGTCTTTAAAATTAGAAAGTAACGTTTGTAATTTGATCAAAAACTAGCACAACACTCCACACCCAGAGAGTCGTGAATGACCGCTCCTCTCCATAGTCTCCGGTTATACATGGTGTACCCATAAGTTCAGTGCTGGGTCCACTAACTTCATTATTAATGATATAGAAGATAGGATTAACAATGGGGTTTCTATTTATCCAGATGACACTAAGCTATGTAGTAGAAGTTACTAGCTGTGTTGGACTAATAATGTTCAGGCATTCACGTGGTAGAGGAGGTTCAATTAAAAGAAATGTTATTTATCAGGGCATTAATTAAATGCAGACACCATAGTTTCTAGGTTGAGGAAAATTAGGAGAGTCACTTGTAGACAAGGATCTGGGTGAACGTAGAGATCACAGACTAAATACCAACATGCAAATGTCAATCAGCGGCTTCTAAGACCATCAGAATATTCTGTATTAAAGGCATGGACTGGTAGGACAGGGATGTAACACTAGCACTATATTAAGCTCAGGTCTGGGCACCAGTTCACAGGAGGATGCCCCGGAGTTAGAAAAACTACAATAAAGGGCCAAGAAACTGAAAAGGGGCATGGAGGATTTTAGTTCAGAGCAAAGAATGACATTTATTTAGTCTAAGGGACACATGATTAAGCAGTGGACAACCCCTTCTGAATCCTCTTGTACCCCCCCATTAAAAATAACTGACCTTGTACTCCCCCTCCTGTTCTGCTGTTGGTAACCAAGGCTATTGTGGCTTTGTGACATCACGCGAGTCCGATTTCCAATCACCGCCGGCTTCCTTCTCCCCGCCTTCATACCAAACGATCCATCATCGGGAAGTGAATCCTGTGGCTGCAACTCAATTACTGATGATAGCTCGTTTGGTACAAAGGCGGGAAGAAGGAAGCTGGCGGTGATTGGAAACGGGGCTCGCGTGATGTCACAATAGCCGCGGTTACCAACAGCACTGAACCGGCAGCAGAAAGAGGAGAGTACAAGGTCCATTATTTTTAATGGGGGAAACAAGTGGATTCAGAAAGGGTTCATCAGACGTTGGTCACGGTGGGATCAATAGTTCGTTAAAAAAAAGCCTTGGGTGCATTTTTATAATAAAAAAATTGCTTATGCAAACATGTAAAATTCTTGCCCTAAATGTTGATCTAGTGGATCGACAATTGGGATCAAGAGAGGAAAAAAGAATAATAATCTCACTTTTTATGGCAGACTGGTCCCTGCACTTCGGATATACCTATACCCCCTTCCCTTTATCACCTCATCCCGCAATTGAACTTGATGGACCTGTGTCTTTTTCAACCGGACTACGTAACAAAAAGGTCGGCTCTATCCAGAAACAGCCATGTCTGTCCAACGGCTGTGTGTGCTAATACAACGTTGCCTTATTCTCTTGAATAGGGCTGAGCTGCAACTAGACAGAGCTCATGATCACAAGTGCAGTTATTTTGAGAAAAGAACCAGATCCTGGTCAACCCCTTTAACACCCCAAGTACTGCTATAAATGTACTTAAATCTGTTTATCACCAAGTTTGAAGATCTTTGATTGGAGGACCTCGTGAAGGACATCTCCACCTACAGCTGCTTTAGAAATGTTACCTCCCTACTGACCTATAGAAGAACAGTGTTAGTATATAAAACACATACATATGTAACATCACATTAGATTTAGTAGAAGATAAAAGCCTTACAATTAAACTCTGATCCACCATCTGACATCAGTGCAAGGTCACATTTTGTATTTTGGTTTGTATATATGTTTTTTTTTTAAACTCTTTAAACCAATTTGTTATGAAATAAAGTGCATCAATGACCTTGCTCCTTTGCAACCTCCGGTAAGTACGTGGCGGTTCTTTTGGATCCTTTTTCATTGATGAATTCTATTCTAATGCCATGTACACCCACCTGAAAGAAACCGGTAGTTAGGTTAGTATATTTCAGGAGAGATAATACAACAATAATTCTAGTGCTGCGCGGACGGTCAAACAGTACATTGGCCCCTTTATTGATCCTGTGCTCGTCCTCTAGAAGTTAATGCTGTAAAGAAAAAGAAAACAGGGGGTTGTACATGTTAAACCCGAAACGGAAAATGTTACCGTAAAAGTTCTGCAGAAAGAATAGAGGAGCACAGGAAGAATATAGGCAACGTAGAGAACACTTTTCCGAGTACCGATCAATTCCCATTTCACAAGTAAAGCAAGCGATTCTCTATCCACAGGATGGGTCTGACCGATAGCGCCACAACCAATCCACAGAACTACGGTAATCCCAAATACCCTGATCGCTGCTCCATTCATTGTCTTTGAGGCATCTGGAAAAAGCTAAAAGTAGATGTATAGAGAATGAATGAAGCAACATGGAGCATGGGCACTGCCACCTAGTAATAATAGGAATATAAGTGCCCATTCTGCCGATCAGTGCGGCTCCCAGCAGGAGGACTAACACCAATCGAGAGGTTATCCTCTACCCTGAAGACGGGTCATGAACTGTCCACTGAAAACAGGTAAGTTTGCTAAACACAAGTTGTGGATCAGGCAGAAAGCAGACTCTCACACACTGTGGGATTAATAGAAGTGATCATGCTATAGACACACCAGACCTAGCCGACCAATCACACTCCTATTGATCTGCTCATTACGTATGGGCAACTTTATCGATACAGTTACCAGATACCTATAATCCGTCTCATCAATGTAAGTGCTCTATATCATGCAGTCCTATAGACAACTGAGGAGCAGACTACACTTATAACATGAGGCTCTGTAGAGCCAGGCTTTCAGATAGTGGGGGGGGTTTCACAGCAAGTGCTCTTATCCAGAGATATTGGCGAGAACTAAGTCTTTGGTAGAGACCTTTAAGGCAACAGAGAATATTAAAGGGGTTGTCCACTACTAGGACAACCCCTTGTGATTCCACATGTAAAATAATAAGCCCTGTACTCCCCCTCCCATGGTGATGTTGTTCCAACTGTGTTTGTAGTCACGGTTCAGGGCTCATGATATATTGTGACATATATATGTATATATATGTGAGCCCCGGTTCCAATGACCACCAGCTTTTGCCTTCCCGCCTTTGGACTAAAGGAGTTAAACAACAGGAAGTGACAGCGCTGAACGGCGCCAGCACAGGAGGTGAGCACAGGCTTTTTTATTTTACCTGGGGAGAACACGTGGAATCACATGGAGTTGTTCTAGTAGTTGACAACCCCTTTAATAAGGATTTGAACAATTGTAACTGGAGGAAAGAAGCTGTTCAGCCAAAAGTGTCATATTAAGTATCTTAATGTCACTTAGGGTGCCGTCACACTTGGCGACGTTCCAGTGATCCAGACAACGACACGACCTGGTAAGGATCGCTGGAACGTCGCTATGTGGTCGCTGGTGAGATGTCAAACAGTCAGATCTACCTGCAGGCGCTGAGGGGATTCGCGCAGTGGCGACGTGTGGGCATTTGGTGGCTCTCTCATTTGAAACCTTGCAGAGTGAATTTTCGCTCCCACACTCCTCGTTCTACCGGTATTTGCAGGTGCGACATGCCTACATGGCGCAGGCTCAAACGCATTGTATGGACATACAACATGATACTGCTATCACCATGATTGGCGCGCAAACCTCCACTAAAGGCATAATTTCCTTTATATACGGATACCTCTTGGCAATGGCTCTGTTAAAACACCCGATACGGGCACTGGACAAATGGGAACAGCAAATAGAGGGTATAACAGCTGAACGTTGGGAGTCGATCATGAGTATGATACCCCGGCTCTCGCTCAATGAGCCCAGACGCCTCTCTCAACTGTATATCCTTTATAGGGTATACAGGACGCCTAAGTGGCTTCATGATTTAGGCCTGAGACGGGACTCATGTTGCCCCAAATGTTCACATGAGGATGCGGACATTCTCCACATGTTTTGGACGTGCCCGCGCCTCCAGATTTTTTGGATTATGGTACTCCACTTGATCCGGGGAACAACGGAGCTGGACATCCCCAGAGACCCGATTGTCTGTGTCCTTGGCTGTACAGAGGATGTAGGGGGAGATGACTATTCGCATATAGCAGTGGCTAGGATGTTGTTTGCTGCCAGAAAATTAATAGCGGCTCATTGGATATCGGATACGGTACCCTCTCGCAAAGAGTATATCTGTAGCATGAATCTGACCGTGAGTAGGGAAAAAGCTATATACCTCAAACGGGACAGATCGAGGGTATTTGATAAAATATGGAAGGGCTGGATGGACCTTCAGGGGCTGCCGACTGTTAATTAATTGCTTTTGGACTGAGTTATTTCTTTAAGTTGGGAGATGTGTTATGCAGATTTCTGGAACATCTTGGGTACATGTTATATCCATATGTGCACTACTATCTTTGTTGAGGAATACTGACCCACTGGACTGGGAGGGGGGAAGGGAGGGATGGTGGTGGTACGAGGGGGGGGGGATTTAATGCAATGCCTTTCTGTATTGTTGTTGAAAAGTTTTAATAAAAACTGATTAAAAAAAACAGTCAGATCTACTCAATGACGCAGCAACGATACGGCGACCCGTATAACAACCTCGGCGGTCGTTGGGACCCTGTCACACAGCAGCTAGTCTGACGACTCAAACCTACGAGGCTGAGTTCTGAGTCGCCAACGAGGTCGTTGTTATGGTGTCAAACACACCAATGCATTCTGCCCAGCGGGAACCAACAATCAAAAAATGGTCCAGGCCACGATCGGCGATGTCACAGCAGGGGCCCGGTCTCTGCTGGGTGTCAAACATAGCAAGATCGCTGGTGAGGTCACTGTTACGTCATCAAACCTGTGATGTAGCAGCGATCTCGCTATATGTAACGGGGGCTTTAGAGTTCATACTTATCCTGGGGCTGAGCTTGTATAACACAAGGAGAGTTTTATAAAGGTGACAAAAGCAAGGTTTCTGAATTTACATTGGCTTTTACTCTCCAGAAGAACCAATCTATTCAGCAGATTTCCTCTGACAGTCAGGCTATGTTCACACAGGGCTTTTTTCCCCTTAGTTTTATGCCAATATAAACCTGCGGTTTGGATTCCCAGCAATACCTATGTGATTTTGTAAAAAGCTGACCACAGAGGCTTATTTTCCTGTACAGGCTTTTGTGTGTCTTCCATACATTGAGCTTGTCAATTCTTTTTTGCAGCAGTTGAACAAATTTAGGACCCATTGAAAGCAATGAGAAGTAGCAAAACCGCGGTAAAAACACTTTAAGGCTACGTTCACACATTTGCGTATTTTGCTGCGCTTTTTTGCGCGCGCTTTTTTCCGCGTTTTTCGGCCGCGCAAAAAAGCGCAGCAAAATACGCAGGGCTTTCACACACTGCGCTTTCTTTACCCCAGAAAGCGCAGTGATGTCACAGAGGGGAGGAAGAATCCTGCTTCCTCCTCCCATCTGTGACAGCCCCATTAGATTTCGCAGTGTATTAATATACACTGTGAAATCTAAATTAAACAGAGGCAAATGTATGTAAAATAAAAAAGAATGAATACTTCACCTGTCCGACGCCTTCTCCCGCTGTCTGGTGCCTTCTGCCGCTGTCCGGTCTCCGGTTGTAAGCGAGCGGTGTACTGATAAGACCTGTGGTGATGTCAGAGGGGGGGGGCGTTCCCATCGCTGATTGGCTGCTCGCGGTCATGTGATATGTATCACATGACCGCGAGTGCCCGGGACCTGTCAGAAGACATCTCACTTGGAATCGGAGATCGCACAGCGTCAGAAGGCGTCGGACAGGTGAAGTATTGATTCTTTTTTATTTTTCAGACATTTGCTTTTGTTTAATTAAGATTTCACAGTGTATTCAGTGTATATTAATACACTGTGAAATCTAATGGGCGGCCACAGCTGTCACAGAGGGGAGGAGGAAGCAGGATTCTTCCTCCCTCTGGGAGAATACGCAGAAGTAGCTGCGTAAACAATTGACATATCAATTGTTTACAGAGCTGCGCTTTCTCCCGGAAAACGCACTGCGTATTTTTACGCAATGTCTGCACTGCAATGTGAATTTCCCATTCACTTTGCTGGCAGACAAAAGGCACATTGCGCATTTTGAAAAGCGCGCGTAAAAAAACGCGGCAAAATACGCAATGTGTGAACGTAGCCTAAATACGCATACTTGCGTCTTTACAAGCGGTTTTGGGACTGAAAAACAAATGTGGTTTTCCTCAAATGAGGATGTACAACAAAAACGCTCAAAAACACAGCAAATCGTCTGCCTGTGATTTTGTTTACAGGTTACCCCAGGCTTTACTGCAGCAAAAACACCCTGTGTGAACATGGCCCTACTCCCCAGCGGATTTGGATCTGCAGATAATTAGACACTCTTCTGATAACCTCCTACAGAGATGCACGGCTCCTACGGCTGGGACATACTTTTAGTAGCTCTTTAACAGAACTGCAGTGAAAGTACAAAGTTTATAAATGTGTATCATATTAAAAGAGCGGGTGATAACACACACTGTGGCAATGATTATGGATGCAGACATTTTTCTGGACTACGTCAGAAATGACATTGAACAACACTAGAGTCAGCCTGAAATGGCTGAAAACAAGGAGCAATAAATGCTGGTGCAGGCTCCATACAAAAGGAAACCACACAACTCATAGGGGAAATCCACTATTACACAAGTTTTTCCTAGAAGCTCAGATAGAGGGATTTTTTTGAAACACTATCCTGTTATCAGCCTCCAGTGCAGAAGACTCCGCTGGTCCCAGTGTCTGGTATCTTCTGCAGCGCTGACATCACACACTGACAGCGCTGCAGCCAATCACCGAGCTCAGCAGCAGTGCCAACGTCACACATTGACAGCGCTGCAGCCAATCACTGAGCTCAGCGGCAGTGCTGACGTCACACATTGACAGCGCTGCAGCCAATCACTGAGCTCAGTGGCAGTGCTGACATCACACAATGACAGAGCTGCAGCCACTCACTGAGCTCAGCGGCAGTGCTGACATCACACACTGACAGCGCTGCAGCCACTCACTGAGCTCAGCGACAGTCCTGACATCATACAATGACAGAGCTGCAGCCAATCACTGAGCTCAGCGACAGTCCTGACATCATACAATGACAGAGCTGCAGCCAATCACTGAGCTCAGTGGCAGTGCTGACATCACACACTGACAGCGCTGCAGCCACTCACTGAGCTCAGCGACAGTCCTGACATCATACAATGACAGAGCTGCAGCCAATCACTGAGCTCTGCGGCAGTGCTGACGTCACACACTGACAGCGCTGCAGCCACTCACTGAGCTCAGCGACAGTCCTGACATCATACAATGACAGAGCTGCAGCCAATCACTGAGCTTTGCTGCAGTGCTGACGTCTCACATTGACAGCGCTGCAGCCCCTCACTGAGCTCAGCGGCAGTGCTGACATCATACAATGACAGAGCTGCAGCCACTCACTGAGCTCAGCGGCAGTGCTGACATCATACAATCATTCACTGGGAAAGGGAAAGGGAAAAGGCCGCTCCACCGCCCATATCCTCCTGGATTCCTGCACCTGGTGTGGCAGCTTTGGCAACTGCCCAGGAAACAATGTAAAGTGGAAAACCACCGGTGCTTGTCTTCATAAAATTTTGTTCTTTATTGTTAAATGAAATTTATAAAATCATTCAGCGTGCTAGCTAGGCGCTAGACGCGTTTCGGAAGACACAACTTCCTTAATCATTAGCCAATGATTAAGGAAGTTGTGTCTTCCGAAACGCGTCTAGCGCCTAGCTAGCATGCTGAATGATTTTATAAATTTCATTTAACAATAAAGAACAAAATTTTATGAAGACAAGCACCGGTGGTTTTCCACTTTACAATGACATCATACAATGACAGCGCTGCAGCCACTCACTGAGCTTAGCGGCAGTGCTGACATCATACAATGACAGAGCTGCAGCCACTCACTGAGCTTAGCGGCAGTGCTGACATCATACAATGACAGCGCTGCAGCCACTCACTGAGCTTAGCGGCAGTGCTGACATCATACAATGACAGAGCTGCAGCCACTCACTGAGCTTAGCGGCAGTGCTGACATCATACAATGACAGAGCTGCAGCCACTGAGCTTTGCTGCAGTGCTGACGTCTCACATTGACAGCGCTGCAGCCACTCACTGAGCTCAGTGGCAGTCTTGACACCATACAATGACAGAGCTGCAGCCACTCCCTGAGCTTAGCAGCAGTGCTGACATCACACACCGACAGCGCTGCAGCCAATCACTGAGCTTAGCTGCAGTGCTGATGTCACAATCTTACAGACCTGCAGCCACTCCCAGAGCTCAGAAAGTCCTGACGTCACACACTGAAGGCCACTTTACACACACAAACTTATTTGTCCAACTTCTGACCAACTTACTGGTTGCAGTGAAATCATGGACACATTGTTCCATTTTGTGGCTGTGTACAAATGGAACTATGTGTCCATGATTTCACTGCAACCAGTAAGTTGTTCAGAAGTTGGACAGATAAGTTGGTGTGTGTAAAGTGGCCCTGACAGAGCTGCAGCCAATCACTGAGCTCTGTGGCTCTGGGCAGCTTGTCAACATGACGGTAGCACTGCAGACAGACACCGAGCAGCACTGGAGTCAGCGATGGGCCTGGGGAAAGTGAGAACAACAGGTTTTGCATTTTTATTTGTATTAATATAACAAAGCTTGTAAAACAAACTTTCTGAAAAGGATAACCCCTTTAAAGCGACTCAATATATAGAATATCCAGGGTGGTTGCAGGGGGACTGCAGCCTGTTCCGCGGTTTCCCGCTTCCACCGATCCCAACTCAGGTGACGCTTTTGGATTATATTACAGGTCTTCAATGGCACAGCTGGAATCCTGGTAATTGAGGCTCCCAGCTGAGATCTGAAGTTTTCCTCATTTGGATGGTGAAATGGTTCACATTTATAACAATTTTCCACGCCTCAGAGATGGAGCAAAACTGCTGGTCTAAGCAGAGGCAAATGGAGGACACCGTATAGGGTGACTAGATGTGATATGTGACAACTGTATAATCACTTAAGTCCCAATGTGCTGGGACGCGTCACCATAAACAGTAGGTAAAAGGGAACCTGTCAGGTCGTTCATGCCCCCAAACCTATCACTACCTGTCCCTGCAGCTTCCTACCACATCCCCAACTATCATTGTCTGAGCTAAAGGTGTCCTGTAATCACTGAAAAAAATGCTTTTTCAGGTTTTTTTAATTAGTATAACAGACTAATATTCACAGAGACAACTCCCTGCATACAGTATGGCCTTCGTGGCTCACTGGTGGTGAGCAGGTGTAGTCAGCGATGATCAAGCCGGGGTTTCCGTATGACAGCCATCAATATGACTTAAGCAGCTGGACAGCTCCTAACGTATATCAGAGGAGATTAAGGCAAATCCCCGCGCGCAGCATACGTCAGAGAAATTATACAAGCTGTCGGGTTATTTGTATTACTATTCCTGGAAATCATAAGAGGTGACGGCATGAACTCACTGCTTCTCAACATAGAACGTACTTCCTCCAGTGTTCAGAGGACCCACTGCTAGTCAGGAGACCGTACTACCTAGTGAACGTGTCAGCGGGTACAGCGGCACGCGAGAAAGTAACGAGAACATGGTATAACTATGGTACAAACAACAACATTTAGATACCTAGGCAGGGAGGGCACATTCTGGACATGCATGTGGGACACATGGACTCCCTGGTACACTGACACATACCGAGTAATGCATCCAGATCAATAGATACGTAGTCATTTAAAGGGAATGTGTAATCAGAAAATTAACCCCTTAATAAACGGCCAAGAAAGGTTTTTAGAAAAACAAAATAAACTTTCCTCCTGGCATACCACAGCCGCATAAAGGGGTCAGAACATCCAGTGAGGAATCGCATAGAGCAGAAGAAAATGGACCAGGAGGGAACAAGGTGCCAAACCTAATATTAATGAGACAAAGAAGTAGAGGGGCACTCACTGGGTGTGTTGAGATCCTTTATTCCACTTGGGAGTAAAACAGGTTACATGATGCCGGCATTGAGGTGTAGAGGGGCGGGAAGGTGGTGCTGGAGGCAGGACAACAGCACTGTAGAAGCCCAGGACAGGTGCGAAACTACACTGTTGTCCTGCCTCCAGCACCACCTTCCCGACCCTCTACACCTCAATGCCGGTAACATGTAACCTGTTTTACTCACAAGTGGAATAAAGGATCTCAACACACCCGGTGAGTGCCCCTCTACTACTTTGTCTCATGGATGTCTGGCTTGTCTGATATGAGAGGGAGCACAGTGGGTCCCGGCCCTAACCTGGGCACAATCACTACCACCACTGCATGGGTTAATGCATGGATCCCCCATTGTTGGTGCCGGAAACCTTTCTTCAGAAACCTAAATGTTACCCTTATTCCTTGTTCTTCGCATGAATACTAGACACAATAGACTAGTACCCTATCTTTTTGCATAGAATTGAAAACTGGCTGCGCTAATCTGGACAGATGTCTGAGAAAGGAGGGGAGCATTAAAAAAATCTACAGGGTGAGCCATTTATATGGATACACCTAAATAAAGTTGGATCCAAATTAGCCAACTTCAAAATGGCCTCCATGGTCACCACCCATCTGGAAATGTTTTCCCCCTCCCATATACTAATGGGTCACAAACAGGAAGTTGATATCACCAATCGTTTCCATTTAATTTAGGTGCATCCATATAAATGGCCCACCCTGTATTGTGAACGGTGGATCCTGTGCCAACTACTGTTTTCTTTCACTGCAATCCTGTCTGTGATGGTAACGAGGCTTCTGAAAAAATATTCTGAACAGCAAGTCAGATATTAGGTGTAGAAGGCAGGGGAAAGATGGCGAGATTATTGATTCAAATTGAAAAAATATGGAACATTTTCAACAATTTTAAACTGGATTTAAACAGTCATTTTCTTTGGATTATATCTTAGGGCCTTTTCACATCAGCGGTAATCGCTGATCGCGGCAGTTGCGGTGAAAAAAACGCAACTGCCACGGTTACCGCATAACGGCCGCACTTGCGGTTCACCTGCGGCAAGCCCCATGCAATGTCTATGCGGTATAGTTGCGGTTTCAGCACTTGCGTCAGATGCGACCGTGAAAAAACCACGGTCAGCCGCGTTTTTTTTTGCGGCTGCAAGTGCTGAAACCGCAACTATACCGCATAGACATTGCATGGGGCTTGCCGCAGGTGAACCGCAAGTGCGGCCGTTATGCGGTAACCGCGGCAGTTGCGTTTTTTTCACCGCAACTGCCGCGATCAGCGATTACCGCTGATGTGAAAGGGGTTGTTTATTCTTAAAAATGGATAAAATATAAATGCTTTTTTTTCTTACCTCCCAGTCCAAGTAATCACATACATCTTCAAAATTTGTAAGCAGAGACACTGAGCAGAATAGCCGTGGCAGCTCATCCCTCGTCATTGGGGGAAAACGGCTATCTTTAAGGGCACTGCAAGGAACAAAGAAAAAAAAGACTGTGAGCCTCATTAAATCAGTGTGTAGAGGATAGACGCACTACATTTTCCAGAGAGCCAGCAGGGGACTGTTAGACTATGCCTAAAAAATGGTTTTGGATTACAATCAAATACATGAAAGGATAAATATGGTTAAACAGGAAAAAGAAAACCACAATTTTTTACACTTGAAACGTAAACCAGAGTGCGATCCCCGTACACCACCCTCCCCTGCCCTCTCGTACCAAAGGCTTTGGTCTAGAAATAACAGTATCTAGAATTCTTCACTCCCTTAAAGCCCCATGTAATTAGGTTAGCGCCTTCCATGGCAGATGTTTAGATCACAGATGTGGATTTTGGGTTTTACCCCTGGTCTCAAAATAGTATTGAAAGTCTTGGTCTCATTGAGTTTCAGTGGGAGAAATGTTTCACACAAATTCTTTCTAAAGGCGGCACACACCGGGCTCCGGAGGGGAGGCACACACCGGGCTCCGGAGGGAGGCACACACCGGCTCCGGAGGGGAGGCACACACCGGCTCCGGAGGGGAGGCACACACCGGGCTCCGGAGGGGAGGCACACACCGGGCTCCGGAGGGAGGCACACACCGGGCTCCGGAGGGAGGCACACACATTTGTTACATTCCTACACAAATAGGACCGAAATAGCAGATATTCACACAAACTAATGAAATCAGAAATACATTTTTAAAGTGATCCTGAACCCACAAACTGACCCCCCCCCGCATCTTTCTACCTGGCCATGCACCCCCTCTCACCATTTCTAGCCATTCCTTTTGCAGAAAAAAAAATCGATTTTGTAAAGTAGAGAAAAGTTTATATTTACCTCGTCCTGTGTGAGTTCTCCGTTTCTGAGGAAGCCGCAATAGTCGGGACCTGTCTGCTGCTCCCTTGTAATTATGCACGCCCCTCTCTGCTTGCTAAGAGCCTGGCCACGGCATGAAAGGGGTGGGGCTAAAATCGTGTCATACCGGAGCCCCGTCCCCTTTCATGACGCGGCCAGGCTCTATGCAAGGCAGCAAGCAGAGAGGGGCGTGCATAATTACAAGGGAGCAGCAGACAGGTCCCGCCTATTGTGGCTTCCTCAGAAACAGAGAACTCACACAGGACAGAGGTGAATATAAACTTTTCTCTACTTTACAAAATCGATTTTTTTCTGCAAAAGGGATGGCTAGAAATAAGAGGGTGCAGGGACAGGTCTAAAGATGTGGGGATTGGGGGGGGGGCAGTTTGTGAGGTCAGGATCATTTTAAAAAGAGGAAAATCCAATATAACGCGAATGTCAAAAGTGTGTAAACCCTTAGGCCCCCTTCAAATCATGTTTTTTGGGGATCCGTGGCTATCCATTGTAAGACAGATAGCCACGGATCCGATTTGGCCCTATGGGCACGGATTGGTCCTATATGGCCATCCAATTGTGTCAGATTTTTTGATGTACTCAGAAACTTAGACAACTCCGATTTTGGGAGCAGTGGAACAAATCGGACAGCATGGGATCAGACGCGGTCTGTGGCAAATAACATGGGGGGGGGGTCAATGGAGCACAGATGTGGGGAAAAAGCAGGATCGTTTCCCGTATCCAGTTTTAGTGCTCAGTACACTAAAACTGCTCAGTGTAATTTCACTTTCGCAGTGTATCTACATACACTATCTACATACACTGCCAAAGTGAAAGTAAGCATAATGTTAAAAAAAAAAAAAACTCAAAATGCTCACCTCTTCGCTGAGCATCCCGTGATGCGAGGCATCCATCTCTGATGGCTGCAGGACCTTAATCAGCTCACCGGGTGGGACAGCAACCTGATCAGCTGATGTGTCACATGATAGCATCAGGTAAGCTGTTTAAACCACCCCCAAAACAGATCACAGGACACTCGGTGGAGAGGTGAGCATTTTTTGTATGTAGATACATTGCAAAAGTGAAAGTACAGCCCCGACACCACTTGCCTGTGCATTGCAGGCTCGGCTCTTCCAGCTCGTGTCTGGATCCCTCAAAATCACGGTTCCGGACACAGAAATGGCATCCGGAGGTACACATCCGGACCTGAATAAAACAGGATGGATCCCCACGGACAGAAACAAAACGTGATGTGAAGGGGGCCTTAATTTATTGAATCTTTCTTATTTGGTTATTCAAAGTATTTGTGTCTTTATTTTGGCGATACATGGGGCTTAATTATTAGGTGATGGTCATTGTCTTTTTATCATCAGCGGAAAAATAAAGAAAATATGTGATGAGTGTGCACAAAGCGCTTCTTTAGTGCTGCATATACAGCGAATGAGAAGGCAGAGACTGTAATAAACCACCTCTGTCTTCTCTATAGGGACTCTGGATGTCTGACAGCTGGATTCCTGCTCCTGCAGCTACATGATCGCGTTTCAGAACGTCACTGCAGAGTAGGAGCAGGACCACTTGGACAATTAATAAGGTCAATAAGCAGCTAAAAATCCATTAAAGTACCCAATATGTTTGTGGGAAGTGAATTATGGCTCAAACAAAGGAAATTTCTGGGAAGAAAAATTGGTAATGCTCAACAGGCTGGAATGGCTACATCATCTCAGTCTATGAGGACACCATCATTTCCCAGTTTCAGATTGTGTGCAAACATGCTTGCATAGATTTCCTCCGGGTTCTCCAGTTTCCTCCCAGACTCCAAAAGACAGTCATAGTAAATTTAGATTGTGAGCCTCAACGGGGACAGGGTTGCTAATGTATATAAAGTGCTATGGAATTAATAGCACTTTATAAATTAATCCACGGTTATGAAGTTATCAAACACTACGACGGTGTATATACTCCTTGTATTACAGCTTCGGGCCTGCCAGCATTCGTCGACCTGTGGGGCGCCTGGGACTTGTCTCCAGCATCCACGCTTCTCCACCGCCCGGTTACCGCGGTGCACACTTCCGGTATGAAGAACGTCACATTTGGTTTAAATGAAAACAGATGAATCCGCAAACGTCCTCCTGGTTTACTTACTTTATTAAATCAAACGAACATCAGGAGGATGGGGGATTCTAAATACGACAGCCGTTTCACGCCGCCTAGTGGCGCTTCAACGGATAACAATCCCGGGATTCTTACCTATTGAAGCACCACTAGGCGGCGTGAAACAGCTGTCTCATTTGGAATCCCCCATTCTCCCACCCGCACCCCCGCTGTAAAAACCTGATGTCCATTTGATTTAATAAAGTAAGTAAACCCAGAGGATGTCAGGTCATTTTTCAGTATGATACTAATCGTACTCTTGAATAGGGCCTGGGCAGAGCTTTCAGACTACGTAAAAATCATTACTGTCCTCCTTGTAATTCTCTTGCTATAAGCATCTTCACACTCAGCAAGCCTCGTTCTTCAGCAGTAAAAGTATTTGACTGGACTAGTGAATAGTCTGCAGTATGTAAATGTTCAATATTATTCACTGTTTCTCAAGCAGCTCTCCCCCCTCCCTCCCCCCCTGTGCTCTGCCTCACTTCCAGTTTCACTTTCATTTTGCCGTCCTGCATGGTGTTTCTGATGAGAGGGAGGGAGAGATGACAGGCACATATCTGATTGCCTTACCTAGATGAGCTATCGCCTCCATTTCTTGCTCTGATAAGAAGCCGTGCTGTCTCTATTTTAACATTTGATTTGCTGCATACATAAAGAGCAGAGAAGTGGATACAGCCCTACCTCCCAATGTGAGCGACTTCTACTGAACCTTGCTTTGGTGTAGTGCAGTGATGCATGAATATTCATTTCTTGGGTAGTAGGCAGCCGAGAAGTAAGTGATCACTCACCGTGATTGACAGATGGAATGAATCTCTCCATTTGCAGTTTACAGATGATAGGGAAGGGGGGAGGGAGTGTAAATAAAAGAAATACATGAATAGAAAGAGCTTCACTAGAGGAATTAGAAAAGGATAGCCGTTAAACATGGATTTTTGACCTGACAGATTCCCTTTACAAGGGTTATATGGGACTTATTGCATGGGGCTAAGAACTTACAATCAGGTATTTGTTAATGTCAGTAACAATTTCTGCAGACTCCATGTGGTCATGGACCACTCGCGCTGGTGATACTTCTGCTGCCGGTGACGTCGCTGACTGAGCAGCAGATTCTCCTCTAATCTGCACTCTTGATGGAGCGTCACTGCCAATGTCGCACTGACTGACAAAAGGTTCATCGCTGCCCGACTGTGGGGTGCTGGTAGTCAATTAGCACGATGTTGGCAGGGACACCCCATCTACAGAGCAAACAAAGCGAAATATGCCCTGTTGGCTTGAGGAAGGAGGAGAATTGCCGCCACACATGGTCGCAGGTAGGAACTGCCTATAGCCAACTATATAAAGTTTTGGAATAGTTATGTTCTGATATACAAATCTTGTGGAAGGACCTGCAGGGGACAGTTTGTGGAATATTATTTTTATGCCAATGCTTGATTTGGCCCTCACATCCAATTTTAGGACCTGTGTAACAATAGTGTGTGGTTTTAGGATTAAACTTATGTAGAATTAATGGGGTTCACAAACTTTCAAGCACAGCTGTATGAGGATTGGGCGTTTTTAAATGTACAGATTCTGCTCCATCCCTTCCCGCTAAAGTCAGAGCAGAGGTATCACACACCGGCCATCATATATCAGCCGCGCGGTGTGCGATCTCTGATCAATGCGAGGAGTCACAAAACACCTGGCAATAGATTGTACAGGAGACCGGGAAGGGAGAACCTGGAATACAACAACTGGACCATACCGCTAGAATTGTGTATTTTCTTTCAGACCAACAGATACAATTCTGCATCATCAAAGTAAACCTTTGAAGTCTAAAACACTATTATGAAGCGTTAACACAGCTATAATTAATTCCTATTTACAGATACAGTCACCAGTGTCAATATTACATTGCGGGACGTATTCCTGACCTGGATTGCCCCAACATGACGGCAAACCAGACACGGCACTTCTCAAGAGAAAAGTAAACCTTCTTCTGGTGACCTCTCAGGCTTCATTGTACTTGCAAATCCATTAAAAATAAAAATCACAAGGTAAATAATCACTAACTCAGGTAAAGACTCATTCTGTAAATAGAAACCATTCTCAAAAACACCCAGCACTTACACCCAAGTATTTAGTATTGCATTTGTGGGGTTTTTCTTTTTCATTTGGGTATTTTTTGCACTCTACACCATTATTGGCATTTTTCTCTTTACCAAGGTCTATGAATGAATCTGCCTTCACAAGGTTTACAAGTTTTGCAAAACTACTCATGTATGTTAGTGGGATACACAATCTAATATATCTGAATAATAATTCTATGCTGAATATCAGTGAACCTGTCAGCAGGCTTTTTGCATATAACCTTCAGTCACCGCCAGTAAGCAAGAATGTTGTATAAGTTCCCAAGAGGATCTGTATAAGGGTCATTCCATGTCAAGTGAACCAATGATTATTACCTCTATATTTTTAATTCTTTTGAGATTTTGTTATTTGATAATAGCATGTCAGACAATGCAAAATGTGAAGAGAAAAATTTTTTAAAAAATTTATTTTTTTTTTAAATGATTTTCAAAGTTCGGAAAAAGTGTGAATTTCGCTGTTGCCTGCCTTTACGTTTCTCCTCATAACTAAGGCTAGGAATAAGATAGAGAGACAAAATAAACACCATTCTACTCAGAACTATACAAGCTTTCACCAGATATGTCACAAGAGGATCTTTGTTAATATTTTATCCATGTGATCGCAAGCGCAAAACTTGAAAACGTATTTCCGAAAAATCGGCGCGCTTTAAATATTTCAAAAACTGCCCATGTGTCTGCTGTGCTCTTAGCCACATCTGTACCAAATTTCAAGTTGGGATCGCAATGGGATCATATTTTAACATATTTTACTATTAATAGCGTCAATGGGTCATTCCATATCAAGTGATCTAAATATGAATATTTTTTTTTTACCTGACGTCTTTAGATTTTTTTTTTTTTTTTCCTTTATGAAGTACTACTTTAGTTAATTACAAATTAAAAGTTTGGAATTTTTTTCTTCATCAGTTAATTTTTTACAGATTTTTAAAGTTTAAAAAAAGGGTGAATTTTGGCCTGGTACGACTTTAAATTTTTTTATCTCGGGCTAGAAATAAGATAGAGAAACAAAATAAACACCATTCTACTCAGAACTGTCCAGGCTTTCACCAGATATGTCACAAGAGTATATTTGTTAATTTTAATTTTTTACCTATGCGAATGCAAACGCAACATTTTGAAACGCATTTCCGAAAAAAACATTAATAAAAATTTTCCAAAACTGCCCATGTGTCTTTTATGCCCTTAGCCACATCTGTACCAAATTTCAAGTTGGGATCGTGATGGGATCATATTTTAAAATATTTAACTATGGTTAATCTCATTTTTATTAAATTTTGAAAAAACATATGAAAGACATACATTCAATCTTTTAACAAAATCTTGAGACATATAAAATATACAAAAAGAGAATTCACAAAGTTATTAGTAACTTTAAGATAAGCTGCAAATTTACTTTTGCGCTTATCTCTGGTGCAATATATACTACAATCTAAATATAATTCCAAACACTCAAGTATACAACCTTTCTCAGGGTTTTGAGATGTTCTGATGTCAAGGGGACAAGCAGCCCCAGCAGAATGATTTTTATTACTTGGCCCCTTCTAACAGGTTGACCACGTAAGTGGGTCATTACCCGTTGAGGCCTAGTTGGAATAGTCTATCGACTGGTGTACCGGAAAGGAAGGCCGAAATATTAATGATCTACTCACAGCTCAGAGTTTTCGATACCTGTCTAATGTTCACTAGAATTCTGAAGGTATAGGCGTAGAAAGGAAATACCTAGACTGAATGTATCAGATGGGAAGAAAAGAGAGATAAAAAGAAGAGAGAGAGAGAGGAGAAACAAAAACCACTAGAAAAAGTTATACTGGGAAAGAAAAGCCACGTAAGAAAAAAACAAAAAAAGGAGGGGGGGGGACGGGTGAGGTATGGAAGGAGAAAGGGTACTCATCCCACTGGCTCCCCATCAGCCAGAGGTCGAGCCATATTATCTGTGCTGGAAAAGATACTCCTAAATTCTGCAGAGTCGTGAAAAAGAATCCATTCAACCCAAATCCCTAAGAATTTGTTCCGAGATCCCGACGCATCAGCTGCGAGCTCCTCCATTCGATATGTGTCCATCAATTCTTTGAACCAATCAAGTAGAGATGGAGCCCGGCTTGATTTCCAGAACCTCGGGATCACAGCACGAGCAGCCGAGATGCAAAAGCGGAGAATATCCCTCTTCTGTAGCCCAATAGGACCTGGAAAAATGGATAACATTGCCGATTCTGGGCAGCATTCGGCTTGTTTACCTGTTATCCGGGCGTATGCATTGAAAACCTCAGACCAGAACCGCCGGATTTCCCCACAACTCCACCAAATGTGTATCATTGTACCCTTCTCTTCCCCACAGCGCCAGCAGGTATCAGGGGTTCCAGGGAACATGTTCCGGAGTGTCGTCGGGCACAAGTACCATCTAGTGAGCAGCTTATAGCTTCTTTCTTGTGCAGAACAAGCGCTAGCTAGTGAGTGAGTAAATATAAAGCATTTCTGCCAATTAGCTTCTGAAATGCTACACCCCAATTCCCTCTCCCAAGCACGTTGGAAGTAAAGAGTGCCCTGCTCTCTCATGGACCCTAAGGCCTGGTATAGAAATGATATTTTGCGCCTCGGTGGAGCCTCCAGTTGGAATAACCTCTCCAATACGTTGGGCGTCAATCTTACCCTGCAAGAGTGGTCAGCTGAATATAATTATGCTCTGTATTGGAGAAATTCGAATCACTTAAGAGGTCTCGTAGGTTCTTTGAGTTGTAGCTCTGCCATCGGGGGCAAACCACCACTGGACAGAGTCTGTCCTACTCGGGTGTCATCCACAATCCGCCAACATAAAAATCTCTGCCTGTCAAATCTGGGTGGGAAAGATGGGTTGGAAAAAAGGGGAGTCAAAGGGCTAAGTCTGTCGTTTAAGCGGAGGGTTTTCGTCACTAGGTGCCATACCTTCAAGGTGTTTCTGGTCATGTCTGTCAAAGGTACTAGGTCTGTGGAGTCTTTAGGGGAAATCCAAAGCAGGTGTTTCAGCGGAATCCCCAAACCCTCTTGCTCCACCCCTACCCATTTCTTGGAGGACGCATGATAATGCCAATCTAGAGCTCTAACAAGAGAGGAAGCCACAAAGTACGCTCGTATGTTGGGTAGTCCAACCCCTCCTCTGGTCTTGGGCAAGGATAGGATATTCATTCGCAATCTGGACCTCTTGCCCCCCCAGACAAATCTAAGGATCATAGATTGCATTTTGGAGAGGAAACCTCTATCCAATAGAACAGGAACTGTCTGAAAAGTATATAAGAGTCGGGGCAAGACATCCATCTTGACTACGTTTATTCTCCCGAAGCAGGATAGCTTTAATTGTCTATAGGAGGTAAATGCCGATTCCGCGTTAGTCAAAAGGGGTTGATAATTTAAATTGAATATTTGTTTAAGATCTTTTGGTATAAGGACTCCCAAGTACTTAATGGCTTCTACTTTCCATTTAAATGGGAACTGTTTAGATAGATGAGAAACCAATTCTCCAGGCAAAGAAATATTGAGTGCCTCGGTTTTGGAGCAATTCACTTTAAAGTTGCTCAATTGTCCGAACCGTTCAAACTCCATTAAGACCGAAGGGATGGAGACCAGGTGCTGGGAGATGTAAAGTAGCAGGTCATCTGCAAATAAGGCTAATTTGTGATGACTCTGTCCCAGCTTGACCCCCATGGACGCATTCATTGGACCTAAGTGCAAAATATTTAACTATTATAGTGTCAATTCAAAAGTCACCAAGAACACAATCAGTCATTTTTTCACAATTGCCCGTCAATAGTTTGAATTTGATATAAAGAAACATAGTCTTGTAACATCTCAAATGAAAGCTGTTACCGTTCTGAGTAAAATGACGCCTCTCCCACTTCATTATCTTATTTGTAGCCTGAGATAAAAAAAATGTAAAGTCGTACCAGGCCAAAATTCACCCTTTTTTTAAACTTTAAAAATCTGTAAAAAATTAACTGATGAAGAAAAAAATTCCAAACTTTTAATTTGTAATTAACTAAAGTAGTACTTCATAAAGGAAAAAAAAAAAAAAAAATCTAAAGACGTCAGGTAAAAAAAAATATTCATATTTAGATCACTTGATATGGAATGACCCATTGACGCTCTTACTAGTAAAATATGTTAAAATATGATCCCATTGCGATCCCAACTTGAAATTTGGTACAGATGTGGCTAAGAGCACAGCAGACACATGGGCAGTTTTTGAAATATTTAAAGCGCGCCGATTTTTCGGAAATGCGTTTTAAAGTTTTGCGCTTGCGATCACATGGGTAAAATATTAACAAATATCCTCTTGTGACATATCTGATGAAAGCCTGGACAGTTCTGAGTAGATTGGTGTTTATTTTGTTTCTCTATCTTATTTCTAGCCCGAGATATGATAGAAAATGTAAAGCCATACCAGGCCAAAATTCGCACTTTTTTAAAACTTTAAAAATCTGTAAAAAATTAACAGATAAAGAAAAAAATTCAAAACTTTTTTTTTGTAATTAGATAAAGTTGTTCTTCAGATAGAAAATTTTTTTTAAAAATCTGAGGACGTCAGGGAAAAAAAATATTCATTTTTGGATCACTTGACATGGAATGACCCATAACATGAACAGCTTTTATTATACTCACCTAAGGGCCGCTCCGGTCTGATGAGTGTCGCTGATCTTGATCCAGCGCCCCCTCCCTTCTTGTGATTGCCATCCTCCTTTTCCTCTAGTGGGTGATGCGTCCAATGTTATCCATTCACTGGCCTCCATTGTGTCCCTGTACATACATACTTCTTGGTCATGCTGAGGGTAAAGCAAAGTACTCTAGTGCGTAGGCAAAGGTCAAAGAACACCTACGCATGCGCACCACAGTACTTTGCTCTGTCTCAGCAGGACCGAGAAGGACATGTGCACAGGGGCACAATGGAGGCCAGTGAGTGGATGACATAGGACACATCACCCACTAGAAGAAAAGGAGGATGGCGATCACAAGAAGAGAGGGGGCGCTGGATCAAGATCACCGACACCCACCAGAGGTCGGACTGGGGACTGATATATAGTATTCTAGCATGCGGTATATAAGGTCTTACCGATTGTGGACACAGCTTAAATCAGAAGCGTCACAAAATGCAGGAGAGCATCTTAGACTTTGCAACAAACTAAAAGGAGTGGCATTTTTTTTTGTTTACAGATCTTGCACAAAATCAGTGACTTGGAGGAAAAAAGTTCAATTTACTAATCAGCCCGATTTATTCCCCTATATAGTAAATTCCTGATGCAGTGTTGCATAACAATGTAAGCTTTTTCATCCCTATTTCCAGTCTTTGATCACATCATGCTGTCAAAGATCACATTCACTGTGAGCCCTCTACCCTGGCATCCTAGACGTCCCCCAAAAATTATTATACTGTATGCATCTCCACCTATTCCATCACATTCTCCTCTTTCCTACCATTGACTCTGTTGTATAAGGGACCGAGCAAATCGGTTTGATCTCAGACTGCAATGTACGGACTGGCACGATGGCTCCATGTATTTCTATGAGGATGTCATGCTTGGGTGTGGGGAGACATGGCCAGTCTGTGCATGGCGGTCCAAGATTGGACTGATCTGTACATGAGTGCCTACAATTTAGGAACAGTGATAATTAGCTGAAAGTTGGAAGGCAACCCAGCAAAACCAAAACATGGAGAAAAGAAAGCAGTTATTAAAATCTTAACTAATGCTTCCATCACAAAAAAGACAAGTACTTTAAGGCCCTTCCAAAGTAGGACAAGGACATAACATGTGATAACTGGAGCCTTCATAACACAACAGCTAGAAAAGACAACAACATTGTGCTCGGAACATCCCATAAGTCATACGCACAGCTATCACAGTAAAAGGATGAACGGTGATCACTTTCCTATATACATTTTTCATGTTCCTGTGTTAGTGAACACTTGATCCCAATCCTGAGCCTTGCCCCGGCCTCTGGTCACATTCAGTCAAGCCACTACTATTTCATGATTAATGAAAATGAATGAGTGGCACTAGAAACAAGAGGATCAATGGATATGATGTATAAGTGAATTGCAGAAACTGCCCTATGCTAAATATGATAAAATGGAGGTCTTAGTTTCAATAGTGGCCACTAGAGAGTAAGCTTGGCATCCACTTACAAGGAGCCTCCACTGCCAAGTCCTAACACTATGCCCTGGTGAAATTGTGAAATGTGAGTGGGCATATAAACCCACTCACATTTCACAATTTCACCAGGGCATAGTGTTAGGACTTGGCAGTGGAGGCTCCTTGTAAGTGGATGCCAAGCTTACTCTCTAGTGGCCACTATTGAAACTAAGACCTCCATTTTAATCATATTTAGCATAGGGCAGTTTCTGCAATTCACTTATACATCATATCCATTGATCCTCTTGTTTCCAGTGCCACTCATTCATTTTCATTAATCATGAAATAGTAGTGTCGCGGCAGATAACCTTTTCTGTAAGTATATTATTTTCTGCCTGCCCCTACGCTTGTGGTGATGCCGTCTTAATCTGATTTACATTCAGTCAAGCAACTTCAGTGATGACTGACTACTGAAAAGTGATCAAGTAATTATGAACTCGTACCGTCCTGAGACATCATTCTGACATGTCAGCTTTACCATATAGTGAACATGATGGAAAAAGAAACAACGAAAACCATCATGCAGTTGCACTGCGGTTTCACTGAACTTAGAATTTAATCTGAAAGTACAACTCGTCCCGTAAAAAACAAGCCTCATATGTGTAGATTGATGGAAAAATAAAAAAAGTTATGGCTCTTGGAAGAAGGGGAGGGAAAAAAATGAAAATTGGAAAATGGAAAACCGCCCGGGGGTGAAGGGGTTAACCGGTCCTGCCAAAGCCAAATTTAGTTTAGTTTTTTTTTTAAAGACTTTCTATGAACAAAAACTATTTTTCAATCAATATCGGGAAGTTGATAGCTTTTAATTACTTCACTTATTTTACATTACACGGCAAATACAGACTATAAAAAAATCCAAGTGCAGTGAAATCATTGTATTCCAGCCTTTGTCATCTACAACCGTCATTATGCGGTATAATGACCTGATGCTCCAGATCAGTCCAATAAAGACAACACCATACTAACCTTATATATCCCATATGATAAACCGTCATGGAAGTGAAGATTAAAAAGATAAAAAAGGGTCAATTCCAATCTAATTTTTTGCAATATTCTGTAACCTTTTCCCCCTTTTACTGTAGTCACCATAGGACACTGAGCATCAAAGATTGCAGAGAAAAAAATCCGGTAACAGGCTATAATGGCGCCATCCCATCATCACCCTGCAATCAGCATCCATTTTTAACATAAAAACCTATTTTAAGCCACTTTCACATCAGCGTTATTACAAAAATGAGGCAGTTGCTGTGAATAAAACGCATCTGCCGCCTAACCGTCACACTTGCGGTTCACCTGCGGCAAGCCCCATGCAATGTCTATGGGGCTTGCGGTAAGTGTGCGGCAAGTGCGGTTTCGCACCCTGCGGCAGTGAAAAAAACGCGGCTGACCGTGGTTTTCTCGCAGCCGCATGCCCCACAAGTGCCGAAACCGCAACTATACCGCACTTGCCACACGCCCCATAGACATTGCATGGGGCTTGCCGCAGGTGAACCGCAAGTGTGACGGTTAGGCGGCAGATGCGTTTTATTCACAGCAACTGCTGCATTTTTGTAATAACGCTGATGTGAAAGGGGCCTAATAAATATTTTTTTCTTACCATATATTGAAAGTATTCACGTTTCCTTTCTACAATAAGACCATTATTCCTGGTAAATCTGGGTATTTTTAGGATGCACAAGTAGTGTAATGGAGTGCCTAATGGGGACATCACAAGCGTCAATGTCGCTAGCGATCTTATCATTGGCGACATTGAAGGCTGATTTGCTGGTGAGCTGTCACACAGGCAGACTCACCAGCGATCAGTACCAGCAAGAATGCTGGTAACCATGTAAACAAGCGGGTAACTAAGCGCTGTGCGACGCTTAGTTACCCGCTGTTTACCATGGATACCAGCTCCCAGCGCTTGCTGAGAGGCGCTGGGAGCTGGCTTCTCTCTCGTCTCCCGGTGTCACACGTAGCAATGCTGCGTGTCCACCGGGCGACTATCAGCAGGTTTTAGAGCAGGTTCTAAAACCTGGCGACCATCAACCAGCGATACATCCCGTCACACATGTCAATATCGCTGCAACGTCATGTGCAGCAGCGATATTGCACACAATATTGACGTGTGTGACGTCCCCATTAGAGTAATGATCACTCAGAGGAACAAATATTCACAATCGCTTAATAATACCAACATTTTTTTTTTTTTTTTTTTTTTTACACAAATAACCAGATTCTGTGGGTTTTGGATTTGACATGAACATTATCATACTTGTTAGGTTTGGAGCTACCTCAAAGGGAATCTGTCAGCAGGATTTAGCTATGTAAGCTGTGGACAACATGATGTAAGATGAGAGGCACAGTTGCTTTTTGTTCATCAGTGTGTGCTATTGTTTACAAAATCTAAAGGGTTTATTACCTGTGATAACCATTACAGGACTAGAGAGTCATGAGCATGGCAGTCCCAACACGCCCCTTGCTGTGATTGACACTTCACGGTGAATGCACAATCTATAGAGAGCCTGGTGTGGGCAGGGACAGCTCTCAGCTCTGCTACATAATTAAAACTCAATTCTTTCATTGCGTGAGAACGGCTTCAGCCAGCAATCTATGATACATCGTAGGATTCAGGGTTTCCTTGCCTACTTTATGTTGCTGTCGGAGGAGGTAGCAAAAAACATGCCGACAGATTCCCTCTGAAGGCTTCTGAAGTCAGTCCATGTATTTTAATTTATATTCCTAATAAAATAAGGATTCTGGACAAAATTTACTTTTTAACCCCTTTCCAACGACATCACAAACATATGCCAGGCTCTCAATAGAGAGTATGCATTGACAGTGAGGTTACAAGACTGTCATAAGCATGACAAAATAGTCTTGTAATAATAATCACCAGGTGATAAAGCCTTTAGTTTAGTAAACAATAGCAGACAGTCTGATAAGTAAGACACTGATGACGTTTGTTTTTTTTTTTTTTAACCCCTACAGCATGCTGTCAACAGTTTTAAATAGCAAAAACCTGCTGACAGATTCCCTTTAAGCAGGTGTCTGGTACTGCTGAAGTTGCTGGGACTGGCTGATGGTCGTGTTTGGTGAAATTAGCCAACCTGAGTTGTACGAGTATGGGCACCTTGAAACATCCAATCCCCTGAACAAATGAGCAGATATACTCTTGGAAAGTTGCATTAAAAGACGCGCTGCACAAAGTAAAGGATACATTACTGGAGAGCGATATTCGGCTGCTTTAATAACAGGGATAAAAGTGGCCAGAAAGCGTCCTCCATAAAGCCGGGGCTCACTGAACATTGGGGGCAGTTTGTAGCCAACTTTGCCACTTGTTAAATATCTGACAAATAAAAACTAAATCCTACATACTAGGAGATGGTTTGTAAGAGGAAAAAAGGTTCAAAGAGAGAAATAGGTTCAAAGTACTGTGAGCAACCGATGACATTTTTCATTTAGAAGCCGAGGTATGAGAATTTTCAAAGATGTTCATGGAAACCACAAACTATTAATTGCTCATATCTAAACGCCCCGTTACACGTAGCAATATCGCTAACAATATCGTTCCAACGTCACCGGTTTTGTGACGTTGCAGCGACCTCGTAGTGATGCCACTGCGTGTTGGTCAGGACCATTTTTCGATCGTTGGTCTCCCGCCGCACAGTACGCGCTGGGACATGGTAACCAGGGTAAACATCCGGTAACTAAGCGCAGTGCTATGCTTAGTTACCTGATGTTTACCCTGGTTACCAGCATTCTCGCTGGCGAGTCTGCCTGTGTGACAGATCACCAGCGATCAGATAGCAATGTCCCAGCAATCCCGATCCTTGGTAGGATCGCCGGGACATCGCAGCGTGTAACGGGGCCTTAAGGCTGGTTTCACATGGACATTTTTGGCACCTGTGTGAATCCGGTTTAAACTGGGTGCATCTGCATGTATTTTCGGCCTCATTGACTTTCTACAGGGCCTGATGAACTTGCAGGTGCATCCAATTTGGCTCTTTTTACCCAGATCCGGGTAGTCAGGTTTTTTGCCCCGAGACCAAAAACACGTGTTGCATTTTTGGTCTCCATGTCAAAAATCATGAACACCTGGATCCAGGACAATGCAGGTAGAATTAAAATAGGGCTCTATGTAACCCATATCAGGCGGACTCCGGATCCCATTGGTCCGGGTTTTTGGTCCAAGCGTGCCCAGAATGGTGTGTGTGTGTGTGTGTGTGTGTGTGTGTGTGTGTGTGTGTGTGTGTGTGTGTGTGTGTGTGTGTGTGGAGTGTGTGGTGGGGGGGGGGGGGGGGGGGGAGGGAAGAAGAAGATGGTGACATTGCAAAAAACAAAAAACAATAAAGCACAATCCTGCAGATGTTTTATTTTCTCCTATTTACAGCATTCGTTTCGTGTTACAAATGACCAAGCGATTTGATTCTCCAGGCCAGTATGATCAAGGAGATACTATCCATGTAGTTTTAAGTGGTGAAATCAAGTTTGTAAGAAAAATAAAATAATTTGCTTGGTTGTATACCATTTTGGACTAGATACAATGTGTGGATTGCCACTTATCGCTGTGTTGCCACAGCCATAAAACTAGGATTATGGAGTTTAATTTTTACCGATTGAGTCAATTCATTTTATATTTGACAGATTAGACATTTATGGACATAGCAAATTAATATATTTTCTGTTTAATGGTGATTTGAACTGCCAATGCTTTTCCAGAACATTTTTTCACTGTTAAGTCTTAGTCCTTTTAGGGAACTTAAACCAGCAATCATCTGATCACTTCTACTGTACATTACAGCATTGCTGGGTACAGTGAAAAATCACAGTTCTCAAAAAACACCAGCTACCGGCCGTATTAACAGGCACAGGGGTCTTAGGCAGATCACATCACAGGAGGGCGGATGGGCACATTGAATAACATGTTGGTGCGCTGTAAACACCGCTGAGAGACTGACAGCGACATTTCACAGGTAAATAGCCGTGGTCCGGAGATCTGCTCCATCCATGGCTATCCGAGGTAGATGATGGCCGAATACCACAGTCTTCTTCCGGGGAAGATGTGGGATTCAGCATGTGAACCTGCTTTAGAGGCGGCGAGTCGGCATGTGACGGAACAGGTCAAATGGATCCTTCTGGTCGGTGTATTCTTTGAAATAACTTAAAGGGAACCTGTCAGGTGGTTTATGCCCCCCCCAGTTATCACTGTCTGTAGCTGTAGCTTTATAATACCAGTCTAATCATCCCTGTCTGAGCTCATAGTGTAATGTGAAAGGTGAAAAAAAAGCATTTATACACTTACATTTCAGTCTACAGCTTGGAGGAGGGAGACTGTTTGGTAGGATAATAGTTAACTCACTATTACCTTGCATGGCTAAAGGACCTGTGTGATGTAATGATCATGTGACCATAGTGGGCGGAGCTAAGCAAGCAAACTTATTATGTTCTATGAGAACTTAGCTCCACCTATTGTAGTCACATGGTTATGACATCACATCAGGTCTCCCAACATGTTCTAGCACAAGGCTGAAATGTTAACTATTAACCTGCCAAACAGTCCCCGTCCTCCATGCTGGGGACTGCCTGCCTCATTACATGAGAAAATGTAAGTGTATAAATGCTTTTTTTTCACCTTTCACATTACACTATGAGCTCAGACAGGGATGATTAGACTGGTATTATAAAGCTGCAGCTACAGATAGTGATAGCTGGGGAGGCATAAACCAGCTGACAGGTTCCCTTTAATGTTCCGCAGCCAGATTAAACATATTAGTTCTTTACAGGCACATTAAATGAGTGCATGGTAATTGGAAACCTCAGGCCAATACATGATTCCATAATAAATGAAAGGGCCAAAATCCTGTGGGACTTAAAGATCCAGACGGATAAGAAGGTGTTGGCTAACCAACTGGATATTGTGATAGTAGACAAGGAGCAGAAGGCAGCAATGATAGACGGGGCAGTGCCAAATGACAGCAACCTCACAAAGAAGGAATATGAGAAGCTGGAGAAATACCAAAAAAGAGAATTTTGTTTACGTACCGTAAATTCTTTTTTCTTGAATCATCAATGGGAGACCCAGACAATGGGGTTTAGGGCGCTGCCCTCCGGAGGTCACACTAGGTACTACAAGTTTGTAGCACCGCCTCCTCCGCTTATAAACCCCCACCGTAGGAGACATCCTCAGTTTAGTCCATAAGCTGCGAGGAGAAATAAACCACACCCGAAACATCGGGAAGAATGCCGTGCACAGACGGTGTAACAACCCGGAAACACTGTCTCAACAGAGAACAGATCAAATGCAAACATGCAACGGAACAACTGGGTGGGTGCTGGGTCTCCCATTGATGATTCAAGAAAAAAGAATTTACGGTACGTAAACAAAATTCTCTTTTTTCTGATCATCATAATGGGAGACCCAGACAATGGGGATGTCCTAAAGCAATACCCCAGGGCGGGAAGAGTTCCTCAACAAGACGGATAACACATGGTTCCCTTTTAAAGGTGGGCAACCGCCGCCTGGAGAACCCGCCTGCCCAAACTCGCATCCGCAGAGGCATGGGCATGCACCATATAGTGCTTAGAGAAAGTGTGCAGGCTGGACCAAGTGGCCGCCTGACACACCTGTAGAGCAGAAGCTCGATGTCGCAAGGCCCAAGAGGCACCTACAGCTCTAGTAGAGTGTGCCTTCAAACCCACCGGGAGAGGCAAACCAGAAGACCGGTAAGCCTCCTGAATGGGAGCCTTGATCCATCTGGCCAAGGTCGACTTTGAAGCCGCGGACCCCTTACAGCGACCCATCGTGAGGACAAATAAGGAATCCGAGCTCCTAAAGGAGGCGGTCCTGGACACATAAATGCGTACAGCTCTCACGAGATCCAGAGTATGGAGGTCGCGCTCAACCTGATGAACGGGAGCGGGGCAAAATGATGGGAGAACAATCTCCTGGTTCAAGTGGAATGTTGAAACCACCTTCGGCAAAAATTCAGGCCGTGGGCGCAACACCACCTTGTCCTGGTGAACCACCAGAAAGGGTGACTTGCACGAGAGTGCAGCCAATTCTGAGACCCTTCTCAGAGACGTAATCGCCACCAGAAAGACCACTTTCTGGGACAGACGAGAGAGAGAGACGTCTCTCAGTGGCTCAAACGGCGGTTTCTGCAATGTCGTCAGGACCATGTTTAGGTCCCAAGGGTCCAGAGGTCGTCTATAGGGCGGGACCACCCGAGACACCCCCTGCAGAAATTGACGTACCTTCGGGAGGAGCGCCAAGCGCCTGTCAAACAACACTGAAAGTGCTGATACTTGACCTTTCAGAGAGCCAAGGGATAATCCCAACTCCAACCCCGACTGTAGGAAGGCCAGCAATGTCGGGATAGACAAAGGCCACGGTGAGCGGCCACCAGAGGCACACCAGGTAAAAAAGATTTTCCACGTTCTGTGGTATATCTTCCTGGAAACAGGTTTCCTTGCCCGATTCATAGTGGCAACCACTGTAGGAGAGAAACCTCTGGATGTCAGCAGCCAGGCCTCAAGAGCCATGCAGTCAATCTGAGGGCCCTGGAATTGAGGTGGAAGAATGGCCCTTGCGCGAGAAGATCTGCGCGTTCTGGAAGAGCCCACCTGTGTCCGCCCGACAGTTGCCACAGGTCCGGGTACCAAGACCTCCTGGGCCAATCTGGAGCCACTAGAATGGCCACTCTGCATTCTGTCCTGATCTTCCACAGGACCCTGGGAATCAGAGCCAGAGGCGGAAACACATATGGCAGCTGGAATCTGGACCAGCTCAGAATCAGGGCGTCCGCCCCCAGAGACTGGGGATCCCAAGATCTTGCCATGTATTGGGGCACCTGATGATTCAGCCGTGAGGCCATCAGATCCACGTCCGGAGTGCCCCACCTGCCGCAGATGTCCCGGAAGACGTCTGGATGTAGAGACCACTCTCCGGCGTCCATCCCCTGCCGGCTCAGGTAGTCGGCCTCCCAGTTCTCGACCCCTGGGATGTGAACTGCGGAGATCAGGCAGCCGTTTTCCTCCACCCAGAGTAGAATGCGGTGGACTTCGGCGAGGGCCTGAGCACTTCTGGTCCCTCCCTGATGATTTATATAGGCGACGGCCGTCGCATTGTCGGACTGTACCCGAATGGGCTGTCCTGACAGGAATTTCTGAAACGCCAGTAGCGCCAGATAGACCGCCTTGATCTCCAGCACGTTGATCTGCAACGCCGACTCCGACTGAGTCCAGAGGCCTTGAGCCCTGTGATGCAAGAACACCGCCCCCCAGCCCTTCAGACTGGCGTCGGTGGTCACCACTAACCATGACGGTTTTAGGAAGGACCGGCCCCGTGACAGGTGAAGTGGCTGGAGCCACCACTGTAGAGAGTCCCTGGTTGGTTGTGACAGTGTCACCAGCCGATTCAGAGAGATCGTCCTCTTGTCCCATCTGCGAAGAATCTCCAGCTGGAGAGGACGTAGGCGAAACTGTGCGAACGGCACCGCCTCTATCGCCGCTACCATGCGACCCACCAGTCTCATCAATACCCGTAGGGATGACTGCGGAGACAGGAGGACATTCTGCACTCCTGATTGGATCGCAAGCTGCTTGGCTTGAGGTAGGGACACCAGGGCCGAGTCCGTGTGGAAGTCCATGCCCAGATATGTCAATGACTGGGTCGGAACCAGGGTCGACTTCTGAATGTTGATAAGCCACCCGAACCGTTCCAGGGACTTCATGGTCACTTCCAGGCTTACCCGACAAAGGTCTTCCGATGGCGCCCTGACCAACAGGTCGTCCAAATAGGGTATGACGGCGTGTCCCTGCGCATGCAGGAGAGCCATCATAGAGGCCATCACCTTTGTAAACACCCGTGGTGCTGAGGCTAGCCCGAATGGCAGTGCCACAAATTGGAAGTGCTCTTCCCCCACTGCGAATCTCAACCAGCGCTGGTGAGCTGGTGCAATGGGGACGTGAAGGTAAGCGTCCCTGATATCGATGGACGCTAGGAAGTCTCCCTGTGACACAGCCGCGATCACTGAGCGCAGGGATTCCATGCGGAACTTCCGAACCAACACGTGACGGTTGAACAACTTGAGGTCCAAAACCGGGCGAAAAGAGCCGTCCTTCTTTGGGACAATAAAGAGGTTGGAGTAAAAACCCCTGAACCTCTCCTCCGTGGGCACAGGGACCACCACTCCGTCTCTGCGGAGTCCCTCCAACACCAGGTAAAAAGCCTGAGCCTTTTCTGGAGAAGGAACCGACCGATGGAATCGGTGTATTGGTTGTGACGTCAGCTCTATCCTGTAACCTCTTGAGACTACGTCTCGAACCCACTGATCTTGAATGTGAAGAAGCCACTTGTCCTGAAATCGGGACAGGCGGCCCCCCACCTGTGGGGAGGCAGGATGAGATAGCGAGTCATGTCGAGGCGGGCTTGGGGGTGGCAGCCGCTGCCCCCGCCGGCTTCTTCTGACGACTCTTGGAACGCCACTGAGTAGCAGGCTTGCCCCCTCGGTCTGAGCGAGTGGACGCCGTTGATGACTGTGAACCGGAGCGAAAGGACCACTGCTTAGGGTTCCTTTTCACGGTGTACCGTGGCTTAGGCTTATTCTGCGGTATCTTAGACTCAGCAGAATCCTTTATCAATTTGTCCAGTTCGGTGCCAAAAAGCCTGTCACCAGCGAACGGAAGATTTTGTAAAATCTTCTTAGATGTGGCATCTGAGTCCCAGAGACGCAGCCACAATAGCCTGCGGATCGCAATTGCATTGGCCGAGGCCACAGCAGAGCGAGTGGCAGTTTCCAAAGATGCCGTCCTGGCATAGTCCGCATAGGCCCTTGCTCTCTCGGTGAGAGCCAGGACCTCTGGACTGGACCTAGCTAGGTCAGTGATACCATCCAAACAGATAGTGATCGCTTGTAGGGTCCAGACTGCGGCAAAATTAGGGGCAAACGAAGACCCCACAGCCTCATAGGAAGACTTGGCGAGTTGCTCGACCTGTCTATCAGTAGCATCCTTCAACGAGGAGCTATCAGAGGCAGAAAACAAGGAGCGCGCAGCAATCCTAGTCATGGAAGCATCCACCTTGGGAGACTGCGACCATTCCTGGAGCGCCTCCTGGGGAAAGGGAAAGCGATTGTCCTTAGTTTTACGGACATAACGCCGCCCAGGATGCAACCTGGGAGCTTTAATCACCCTTCCGAAATTAGTGTGGTCCATGAAGGAGCCACTTGGTCTAGCCTCTGGCCGCAGCCATTGATAGATCTCCTTGGGGTGTACAGTCACCTCCTCAGGAGGAGTGACAAGACGCAATGTCTCATTGATGGAGGACACCAGATCCTCCACCCCATCTGGAGGTTCAGACATAGACCCAAGAGTAGAACCCCCATCATCTTCCTCACCATCAGAGGAACGCTCCTCCTCAGAGAGAGTCTGGAGCTCAGGAGAAGCCTCACGGGCTCGCTTAGGGGGTCTTACAGCAGAAGTAAGAGACACCCGGGGGTAACTAGGAGGAGTAGCTGGGTTCTCCAGTCTCCTATGCAGTGCCTCCAGGGTTTGCGACATGGAGGACATCTGGGACAGCAGAGATTCATTGATCTTATTCTGCGTTTCCCATGGCCCTGGGATCACCTGAACCTCAGGGTATAATCCCGGATTTGCAGACTCAATAGTAGCAGATCGGGCCTCTGGGCGTCCGCAGTTATTGCAGGACCCCTCCACCAGTGTCCCGTTGCATGTAGCGCAGGTAACGGTGACCACTGCCGCCTTAGCAGCATGCTTCCCAGCTGAGGACATCTCCACAGTGTGGGGAATATAAGCCAAAGTTCACAAACAAACCGGGAATCCCGGTGGCTTACCGACCGCAGTAAAGCGGTAGGAGGAAGCGGTGTGTGTGTGTGACCTCCGCGAGTTCCGGTCTCCCTTGCAAGTGCAGACACGCGCTGTAGTGCAGATCCCAGCCGGGGAGTGAGGGAGAAGATGGCCGCCGACAGTGAAGATGTGGGCGGAGCCAGGAACACGCGGGAAGAACACACAACACGCCCAGCGGTGATGTCACCATAAGGGCTGCCTCCTCCTCCTCCAGGCTGCCTCAGCAATGGAGGTGCCGGAGCCCGCAGCGCGGGAAACGAGAGTGAATATCACCACGCACACTCTCAGACTGCATGTACACATAAAACACCCGCAGTCTACAGCCTCAGCCCCTGTGACACACAGGGCGGTCAGCCAGGGTGACCCCAGCACAGGGTACACCGCCAGAACCGCGGACCCGAGGGTAACCGCGCGGTCTGAGTGTCATGACACCACAGTGACAGACACTACCCCCAGGCACACAGGAGACACACCAGGTGCCTCAGTGCCGGTCCGGTCTGTAAGCACCTTTAGGGAGGCCTCGGACGGGGGTACAGCACCAGTCCGGAGTGTAAGCACCATTTAGGGAGGCCTCGGACTGGGCTGGCTCCGTCCGGTCTGTAAGCACCATTTAGGGAGGCCTCGGACGGAGCGGAGCTGTGCAAGGCTCCAGGCTCCCCCTATCCAGAGCCTCCATGGAGGGATGGAAAGGGAAGGAGCCCGACAGCGTACCGGGAGAACACTAAAGTGTCCAGGCTAAAAGCCCTCCGGTACCTCCACCAGCGTGTTCCGCAGAGGGTGAGCGGGGAGGCTGTCGAGGGTCCCGAATGGGACCATTTTACCTTGTCTTCATACGCCATCACGTAAGTTGTGAGAATGCAGTGAAGTGCAAGCAAAGCGTGATCCTCCGAGCACACTAAGTTTAAAACTGAGGATGTCTCCTACGGTGGGGGTTTATAAGCGGAGGAGGCGGTGCTACAAACTTGTAGTACCTAGTGTGACCTCCGGAGGGCAGCGCCCTAAACCCCATTGTCTGGGTCTCCCATTATGATGATCAGAAAACCTCAAAGTATAAGTGGAGAGGAAGGTATAGAGTTGGCCTGGCCTTGCTACACACCCACTAGTCAGATTCTGGCCGGGAACATGCATAACTGCAGTCTGTTATGAGTAAGGAAACTGGCGAATGCTCGCAGCGCACAGGCGGTTGTCTCTGGTCACATCAAGTGACTGCAGAATTTTGATTTTAGACCAGACCGTCCCTTTAAATACAGAAGACAGACCAGATAGACTATGTACTTTAGTTTTTCATTCATTCTTCAATGATCCATGATTAAAAGTCAATGAATAAACAAAACATCAGACATCTGCTGCTTCAGTCTTTAAAGGGAACCATCATGTTGTTATGTTGCAATCTCTCAATCACAACGCAGGGGGCATGACGAGATTAAAAAACTACCATGAATGAACTTGATTGATGTGGCTGATTGCCACCCCAGTGACTGTTAGATGTTTGCATTAAGCACCTGCACAAAAGGATCTTAAGTGCTTTTTTATGATAAATACATGAATTTTTACTTTTTTTTTTTAAATCAGGTAAGTGATGAACAGGGCACGATCAAATAATATTGGGGCAGTTTAAAAACAAAAAAAAAAAAAAAATGACATGACAGGTTCCCTTTAAACCTTTAAAAAAAAAAATGGATGTAAAAATTTACAAATTTGAGAAAAAAAAAAAACCCTCAGTTTTACGCAGATATAAAAATAGACACAGATGTGTGAATGTAGCAGAAGGCTGAATGTCTTGGGATAAAACAAAATTAAGCTGCTCATAACCATTAGTTGACTAAGCAAACAGATTTTGGCTCGGCTGCAGTTGGCACCAGCAGGGCCGAGCACAACATAAAGGGTAATTCCCAGTATTAAAACCTGCCACCTTTCCAAAGAATATATCATCAGTGGATGGATGGGGTCCGACTGCCAGGACTTCAGCGACCCGGAGAACAGGGCTCTTACATGCTTTATTCTTTAGGAGGTAGCTGGAGATAGGGAAAAGCATCCACCGGCCTTTCCCGACACTCCTAAGCTCCATTCTCAGGGGCATTTCAGAGACGCTTACAATAGGCGGTTAAGGGTTTTTCACAAAGTTAAAGGGGTTGCCCGGTCTAAATCCTCAAGTCTGCAGTCGCTCTGTGTTTCTATGTGATTAGAGGTTGGTGAATCCTCACATTACACGCACTGCATTGTGAGGATTCTCCGGTGTTAGAGCCAGGAATGGCGGTCACCTGATATGCAATCTGTCAGCCAGAATATGACAAGAGGGGCGTCAGTGCAGGATTCTCAGCAATCACCATTATAATAAAGTGCAGAAAATCAAGGGCACAGCTATGCAACACAGGCACATATTGACTCAGGTGTATAAAGCAGGGGTGGGGAAATCCAGGCCTCGGGGGCTGCCTACAGAAAAACCTGCACTTAGTATTACACAGGTTATAAATGAATCGCCTGCACTGGTGATCATTCCAATGTGCAATGCCAAGTCAAGCCTTTAAACCTGCACTGTTGGCGGCCCTCGAGCTCCCCACCCCCGGTATATAAAACAAGAACTTTGCACCACTGGTCAATGCAGAGGAAACATTTTCTCTTAGGTCTTAATTCACATTTTGCCGTCTGGTTGGTGAATGTAGATGCGGTGGACACCATGAGCATCAACCACTAAAAAGCATTGGGCTCTTATGCCCGGCCAGTCTCTACCGAACTCAGCAGCTGAGAAGTTTCAATATATCATACAGACTGCAATTACAGCAAAACTACAGAATATTAGGTTTTCCCAGATAAAAACTATGACGAGTTACCTGGTAAGTGTGTACTCCCTGAGACCAGAATGCAGGTTCATGGCAGAAAAGGTTCCTATGCATCCACGCAGCCTTTTGTCCCGTCCAATCTTCCATGTTACAAACAGTGGGCTTGCAAAAGAAGAGCAAAGAAAACAACATTACTGAAAGGTCATGTATATAGACTTAGCCTGTGTGCACAATATGCATTTTTCATGCAATATTGTTTTTGGTGCAGATTTGTCACAACACCTCAAGGGTTTGCAATAAAGTGAATGAGATTCCTGAAGTTTCATATATTATGCTTGCAGATTTGGTGCAAACTAACAAACAGCATGTCAATTCTTCCAGCTAAGGCCCCCTTCACACTGCGTTTATTGCAAGGACCACACGGTCAGGCACTGATTTGTTCAGGATGCCAACTAAGGCCCCATTCACATCACGATTTTTGTTCAACCATTGCCATCTGTTCAAAAACGGATAGCCACGCATAGGATTTGGTCTCCATGTATCCCTATGGGCACAGATTGGTCCTTACTGGCATCCGATTGGGTGTCAGTTTTGTAATGGATCCATCGGACAAACAGATCTGTTGCTGTCCTTTTCAAATAACATGGAGCTCTATGGTGCCGGATCTAAACAGATCTGTCAAAAAATCAGATCCGTAAAACAGATGCGATTTGCTGTACTGCGCATGCTCAGAAGCAAGGTACAGCCCTCTCTGCGCTAACGGATGACAGATTCCTGGGCATCAGTGGCATCTGTTGGCACAGATCCGTACCTGTTAAGGCTCCGTCACACCAGTCCACATCACCAACGTAGGGGCGTGGCCTATCGACGGCGACATCGCCCCTACATCGCCTAATGTAAAGGGGCGATGTCGGCAGCAGAGACAGCTCAGTGATGTGAACAAAGGCGGCAGATCTGGGGCGATGTGCCCCATGTAACCGGATGCCACCTGTCAGCTCGCCGTGCCATCGCCGGAGGTGTCTCCCCGTGTAAATGGGGGGCGGCGACGCTGGCGGGGCACCAAAAACGTGCGCGCTCCCGCCCGTCGCCACCATCTCCGGCGGTGTCGCAAGGTGTAACGGCACCTTTAGTGTGATCCTTGAAATTCAAGGATCACCACGGATGTGCAAAAAACAAGATGTTGTGAAGAGGCCCTAATGTCCAGAGATCAGTATTTTTCACTGATCTGTCATCAGTACCAGAGATAGGGCTGCGATGAGCTGTACCTTGCTTCTGATAATGCTCAGTACAGCAAAACGGATCAGTTTTACGCATGTTTTTTCACGGTTCCGTCTCCAAAGGCCCCTATGTTATTTGTCGCAGAAAGCTACAGATCCATGTTTGTCCATTTGTGCCCGCTTTTTTCAAGGCAGCCAAAAAATCACAATAGTCTCTGATTCTGGGTACATCAAAAAAGCGGACACAAGCGGATCAGTGACAAAACGGACACATGGATGGCTGCTTAGGACCAATCCGTGCCCATAGGGATACACAGGAGGTCAAAACTGATCAGTGGCTATCAGTTTTAAATGGATAGACACTGATCAGGCCCCCCTTCGAACTGCGTTTTTGGGGATCCGTGTATCTGTTTTAAAACGGCTAGCCAGGGATCCCTTTTGGCCTCCCAGGTATCCCTATAGGCACAGACTGGTCCAAAGTGGCCATCAGTGAGTGTCATTTTTGTCAGGGATCCGATTGTGTCCGCTTTTTTCATGTACCCAGAATTGGAGACTGCTCCGCTTTTGGGCTGCCTTCAAAAAACCACACAAATGGACAGAAACTGATCCATCGCGGCCTGCGTCAAATATCATGGGGGTCTATGGAGACGGACCTGTGAAAAATTGGATCTGTTTGCTGTACTGAGCATGCTCGGAACAAGCTACAGGTACTCCCACCCCTATCTCTGCTAACTGATGACGGATCTGTTAAAATGGTTCATGGACATTAGTTGGCATCCGTTGGCATAGATCCGTGCCCGTCTGTGTGGTCCATGAAATTCAAGGATCCAGACGGATGTGCAAAAGTGCAAAAAACGCAGAGTGAAGGCAGCCTCCGTGACAAACCTGACACACACGGATGACCATATACGACCAATGCGTGCCCATAGGGATACCTGGGAGGGTAAAACTGATCTGTGGCTATCCTTTTTAAAACTGATAGACACTGATCACAAAAAACGCAGTGTGAAGGCAGCCTAATGAGTGGGAGAAATCTATCGCATGTTCCCTGCAAAGTGATCCCCTTGCTCCATCACCTGTAGTGTGCGGACGGCTGTCATGCCCATCAAGTAAGCTGGTCACACCACTAGTTTGCTTTAACTACGAGCCCCCACTTCTATTATAAATAACGTCACACCATGTGGACATAAAAATTAACATTTATTCCTTCCAGAAGAGCAATTGCCGCCCCCACCAGACCACGTCTACCATCTAAACTGGTCATATCCACGAACGTCCAGATGTTGATTCTACATGTATGCCCTGGTCATTAGGTGTAACCTGGGCAGTGGGGTCGGTAAGCCAAATCTTTGACTCTATTCTGATTATATTCATAATATTCAGCATACATTTTATCTACTGTACCGAATTTAGTATATATTTTAGGAGTTGCACTTGATCAATATTATACTGACTCTTAATTCCACCAAAATTGGCATAGACTCCAATGCCCTGGGCTGGAACGCACCTTTATAGGTAGAGCCACTTGGCATAGTCACTATATATCTGTTTTTCTTCACATTAAGAATCTTGGCATTCAAGATGTAAGCTGTCAGACACTACTATCTCACTAGTGTGTAGTGGTTGGGGTGCGAGGAACATCGTACAAATGGGCGATTGCATGAACGATGCTCATCTGGAGATGGCACCAGAAGGCACGGTGGGAAGAAGGCAGGCAACGCTGCAGCACTGATGCGCTTTTTGGCCATGGTTCCCACGAATCCTTGTGCCTTGGTATTCATGTGGCCTTAGTTTGAAACTCACCACCTACCCAAAAACTAACCAAATGCACCCCCCCCCTTCATGGTGAAGCTCAGGCAGGCAGACTTTTTTTTACTCTTCTGGCCGATCGTTTTAATGATATCCCACATATAAAGCGCTGCATAGACTACAGACTGGCATCTAATGAATGACACAGAGCACAATGAGAAGTGACATTTTGCAAGCAAGTCTGCATATTTGTTGGGCGCTGCCTGAATAATGCAAGAAGCAGCGAGAACACATGAGCGGCTCCTCTTATAATATTAATCATAAAGGTGAATCGAGGTAAAATGTGAAAGTGGCGACGATTAAACGGAACAGGATTTATGGAATGGAAAAAGATTTCACTGCAACATACAGAGAAACCGTATGCAAAAATCCATAACACTGGAGATGTGACAGCCAGGACTGGGCGTCCTCAGTAAGACTGGGCCCAGCACATCCAGAGGGACAAATCTGCAATGTGCGATAATGGACAGGAGACGATACACGAGAACGGAAACAATTCTTTAGCAACATTGTAAGTAGCTAATGAGGCTTAATGGTGATAACCAACAAAGAGGTTTCCACCCAGCCGACCAGCTGTATAGAGGGTGCATAGAGCTGCCCGACTCCTGGATTACAAGATACACCACCGTATATACAGTAGAGGCCAGATCATCATCTGTGTGGAGTAAGGGCGGTGTCACACATTGGCATGAACGCACACAGGTGTGCCGGCAGGTCATCGCCAGTAGGATATGGGGACCTTTTATGCAATGTTACATTAGGAAACGGAAGAGAAGTAACAACCAATTTCATTGGAGCAGTCAGTTTTCAGGAACATTTACATATTGGCTTGATGAGCCTGAAGCCATAAGCCAACTGATGCACATGGATTTACTATGTGCGGTAACCCAGTCCGGTGTGCAGCCGCACGCAGCTGCCGCCGCTGATAGCTCTGGAGCGTGGCTCGCGGGGAGCTAGCTACGGTCCTGAACTGTCAAGGAGGGGCCGGCGCTGAGCTTCAGCACCATGGAGCTGTCCCCTCTGAGATCAGGAACGCGGCTCGCTCATTGCGAGCCACGGTCCTGAGCCATCAGCGGCGGCAGCTGCACACCAGACGGCAAATTAGCCCTCCAGTTCTGTGTGCTGATCCGGTCCGCAGCTGTCTGCCTCAAGCGGACAGCCACAGATCGGAGCTCAGCCGTAGTGTGAAGCCGGCCTTAGTCCTACAGTGATAATCTCCTGCTGGTAAAATGCTGATTGTGTTGTAGGTTCAACACAAAAAAACTAGTAAACAACACATCCCTGAAATTAGGGACTTTTGCCCTATATGATGCTGCTCTTATTAGACTGTGGCAAAAGATTCCTTTTAAAAAAGTGTATTCCCATCTTCAAGGTATACATGAAAACAGACCACACCAAAGCTTGAAATTGACAATCATACCCATTCCATGAACTATGGTACCAATGATGGTTCATGTGAAAGCCACAATAATTGTAACATGAAAAAGCAAAAAAAGAAAGTAACAATCAACAGGCACTTGGTATGGGCAGATGACATGCTCAGCACTTGGTATGGGCAGATGACATGCTCAGCACTTGGTATGGGCAGATGACATGCTCAGCACTTGGTATGGGCAGATGACATGCTCAGCACTTGGTATGGGCAGATGACATGCTCAGCACTTGGTATGGGCAGATGACATGCTCAGCACTTGGTATGGGCAGATGACATGCTCAGCACTTGGTATGGGCAGATGACATGCTCATATTTGGCAAGTAGCTCTGCCTGGATATTCGTCATCCAGGGGCTGTGTAGTAGTCTCCCTAATGCATCTCTTGGATATTCGTCATCCAGGGGCTGTGTAATAGTCTCCCTAATGCATCTCTGTTGTAACTCTTGGGCCATAGAGTATCCCTCCATCTGACACCTTAAAGCGAACCTGTCACCCCCTCCAGGCATCTAAAGATAACAGCCACCTTCTGCAGCACTACGGCTGCATTCTGACAAGGTGTTTATAGCATTTATGCTCCCTTGATTCACTGAAATAAAGACTTTTATAAGATTTGTTTCAAACCAGACCCAAGACCGGGAGGCGGGTTTTCAAGTGTCTGTCTCCCTCCTCTGTGGTGTCAGTCATCCCTCTCTGCTCTCTGTGCACCGCCTCCAGGGCCATCTCCCTGCATTACAGAGCTTTGTCAGCTCTGCTACAACATAGAGCTGCTGTTATAGGAGACCCCACAGTAGTAAATCTAGCAGGAGGATCGTGAGCAGAACAGCAGACAGAGCACTGCCTGCTACGTAGCAGCCCTTGAGCTGAGCAGGTTTCACTTTCAGTTTGTTGTACCCAGCAGCATTGCTCCTCAGCCCCTGATCTAAAGCACAAACTCAACTCTGCTGCACTGCTGACAGCTCAGCTCAAGGCTGCTATGTAGCAGGCAGTGCTTTGTCTGCTCAGGGTCCTCCTGCTAGATTTACTACTGTGGGGTCTCTTATACCAGAACCTCTATGTTGTAGCAGAGCTGACAAAGCTCTGTAATGCAGGGAGATGGCCCTGGAGGAGGCACACAGAGAGCAGAGAGGGATGACTGACACCACAGAGGAGGGAGACAGACGCTTGCAAATCCGCCTCCCGGTCTTGGGTCTGATTTGAAACAGATTTTATACAAGTCTTTATTTCAGTGAATCAAGGGAGCATAAATGCTTTAGACACCTTGTCAGAATGCAGCCTTAGTGCTGCAGGACGTGGCTATGTTATTTTTAGATGCCTGGAGGGGGTGACAGGTTCGCTTTAACCTTCCAGTCTTAATAAATATAAGCTCAGATACAGGATCTTAGAACTGCAGTCTTAACCCATCCGGTGGCAGCCAAATATCATTTTTTCGCTCTTAAAAAGCAGCAAACGGATGATGGGTTTGTGATGCTTTTTTGCAAAAGGATCTGTCTTTGGTGCAGAAAGATCAATAAACGGAGCATGAACAGTCTGAATTTAGCCTTAGAGTCAAATTAAGGCAATAAAACCTAATAAGTGAAGAAATAGCCATGTAATCATTAATATTAGTCTGCACAGTGTGTAAGAGTGGAACATTCCAGCTACAGCATCATACAAGCAGCGGTGGATACTGAATGGTGACCCCCCATCACCCCCTCCCCGGCTTGGAGAACAATGCCATGTACCGGGATTCCCTGTCACCATGTGTTCACATGACCTGACTAATGAAGGCACCATGAATTTTCAGGAACAAGTACATTAGGTAACGCCTGCTGAAATAATAAAGTATAATATACTCAGAGTAATGTCAGGATGCGGTGAAAAATGAACCAAGTGCTACAAGGAGTGACAGCACTGTATTAGATAAATATCAATCCATACACAGCATCCTTTACAAATGACACGCAGAGAATGTAAAATATGTCTGCCATCAGCACATTCTTACTCCAGACTCCTTAATTAGCAGCGTTTTCATGCTGGAACGTACGAGGGAGTGATCGAGAACACTGGGCCCAGAGTGTCAGCCATACTTAAAGAAGCAAAATACTGCAGAGACACTTTCTGCAAGTTTGTGCTATAATTACTAGTGCAAATATACTCATCACTATTTGGTACTTACAAATAGTACAGTATACGGGCTACCTGGTACTCGACAAGTATTGCTGGTGCTCAAGAGTGATGTGTCGATCCTGAACAATCTGACACCGATTGCTGTCTCACTTCAGTGAACAATTGGAGCTGGCATCCTAGTGAGAGCCTCTCGAATGGAAGGCTCTCACCAGGGAGTAAAGAAATGTGTTTATGATGTGAACAAACAAAATGTAAAAAACACACACCCTCCCCTGGAAATGCTTGTTTTAGGGCTGGCTGTGTGTGACTCCAGGGCTAGGGAGTTGGTAAGCCAAAATCCGACTCCTCAATTTCCCCGATTCTGACTCCTCCAAAATGGACACTGACTCCGCAGCCATGTTGGGAACACCACAGGGTTAGCTTAGAGGGGTCACTACTTGGACAAGCCTTTCTCATTCCCCATGTGTGCTCCATAAAATAATAAAAGCCTATGCTCCCTTCCGATGCCAGCATAGTTCCACAATGTCAGAACTGACGTTCTCAGGGCCCACCTGACATTGCTATGACATGAGAACCCTGTAACTAATCACCACCGACTTCTTTCTTCCCACCTTTGAACAGTTAAGTAATTAACAGGAAAAGAGCCCAATCACTTTTGGTAATTGCTCCCATGTTCAAAGACGGGGGGGATTAGTTGTGGGGTTCTCATTCATAATGCCATGTTGGCCCCAGTAACGCTGGAACCGCGTCGGCAGTGGAGGAGAGTTTGTTTTTTTTTATGATGTCCACATGGGGAATGAACAGCGCTTGTCCATAAGTGGGCAACAGATTTACATCTACACAATAAATTTTTGACAATTTCCAAAACACTGTTACACTTCCTTTAAAGTGGATGGAATTGTCTTCTGGTACGCTGCATATAATGTCCTGCGGTGGGGGTGTAAAATCCAAAACACGTCCATTTCTGTATAACGTGAGGATTTACCCCATAGGATTGCAATGAATTCGTAAAATCCATAGGTAAAAACGCGTATGCTTCTGCATGTAATCCGCCCATGACCAAGCCACATACCAGTAAGCTTCAAAGACAAGGTAGATAGAGCACGGCACCAACCAGGGACAGCCGTAAACTCAAGAACGTTATAATGCATGTAGAAAACTCCACAATGTGTTGTAATACACAAGTAACCCAGTAAGTACAGAAAATCTGAGCTATAAAATACTACGTCTCCATTGTCGGTGATGGTACGAGCCCTCCGCACACTTTTGCACTGAAACAGACAGTTGCCCTCCTATAAGAAATGTATCCGTCACAAGAGCCCCTTCCCTTATTGGGGTTAGCGACCCTGTAAGTTGATCATTATTGATTATTACAACCTTCTTGTAGAGTCTGAGTGAGTCCATTTTGGTGTAGTCGGAATTGAAGAATCGGATGTTTGGCTCACCAGTCTCCAGAGCCCTGATTAGAACAGACTGGGGGGATATTGGCTAAATTAGACCCCCTCCAATAGGTGGCACCAGTGAGATGGTTTTTGGGAGCAAGTTAATTTCGCATTTCCCTTGGAGAATTGCCAGAAAGCCCTCATTAATGAGAACTAGGCTTTATTTCCTCTATGAATGAACACACAATCAGGTCAAGGGAACAATCAATTTTAAAACCACTGTATAAGCCTACTACAGGCTTGAATTTGCTTTTAGGGGCCTGGATGAAAATTCAAGTTAAATGAAAAAAAAAATTAACTTAAAGAAAGAAAGCCAGAACTGGGGTTTTAGGAAAGCAAAGAGAAAAGAATGCGGGCCCTGCTGGTAGAGGAGACCTCTCCACCGCTCAGACGTGACCTCATATGACTGGAGGAGCGGGAGAACACAAACAAGTGTCCGGACTGGTGTGAGCGCCTCCTTCTGAGCCAAGCAAAACGTGCCACAGAACAAAAGACTGGGCAGTGCTTACATGATCCCCCGCTAGGAAGAGTGACAGTGCCACCCCTGACCGCCTTCCTCCATCACCAGTGCACAATGAATGATATACCACAATTAGGCACTAAGAACAAACTAGAAGCACAGCCTTCCTAACATATAAAGGAGGAGACGTTCTGCTAAATACAACCATTTTCAGCACCAGTGAAGGGATTCCAGGCGCCGCTCACTTCCGCACCGGAAGGTGTGTGATGCTGCTGCATCGACACATATGTTGCACAAGTGAAATCGAAAGGTAAATGCATAAAAAGGTATTCAACAGCCCCAACAAGCAAAATAAAAGCCTCACAGGGAATACAGAATTTATATACTGCAAGCAAAGGAGGCAGCAATTCAGGGTCAGACTCCACTAGTGGTAGCTTATTGCCCTGAACAATGAAAAGATCAGGCATCTAGAAACCCAGTCTAGAATGAGGGGACCCCAAGGCCTGACAGATGTCGGGGGAGGTGAAGATCAGGCAGTCGGAGTAACACACCAGACCCACCTTTTGTTCTGCACATTGATAAATCAGAGGGAGATCATCTCCAGTCTCCCTTCACACGTCTGGATAAAACAGGGCTGTGGAGTTGTGAAGCCAAACCACCACCTCAGACTCTCAATATCCATGACTCAGACTCCCTCATACATGGCTCAAGTTTAAAGAGGACCCGTCACCCACCCTGCTGCATGGCAATCTAAACGCAGCACTGAATGCAGCATGTCTGTGGCTGGAGGGAGCTCGATTGACTGAGGCTATTCCATCCCCCACTGCCTGTGTGCCGCCTCCTACTGTGCGGTTTATGATTTGCATGCTGTGAGTGACAGAGGAGGAAGGCAGAGCCTGCACAGCAGAAGCAGCACAGAGAGGCAGTGGGAGATGGAATGGCCACCGTCAATCAAGCTCCCCCCAGCCACAGTGACTGCCTCCATGGCTTCTAACTAAGTTTTACAAAGCCCATATCTTGGGGTACACAGCACACAAACACACAGGGGACCCCTTCCCTGAATGCAGCAGACATGCTGCATTCAGTGCTGCATTTAGATTGTCCTGCAGCCGGATTGGGGGGGGGGGGGGGGTGACAGGTGCTCTTTTGAATTTATTGTAGTACAATGTGAACATAATCATTATTATGATACAATAATCAAGATATTTAGATTGGACATAATTCTTAATATTGAGCACATTCCGCATTGAACCTTCCAAATTTATAACACATTTTAGGTATCAAAGACTCCGACTCCACAGCCCTGGTATAAGACACGCAGTTGTAAACACAGTACCGGTGTTTTGGATGTGTGTCAGCAGTTTTTTCATTTTGACGATCAGTGTTTTTCCAGTATTGATAAACATAGATGTTACAATGCTTCTCCTATAACACGTATAGCACTCAGCCTGTACACACATGACATCCATGGGCTGGACAGGGTTATCATGGATTCATAAGATAGTATAGGCCCTTGTCATTTGTGCTGCTATAAAAAATACGGACATTTCTCTGTGCATGGAAACAGTGTAAAAACATGGACATGACGCCCCATAGATGTCAAACCTAAGAAAAAACGGATGCCGTGCATACCTGAAACAGGACAGGTGAAGAGGCCTAAGCTGTATGAGCAATGTTATGCCTAGTTTTCTAATAGATGGTCAAAAGGTGTGGGCTCCACGCCAATGCAGACTATGTGCGGACTTTAGGTTAGTCACAGCCTCCATTTATTGTTGTCAGGACCTAGAATGGTTCTACCCAGCACATCCAGACTTGAGCGAATGACTAGACACACCCAGAACATAAGCTGTGCCAGCGCTCAATTAGAAAGTCAACAATACAGCACTGATGACCGGAATAACCAAAGCCAGATGTCTCCGTCAGCTCGCCATAGCTGAAGTGCGATGTTCTCATGATCTCAGATGACAGCTCCAGCAGCACAGACATCACATGATATCGGCTGGAAATATAGGACCAAAGGGTGCGGTCAAGGAAACAGCCATGGGGAGGACGAGGCCATGAGTGCACAACTCCTTAACCAGTTGTTAGAAGACAAAAATCTCTCTTGTCGCTAACAAGGAACCTTTAGTAATGTGAGAAAAACAGGAACCCAACAAGCACACAAAGCTTACAGCACAAGATAACTACAGATATGTTTTCCCTATCTATATCTATGAGACACATACACACATACCAGATTTTTCACTTTATAAGGCGCACCAGATTATAAGACGCTCTCAAAATTGGTGAAGGAAAAGAGAAAAAAAAATCATTTTTAATTTTAAATGGGGTCCGTCTTATAATGCCAGTGTCCGTCTTATAATCAGTATATGTTCCTCATCCTGTTTCATAACCCCCCCCCCAATATCCTGGTATCCATGTCCACCCAATCCTGGTATAAATATCCCCAATCCTGGCATACATGTCCCCATCCTGTATATATACTCCCATCCTGGCATATACATCCCCCCATCTGTATTATGCCCCAATCTGTATATATGCCCCCCATCCTGTGTATGTGCCCACATCCCGATCCTGTATACTGTACATGGTCTGCCAACCTTTTGTGTATATGGCCCCCCATTTTCCCCCACGGACCCCCATGGCTTACCGAGGGGAAAGCCGCAGCAGCAGAGAGGGGGTGCCGGAGGCAGGTTCCGGAGGGTGAGAGGCACAGCTGCAGGACTGGAGCTGCTGGGGATGAGAGCAGGCAACGACCTGTGGGTGCCGCCATGTTTTTTGTGGCTGGCTGCCTTCACAAGCAGCCAGCCAGTAGAGACTTCAACAAAATGGCCGCGGCCATAATGGAGACGCGCAACCATTTTGAAGTCTCTACCTCTACCAGCCAGCTGCATACTGCTAGTAAATGCAGTCGGGCACAGAGAAAATGGCGGCGCCCACCACTCACTACCGCCGGTCATCCCCTGCAGCTCAGGTACTGAAGCTGTGCCCCTCACCATCTGGCACCCCTACTCAGCAGCCGCACCAGCACCCCAGTAATATTTAATTTTATACATTTTTACATTTACATTTTAAGACGCAATACATATATGTAGTTTGGGCATGCTCAGTGTTGAATACTGATCTGGCTTAGCCGCATCCATCCAGGATTTTTATTGCAACGCAAAATCCCAACATGATGCATCGGGGGGTGGGAGGGGGGAAACTCAAAACTACGCACCCGTCGAAAACCTGATATCCCTGCAGCCCCATTAAGTATAGGGATGCATGCCTGATCAGAATGCCTCAGGATTTCAATGGATACCTGCACAAGACAAAAAAGTGCAGGTGTGAAACCACCCTCAATTACAGATCTGTGTTAATGAAGGATACTAAGTAGGGACCAACATTCTTATAGTTCACGATAACCCCTTTATATCTCTAGAGGATCTGCTATCATTTTTTATAGTGCTTTTATAGCATTTGTGCTCATTGGTTTCCTTCTTGCATTACAGCCCTTAAAAGAAGCGTTCAGGGACCAAACTAGATTAAGAAATTGGAGCAGTGCATGTGCTCAGCTCATTAACCCTATTTATATCATCCCATTATAGTGTCCATACATCTAGTGATGAGACTCTAGACATGGAAACTAGGCAATGATGTTAGGAAGTGGATTACATTGCATAAATGGAAAAGGTCAAGAAAGCAGACACAAACTGTGCATACACAGGTGAAACCAGAAGGTTACATGCACGCACTAGATAAAAAGGACATCTGCAGGTTTTTCTCACTATCTGACATGAAATCAGAATAAACCTTTCCTGTTTTAGGTCAATTAGGATTTCCATAATTGTTAATATTTGTCAAATGCCAAAATAATAGGAGAAAAAGAAAGATAAAGAAAGAAACCAAAGAAGGAGAATGTTTTAAGATATTTTTATTACTTTTTGCAAAGTCACACGTTTACATACATTGCCTTTAAACTGTGTGACTCGGGTCAAAGGTTTTGGATATCCTTCCACCAGCTTCTCACAATAGATGATAAGAATTTAGGCCCATTCCTGTTAAGGCTGGGTTCACATTGCGTATTTTTTCCTGTCCGTGGGATCCTACTTTTTGTAGGACCCCACGGACAGGAAAGGACGCCACAGGGGGTGACCTATTCTGTGTCCGGATCTCTGATTATCACGGATCCGGACACAGCGGGGCACTTTCACTTCTGCAATGTATAATATACATTGCAGAAGTGAAATATAGTAAAAAGAAAGAGTTAAAAATAAAAAAATCACTATGCTCACCTATTCTCGATCCACCGCTGCCTCCCAGCAAGGTCCGGGTGCTTACAGGACCTGTGGTGACATCACACGCCGATCAGCTGATTGGGTCACATGACCGCAGTAACTGCGGTCATGTGACCCAATGACGCTCCGGGTTGTGACATCACAGGTCCTGTAAGCACCCGGACCTTGCTGGGAGGCAGCGGTGGATTGAGGATAGGTGAGCATAGTGATTTTTTTATTTTTAACTCTTTTACTTACACTTCTGCAATGTATATTATACATTGCAGAAGTGTAATTAGAAGGGTTGGAGCAATTTTAGTGTATTGAGCATGCTCAGTACACTAAAATCAGGTCCAAGGAACGATCAGTTGTTTCCTAGGACCCATGTTGTAGGACACGGATCGGATTTGGCCTAATTGCCATCCAATTTTGTGGGATCCGATATTTTTCTGTACCCAAAATCGGAGCAGTCTCCGATTTTGGGTACAGCAAAAAAAATCGGACACAAATCAGATCCCACAAAATTGGATGGCAATTAGGCCAAATTCAATCCGATCCCCATAGGATAAGGCTGGTTTCACATTGTGATTTAGTAAAATCCGATGCTGTCCAATAAAAATCGGACAGCATCAGATCCGATTTAGCCCCCATGTTCTCCAATGGGGATCGGATCGGATGTGCACTTAATGGCATCAGATCCAATTCTGTTTGATTTTTTTCAGGAGCCAAAATCGTAGATTGCTGAGATTTTGGTGTCAGATTCAAGAACCGGATTGCATTGGAACCCGATTAAAATAATATGGGAGTCTATGGGGATCGGATAGAAAATCGAATCCGATTTTCTGTATTGAGCATGCTCAATACCCTACACCACTCCCAAAACCTCCCACAGCCCTCCCCCAGCCATTTGAATCGAATCCGAAAAAAAATCGGATCGGATGGCATCCTAATTTTGAGCATCCGATGCTGTCTGATTTTCATCAGACAGCATCGGATTTAACAAAATCGCAATGTGAAACCAGCCTAACAGAAATGGTGTAACTGAGCCATGTTTGAAGGTCACCTTGCTCGCACCTGTCTTATCAGCTTCGCCCAGAAATTTTCAATAGAATGCTTCGGGTCATTGTCCATTTGGAAGACCCATTTCCGCCCAAGCTTTAAACTTCCTGACTGATGTCTTGAGATGTTCCTTCAGTATTGCCACATCTTCTTTCCTCATGATGCCATCTATTTAGTGAAGTTCACCAGTCCCACCTGCAGCAAAACAACCTCACAAGATGAAGCTGCCACCCTAGTGTTTCACAGTTGGGATGGTGTTCTTAGGCTTCCAAGTTTCTCACTTTTTCCACCAAACGTAATGATGGTCAGTATGGCCAAACAGTTCTATTTTAGTTTAGTCAGACCACAGGACATGTCTCCAAAAATGTAGGTCCTTGGGCCTGTGTGCATGTGCAAAACAATCTTTTTTTTTTCTTATGTTTCTTTTGGAGTAATGGCTTCTTCCCGGTAGAATGCCTTTTCAGCCCCTGTTGATAAGTACTCGTTTTACTGTGGATAATGACACAATCTTACCAGCTTCTGCCATCATATTCACAAGATCTTTTGTTCTTGGGTTGATATGCACATGTCAGATCAAAGCACGTTCATCTCTGGAACACAGAACCCATCTCCTTCCTGAGCGGTATGATATGGCTGGACATTCCCATTGTGCTTGTACTTGTGCATAATTGTTTGTACAGATGAACGAGGCACCTTCAGGTATCTGGAAACTGCACCCGAGGATGAACCAGACTTGTGCAAGTCCACAATTCTCTTCCCAGTATCTTGCCTGATTTCTTTAGACTTTCCCATGACGCTACACAAAGAAAGTGTGTTTCAGGTATGCAATAAAATAAATCCACAGATGTGTCTAAAGGTACCGTTACACGCTTCAATGTTGTAACGATCTCACCAACGTTTTCACGGGAGCGCGGTTGTTAGGACCTAGTTTACAGATCGTTTGTGAGATGTCACACAGATATCGTGAACAATGCACCAATGATGCGGCGAGCAGGTATCATTCGCACAATCCAGCGAATGATACTTGTTCACTGTTGTGAATAGGTGAAGTCGTTAACGACATCGTTATCGCGGTGTCACACACAATGATGCAGCAGGTTGGCTGATCGAGGATCGTTTGATTTGAGAACATGTTCTCAAATCTGCACTAAACGATCCAACGATTTATCGTAGTCGTATCTGTGTCACATGCAACGACGTCCTAACGGTCGTTTCAACGACTCCAAACCCGTGACGTTTCAGCGATATTGTTCACGATATCGTACCATGTAACGGTACCTTAACTCAGATGTTGCAAACCTTAGGGTGCCGTCACACCTGGCGACGGCACCGCTGATGTCTTAGGCGATGTAGAGGTGTGGCCTACCAGCGCCGATATCGCCCCTGCGTCGCCTAATGTAAAGGGGCGATGTCGGCGCCTCCGAGTGCTCGCCTGGTTTCACATCAGTTATGTGAAACCAGGTGGCCGATCTGGAGCGATGTGTACACATCGCCCCATGTAAACGGCCGCCGGCGACCTGACAGGCGATGGGAGCCATAGGCTCCCATTGTACTGCATCGCCACTGGGGTTTCGAGACACCCTGGCGGCGAAGCCGCTTGTCAGCTCATTGGGGCATCGCCGGAGGTGTCTCCCTGTGTAAACGGGGTGCGGCGATGTTGGCGGGGAGCCAAAAATGTGCGCGCTCCCTCCAGTCGCCGCCGACATCTCCGATGCAGTCGCCAGGTGTGACGGTACCCCTAGAATATGCAACTTGTGACACTGCAGAAAGTAAGAAGAAAAAAAAAGCCTTAAACCTTCTCTCATTCTGGCATTTGGTAAATGATAATTATGGTTACCCTAATTGACCCAAAACAGGAAAGGTTTACTCTGATTTTGTGTCATATAGTGAGAAAAACATGCATGTGTGTCTCTTTATATAGTGTATGTAATTTATGGTTTCAACTGTAATACATGCAAACAAAATTAAATAGGATAACGATAAATCATCTGTATACATGAAGCTTATCATTCCCAAGTTTGGGGGAATTTGGGAAAGATATTGTCAGATGGCAATTATAAGCGTGTACTAGAGCCAAGTCAAATAGCACCACTCCAGCATTATTTATTTTATTAAACATCCTCGCTGGAGTTGTGCTTTAAATCCAAGTCCCAGAATACCTTCCGACAGCTTCATCTTTTTCCAGTGATACTCCAGTCAGTCTGCGGGAGGTGAGCTGCTCTAGTGTTTCCTGGACTGCGCCGGAGGTCACAACTCAATACATCTCTATGAGAGCCTCGTTCGGTCTTTCAGATGCATAGAGCATCTGTGACATAGTCCTTACTTCTGTATGACTTCGGTCAGAGGTTACAGGCACAGGTTGGCATTGCAGGACTGGAGCAGAAAGCGTAAAAGTGAAGACCAAGGTGAGTATATGATTATAGAAATGTAATGGCGTTTAGAATCAAGGAGAAGCATGATCGGGAAGGATTTAAACGCACCTACTCTAGATCATGTACATATTGACAGGGGATTAGGGGACAAACATTTTAATGGAAGTACTTAAAGAGATTTTCAACCTAATCAACTGATTATTTTTGTGAGTTAAAAGCAGTGAGAAAAATGCTTTAAGTAATTTTTTTACATTTACATAAGAAAACTTTACGTTCCATACTGTACTTTTTATTCCGGTCCAGATATGGTATGATCAGACCATGTCCCTGTATGGTCAGGACACATCCATTACACAGTACATAGCAGGGACACATGTATAAGATTATCTCAGCACAGGAGATGTGGTATGATCTGACCATGTCCCTGTACGGTCAGACACATCCATTACACAGTAATTAGCAGGGACACATATATAGATTATCTCAGCACAGGAGATGTGGTATGATCTGACCATGTCCCTGTACGGTCAGACACATCCATTACACAGTAATTAGCAGGGACACATGTATAAGATCTCAGCACAGGAACATTTTTATTTATCACTAGCTGTACTACCTGGCTACGCCCGGGTTAATAAATAACTGCTGTTAGCTATAACAAAAATAGAATTTGAATAAGTCATATTAATGACCTGTAGGAAAATAGAAGCTGAGCTGTGATTGGTTGCTATAGGCAGCCTGATAAATCTCCAGCCAACAGTAAACCCTCCCCCCGTCCGGGCAGTATATGTTACCTCACACATACACATAATAAACAGCTCATGTGACTGACATCTGCCTTAATTCCATATATATGGCACGTGTGTTGCACATTGGCTGTTTTTAATCAGATGTTTATTTTTGGAAATTAAAGATACCAGACGTATGAGACGATTTGTGCACATCTGTGTCTGTCTCCCTGGGGTGAGTGTGTCTCCCTGGGGTGAGTGTGTCTCCCTGGGTGAGTGTGTCTCCCTGGGGTGAGTGTGTGTCCTAGTGGTGTGCGTGTGTCCCTGCGGTGTGTCCTTGTGGGGAAGGGGAAAAGGGTGTCTCTTGGGTGTGTTCCATCCCTTTGGGGGGTTTTGTTCCTGTGGGTTGTTGTCCCGTGGGGTGAGTGTTGTGTCCCTACAGGGGGGGGTATCCTGGGGGGAAAGGGGGGGGCCTGGTGGGGTGTGTTTTGTTTGGGGCATGGGAATCCGATGTTTGGGGGCCCCCCTTAGTGTTACTCTTTGTGTGCAAATTTGGGGTGTATTAAAGTCCCCGTCGTGGTGAATATTCCATGTCAGGGGCCCCACCTTAGTGACTATAAAATGGTATATGCGTTATGGCCACATCACACGCTTCAATTTCTTTAACATATCGCTTTAAACATATCGTTTTTTGGTCGCGCGTGTAATCAAGCGATTTTACAATGAAATTTTGTTTCGCAGATTTGTAGCCGGAGCTAATATAAGCGAAACGCTTGATCAAACTGCCTCATCGTGGTTTGACACCACGATGAACGATCTCCCAGCGGGGAGGCCCATGTGGGGGATGGTTTCTATGGAAACGCGGGTTCTAAAGGCCGGCGGGCCTTGTAACCCGATGTGTACCATATTACCGCGTCTCATGGGCCACACCGCTGGCGATTTTGTCTGTGGACACTCCCCAGTGTGAAGATAAATGTTAGTGATTTAGCGTGCATGGTGCTAAAAATAAATTTCACAAGATTTTTTTTGTGCAGAGTCTCCAGCGTGTCTTTTAAAACCCCTCCCCTTTACCACTGTCATGGTAAATGTCACTTTCCCTCCATTATGTAGATAGGGGTAAAATTGTTTTGTGAACTGGAAAGCGCAGGTTAAAATTACGCCTCACAACATAGCCCTATGACGCTCCCTGGGGGTCCACTTGTGACTGTGTAAAATAATTGTGCTCGTAGTATGCGACGGTGTAGATGTGCCATTCCCGGATATACACACAAACACAGCTTTATATATTAGTTATCCAATTGTGAAATATTATTTCCAAACTATTGACTAAAATGAACTGTTTCGTGGGAAAACCCTTTAATTAGTATGTTTATTATCATAACATGAATAATGTTCTTTAAACACAGAACATTGTCTCTTGGACAGATTGGCAAGAGAAGTAATGATCCGGCTCTAGGAGGGACTCTCAACATTCCCACGAGCAGTGGTACAATTTATAAGGAGTGGTCGCAATTTTCCATTGGTGACATATCCAGTAAGACCAGGGAGTGACTTGACATCAATATGTCCGTCCAAACAAGACTAAACAAAGCTAAAAATTTCCCAGCATGCTTTCTGCCATGTGTCCACCGAATAGGAACAATGTATGTTTTACATCCAGAGGTGAAAACCATCTTGACTCAATGCACTTCTAATGTAAAGGGGCGATGTCGGCGCCTCCGAGTGCTCGCCTGGTTTCACATCAGTTATGTGAAACCAGGTGGCCGATCTGGAGCGATGTGTACACATCGCCCCATGTAAACGGCCGCCGGCGACCTGACAGGCGATGGGAGCCATAGGCTCCCATTGTACTGCATCGCCACTGGGGTTTCGAGACACCCTGGCGGCGAAGCCGCTTGTCAGCTCATTGGGGCATCGCCGGAGGTGTCTCCCTGTGTAAACGGGGTGCGGCGATGTTGGCGGGGAGCCAAAAATGTGCGCGCTCCCTCCAGTCGCCGCCGACATCTCCGATGCAGTCGCCAGGTGTGACGGTACCCCTAGAATATGCAACTTGTGACACTGCAGAAAGTAAGAAGAAAAAAAAAGCCTTAAACCTTCTCTCATTCTGGCATTTGGTAAATGATAATTATGGTTACCCTAATTGACCCAAAACAGGAAAGGTTTACTCTGATTTTGTGTCATATAGTGAGAAAAACATGCATGTGTGTCTCTTTATATAGTGTATGTAATTTATGGTTTCAACTGTAATACATGCAAACAAAATTAAATAGGATAACGATAAATCATCTGTATACATGAAGCTTATCATTCCCAAGTTTGGGGGAATTTGGGAAAGATATTGTCAGATGGCAATTATAAGCGTGTACTAGAGCCAAGTCAAATAGCACCACTCCAGCATTATTTATTTTATTAAACATCCTCGCTGGAGTTGTGCTTTAAATCCAAGTCCCAGAATACCTTCCGACAGCTTCATCTTTTTCCAGTGATACTCCAGTCAGTCTGCGGGAGGTGAGCTGCTCTAGTGTTTCCTGGACTGCGCCGGAGGTCACAACTCAATACATCTCTATGAGAGCCTCGTTCGGTCTTTCAGATGCATAGAGCATCTGTGACATAGTCCTTACTTCTGTATGACTTCGGTCAGAGGTTACAGGCACAGGTTGGCATTGCAGGACTGGAGCAGAAAGCGTAAAAGGTGAAGACCAAGGTGAGTATATGATTATAGAAATGTAATGGCGCTAGAATCAAGGAGAAGCACTGATCGGGAAGGATTTAAACGCACCTACTCTAGATCATGTACATATTGACAGGGGATTAGGGGACAAACATTTTAATGGAAGTACTTAAAGAGATTTTCAACCTAATCAACTGATTATTTTTGTGAGTTAAAAGCAGTGAGAAAAATGCTTTAAGTAATTTTTTTACATTTACATAAGAAAAACTTTACGTTCCATACTGTACTTTTTATTCCGGTCCAGATATGGTATGATCAGACCATGTCCCTGTATGGTCAGACACATCCATTACACAGTACATAGCAGGGACACATGTATAAGATTATCTCAGCACAGGAGATGTGGTATGATCTGACCATGTCCCTGTACGGTCAGACACATCCATTACACAGTAATTAGCAGGGACACATATATAAGATTATCTCAGCACAGGAGATGTGGTATGATCTGACCATGTCCCTGTACGGTCAGACACATCCATTACACAGTAATTAGCAGGGACACATGTATAAGATCTCAGCACAGGAACATTTTTATTTATCACTAGCTGTACTACCTGGCTACGCCCGGGTTAATAAATAACTGCTGTTAGCTATAACAAAATAGAATTTGAATAAGTCATATTAATGACCTGTAGGAAAATAGAAGCTGAGCTGTGATTGGTTGCTATAGGCAGCCTGATAAATCTCCAGCCAACAGTAAACCCTCCCCCCGTCCGGGCAGTATATGTTACCTCACACATACACATAATAAACAGCTCATGTGACTGACATCTGCCTTAATTCCATATATATGGCACGTGTGTTGCACATTGGCTGTTTTTAATCAGATGTTTATTTTTGGAAATTAAAGATACCAGACGTATGAGACGATTTGTGCACATCTGTGTCTGTCTCCCTGGGGTGAGTGTGTCTCCCTGGGGTGAGTGTGTCTCCCTGGGGTGAGTGTGTCTCCCTGGGGTGAGTGTGTGTCCTAGTGGTGTGCGTGTGTCCCTGCGGTGTGTCCTTGTGGGGAAGGGGGAAAGGGTGTCTCTGTGGTGTGTGTCCATCCCTTTGGGGTCTGTGTTCCTGTGGGGTGTGTGTCCCTGTGGGGTGAGTGCTTGTGTCCCTACAGGGGTGTGTATCCCTGTGGGGGGAAGGGGGGTGCCTGTGTGGTGTGTGTTTGTGTTCGGGTGCATGGTGAGTATCCGATGTTGGGGCTCCACCTTAGCTGTTACTCTTTGTGTGCATGTGGTGTGTATACATGTCCCCGTGCGTGGTGAATATTCCATGTCAGGGCCCCACCTTAGTGACTATATACTGGTATATGCTGTTATGGCCACATCACACGCTTCAATTTCTTGAACGATATCGCTTAAGCGATATCGTTTGTGCGTCGCTGCGTGTAATCAAGCGATTTTACAATGTAAATTGTGTGTTCGCAGATTTGTGAGCCGGAGCTCATATCAAGCGATAATCGCTTGATCAATCTGCCTCATCGTGGTGTGTGACACCACGATGAACGATCTCCCAGCGGCAGAGCCTATGCTGGGAGATGGTATCTATGGTAAACGTCGGGTTACTAAGCGCCGCGCGGCGCCTAGTAACCCGATGTGTACCATAGTTACCAGCGATCTCACTGGTCCACACCGCTGGCGAGTCTGTCTGTGTGACAGCTCACCAGCGATGTGAACGATATTGTTAGTGATTGAGCGTGCATGTGATCGCTAACAATATCTTTCACAAGATTGATGCGTGTGACAGTAGTCTCCAGCGCTGTCATTAAGCCCCTCCCATTCACCACTGTCAACTGGTAACTGTCACTTTCTCTCCATTATGTAGATAGGGGTAAAATTGTTTGGTGAACTGGAAAGCGCAGGGTTAAAATTTCGCCTCACAACATAGCCTATGACGCTCTGGGGGTCCAGACGTGTGACTGTGTAAAATTTTGTGGCTGTAGTTGCGACGGTGTAGATGCCAATCCCGGATATACACACACACACAGCTTTATATATTAGATATCCAATTGTGGAAATAATTATTCCAAGATCTATTGACTAAAATGAACTGTTCGTGGGAAAACCACTTTAATTAGTATGTGTTATCATCATAACATGAATAATGTTCTTTAAACACAGAAACATTGTCTCTTGGACAGATGTGGGAAGAGAAAGGTAATGAGCGGCTCTAGGAGGACTCCCACATTTCCACGAGCAGTGGTACAATTTATAAGGAGTGGTCTCATTTTCCATTGGTGACATATCCTGTAATGACCAGGGAGTGACTTCAATATGTCGTCCTAACATGACTAAACTAAGCTAATATTTTCCAGCATGCTTTCTGCCATGTGTCAGTGAATAGGAACATTGTTGTTTACATCCAGAGGTGGAAAACCCATCTTGACTCAAAGCAGCTTCTAGTTGACTACATACATCACTCCGGGTGTGGAGATCGCACTTCAGTCTGTGTGAGGAGAGATGTGTTCTGCCCTCGATTGTTTGGGTTACAGAGAATTGCCTGGATGCAATTGTACAGGTGGTTTCCACTAATATTGATGACTTATTCATCACGGTTCAGTGGCCGCTCCCATTACTGTGGATCAGTTTAGGTCCTATCCTGATGAAGGAGAGGGAGTATCAGACAATGTGACAGCTGAGGTGTGCTGCTCCCTGCCAAAGCCATTAGCAGCTGATCATTGGGACGACAATAAGTCAGACCCCAAATGAGTGAATACAGAAGACCTGACCTAAGGAACGTTTATCAGAACAGACCAAGAACTAGAAGACCTAACTAAAGGCTCCGTTACACACTACGATATCGTTGCAACGTCACCGGTTTGGTGACGTTGCAGCGATGTCTGAATGACATAATTGGGGATACGTGTCACACACAACTAACGATAAGTCGTTGATCGTAGATTTATAGCCAGGACCATAAATTTGTTGTTGGGTCTCCCGCTGGGCGGCCAACATCGGCGTGTGTAAAGGGCCTGTCACACGCATCAATATCGCCTGCACGATATCGGCTGCACGTGACGTTGCAGCGATATTGATGCGTGTGACATAGTGAATCAACCAGCGATAAATCGCTGGTTGATGATCGCCAGGTTTTAGAATCTGTCCTAAAACCTGGCGATTGTCGCCCGGTGGACACGCAGCATCGCTGCGTGTGACACCGGGAGACGCGATATTCCAGCTCCCAGCGCCTCTCACAAGCGCTGGGAGCTGGTATCCAAGGTAAACTGCGGTTATCTAGGCAGCGCGCGCTGCCTAGATACCCGACGTGTACCTTAGTTACCAGCCTCCTCCACTCACCGGCTGGTATCTAAGGTACACAGCGGGTAACTAGGGTCCCTAGTTACCCGCTGTGTACCTTAGATACCAGCCGGTGAGCGGAGGAGGCTGTAACTAAGGTACACGTCGGTATCTAGGCAGCGCGCGCTGCCTAGATACCCGCAGTTTACCTTGGATACCAGCCTGCTCCCGCTTCCAGCAGGCTGGCAGCGGGAGCAAGACATCGTGGAAACGATATTTAAATCGTTTCCACGATGTTTCTGGTCAATTGATCGCTGTGAGTGTCTGTGTGACAGCTCACCAGCGATCAGCCGTCAATGTCGTCAGCGATCAGATCGCTGACGACATGGACACGTGTGACAGGCCCTTTACAGTGGGAGACCAACGATCTCCCAGTGACGCACAGCAAGCGGTGGGAGCTGGTAACCAGGTAAACATCGGGTAACTAAGCGCCGCACTTTGCTTAGTTACCTGCTGTTTACCCTGGATACCAGCTTTCTTGCTGGTCCTGATCGCTGGCGAGTCTGCCTGTTTGACAGCTCACCAGTGATCAGTTCATGATGTCCCAGCGACCCGATCGTTGGTCGGATCGCTGGGACATTGTTAGGTGTAACGGGGCCTTAAAGAGGACCTGTCACCAAACCAGGCATGGTGATCTAATTACAGCACTGGATGCATCATGTCTGCAGCATGCAGACAAGGGGTCACCCAGCACTTGAGCAGCCCTGTACCCCGAGATAATACACTTAGAAAACTTACATGCTACAGCCACTAAGGAGGTGGCTAGGGGCTGCAGCCAAGGGCAGATTCACACCCCCTGCATGTGTAATCTGCCCACCGCTGCCAATCACTCTCTTCCTGTCTGCAGCATTTAAACAGTTTTTTCTTCTCTCCCAGAAAATCTGTTAGCCCCGCCCCCTGAGGGACGGGGCTACACGGGAGAGGGAAAAAAAAAAAACTGTGTTTAAATGCTGCAGACAGGGAGAGAATGATTGGCAGCGGTGGGCAGATTACACATGCAGGGGGTGTGAATCTGCCCTTGGCTCCAGCCCCTAGCCACCTCCTTAGTGGCTGTAGCATGTAAGTTTTCTAAGTGTATTATTTCAGGGTACAGGGCTGCTCAAGTGCTGGGTGACCCCTTGTCTGCATGCTGCAGACATACTGCATCCAGTGCTGTAATTAGATCACCATGCCTGGTTTGGTGACAGGTCCTCTTTAAGGAACATTTATCAGAACAGATAAAGAATGGGAAAACCTGACTAAGGCCCTTTTCACATCATGTTATTCGCTGATTGCAGCAGATCTAGCAGATTTATCGCATCTGCCGCCTAATGGCCACAATTGCGGCAAGCCCCATGCATTGTCTATAAAGCTTGAGGCAGGTGTGGAAAATGCGGTATTGACGCGATACAGCAGTTGCGGCTGTGGAAAAAAAAACCCAGTCAGCTGCGGTTGTTTTGCGCGGCCGCAAGTGATGGATCGCGGCAATACTGCACTTGCCACAAGCCCCATAGACAATAAAAGGGGATTGTCGCAAGTGCGGCCATTAGGCGGCAGATGCGGCATTTGACAGATCGGCTGCATCCGGACAGAAACACGGATGTGAAAGTGGCCTAAGGAACATTTATCAGAACGGATCAGGAACAAGAAATGACCTAAGGAAAGTTTATCAGAACGGATCAAGAAGCCCTTGAATAAACAAAAATGAGGAAAAAATTATGCAGCTCACCAGACACTATAGATCAGTGATGGCGAACTCCAGGCCTCGAGTGCCACACACAGTCCAGGTTTTCAGGATTTCCATTGCATTTGACAGTTGGCAATCAAATTACCAACTGTCAAACTCTAAGGAAATCCTGAAAACTGCACTGTGTGCGGCACTCGAGGCCTGGAGTTCGCCATCACTGCTATAGATAATTGGGGTGCGATACATGGGGGCTCTGGACCGACTATCAGGTAATAGTTCAGCAATAAAAAAAAAAAACCACATCTACAACATGACATTAATCTTCAGAACAGGAGTACAGAAGACGTAACATGGTAAATAACGGTCAGAACACACTGCTCTTAATCATGACCCTTGAACACCCTACGGGCAGGTTCACAGTATCCGCTACTTAATGGCTGCGGCAGAGAGATTGCAAAGATTTCAACTAAAATAGAAATTAAAAAAAAAAAAAAAGTAGATTTTCATTATGAATTGAACCCTACACACGGGAACAGAAGTCCTTCAATATGTTATCTAGACATGAAGTCAGCAATAATGGAGAAATGACTGCATTTACCTGCTCAGCACTTGTCTGAAGACTTTCCATGCTGGGAGCTGCGGGTCTCTAACTCGAGAAGCCCCGGTACAAGCTGAACCACTGATGAAGGTAATGTGAAAGCAGATGCTGGTACACAAGCACGGATACAACATGTATTACAGGTGAATCAAGCTCTGCATGGGAGGAGGGCACTGCTGAGGGGCAGGTTTAAACTTTACATGGACCAACTGGGGCACTAAACCTCTACCGATCGGCAGCCATTAGCGGATTACACAACCAGACCAAGGCAGACGACGTGCAGAGCGATCTGTTAATAGATCTGTAATGGATTGCTCGTGACAGACGACAATGCACTGCTGAGAACAAGGATTTTTTCTGCTGCACAAAAGGTCTTATAAACTAATGAACAAGCCCAGTGAATGACATATCCACAAGTTGATGTAATGGCCCTCGTACACGGGCCAGCCAAAATTATATTTGAACAAAACACAATTATTACGATCATACCATGTGCATAGAATATGATCCTTTATTAGTAGCACATTTCTGGTTTACATGACACAGTGCTGCAGATTGCAATTATTTTACTGCCGGCACTACCGATCGAGTCACCTGATGGATGGGAGCTTTGCTCATTTGTCAGACTGGCGGTATCTTTGAACTAGCAGATAGATTAGCAAACAAGCTCTTCAATGAACACCAGTTCCTCTAAGGCTGCACTCACATGTCAAACATATCCCCTGAGGAAGCAGGGCGAAACATGCACTGGAGTGCTGGAACTTATGACCCAGACAAAGTATGTTACACTTGATACATTTGTCTTGTTGATGACTTCACTGTTTTTAGCTAATTACTATATGTTGCTCCATTTCTATAGAAACATTAATAAGCCTCTTTCACACATCCGCGCAAAACACGCCTGTGAGAGGCGCTGTTTTTGGGGGGGGCCTTGTGTCTGTGTGCTATCCATGTGATATCTGGCTAGCACATGGACAGCCTGTCATTTCATAGTCGCCTGTCTCCAGTGCTGCCATTCCTCGCTCTTCCAAGGCCACTGCAGCTCTCAGAAAAGTGATTATAGGAGACTAATGAGCCACCGCGAAAATGAACAGGACAGGCAGCACTGGAAACAGGAGAGTATGAAAATGTGTTATTTTTACACTAAAAACTCTCGGGCCAGGTCCATGCACATGGATGTCATCCGTGTGCAGGATGTTTTTGGCACAGACCCGTTGACCTGAATGGGTCCATGCTGCCGCCCAAAAACGGACATGTCTCCGTGTGGAGGACATGAACAAATGAAAGGGGACATAAGAGTATAACGTTTCTCGGTATGTCTCCCTCCGGCATGTGGCTGCACGGAGAGCACAGGTGCCAGAGACCATATTGTAGACATTACACCATCAGATCATGTTACCCATTTTGAATTTTATACATATGCTAAATGTTTTAGGCTGCTTTCACATCGGCGTTGTAGTGTAGTTTGCGGCAGATACGCCAGATGTTGCTGTATCTGCTGGATCTACCATGTAACGGCGACTTGCGGCACTGATCCGGCAAGCCCCATTCATTCTCTATGGGGCTTGCAGTCGGATGAGGCAAGTGCGGTATTGCTGATTCCAGGACTTGTGGCACCGCAAAAAGAACGTGCTGCTGGTAGCGTTTTTTCTTGCGCGGCCACAAGTGACAGATCTGCCGGAATCAGCAATACCGCACCCGACCACAAGCCCCATAGAGAATGAATGGGGCTTGCCGGATCGGTGCCGCAAGTCAGCAGTTATGCAGCAGATCCAGCGACATCTGGCGTATCTGTCGCAAACTACACTACAACGCAGATGTGAAAGTAGCCTGATTCCCATTTGACCCTATAGCCTTTCATTACATGAAGCTCACTTTACCTCTGTCCTTCTGCTACATTTTACTATTGAGACAATAGCACAATGCCTTACATGATGCTTCATAAGGTTTCCCTTTATATGTGGCTACTTCTCATATTTCATTCTATACACACAACATACAGGAATAACTTTCCTGCATAATCATACTGGGCATTACTGAAAACCGAAATCCTGTCTACAAAATACTATATACGGTAGTTTTTGGTACTTTTTCAGTTTGTCCTTTTCTTTGAATAACTAAGATTGCAGCAAGGACGTTTAACAATTGCTAATGGACATGTTGTATTACGGTAACTAACACTCATTACGCCAGATTACATGCTCATCGGTATAGGTCCTGATGTTACATCAGACATGGCAGCCTGCTCTCATTACTCTATAGGGTGGAGTGTGACTGCGATACCAGGGCTGGAGCCGGGGGAATATTCCAGTCATGGAGATGACACAGAGCTACAAAACATTACCAGCATGGCCTACCAATGACTAAACCAGACTGCCAGCAAAAAGGGAAAGTCGTTTAGTATGTGTGTGCACTACTCTGCTTAAAGGGAACCTGTCAGGTCATTTATGCCCTCAAACCTATCACTACCTGTCCCTGCAGCTTCCTGCTACATCCCTAATCATCCCTGTCTGACCTAAATGTGTGAAGAATCATGGTTGTAAAAAAAAAAGTGTTTTATAACTTATTTTCTCCCATTATGTAGATGGGTGCGTGGTCTCCCTGGGTCAATTATTCCCCCTCGCTCCATAGTATCACGCCCGATGGGTGCGCGGTCTCTCTGAGTCAATTCTCCCCTCTCGCTCCATGGTATCATGCCCCGATGGCTGCGCAGCCTCTCTGGGTCAAGTCTTCCCCCTCACTCCATGGTATCACGCCCTGATGGGTGCGCAGTCTCTCTGGGTCAATTCTCCCCTCCTGCTCCATGGTATCACGCCCCGGTGGGTGCGCGGCCTCTCTGGGTCAATTCTCCCCCCTCGCTCCATGGTATCACGCCTTGATGGCTGCGCAGTCTCTCTGGGTCAATTCTCCCTTCCCGCTCCATGGTATCACGCCCCGGTGGGTGCGCGGCCTCTCTGGGTAAATTCTCCCCTCTCCGTAGTATCATGGCCCGATGGCTGAGCAGTCTCTCTGGGTCAATTCTCCCCCCTCGCTCCGTAGTATCATGCCTCGATGGCTGCGCGTTCTCTCTGGGTCAATTCTCCCCTCTCGCTCCATGGTATCACACCGCGGTGGGTGCGCGGTTTCTCTGGGTCAATTCTTCCCCTCGCTCCATGGTATCACTCCCCGATGGGTGTGATAATTAATTCAGAAGCATGGCTCGGCGTTTCAAATCCATGGGCCTCCTTTCTGGCATGAGGCGCCGCTGCGCGTCATTTCTGTTCCAGTGCATTTGTTGGGTATTATCGGGTATACTGGACGGCTTCAGAATGCACACTGTGCATGCTCCGGAGCCGGCCCGTACACCCCCACACTGCACAGGGCCGGAAATAGTGCGCAGCACCGCATCATACCAGAAAGGAGGCCCATGGATTTGAAACGCTGGGCTGCGCTTCTGATTAATGATCGCACCCACCAGGGTGTGATACCAGTGAGCGAGGGGGAAGAAATCACCCAGAAAGACCGCGCACCCATTGGGGCATGATACCATGGAGCGAGGGAGGGGGGTGGGGGTGGGGTTGAGAAATGACCTGGAGAGACTGCCTACCCGTCTACATATTGGGGTAAAATAAGTTATAAAAAGCTTTTTTTACAACCATTACACTTCACAAATTTAGGTCACACAGGGATGATTAGGGATGTAGCAGGAAGCTGCAGGGACAGGTAGTGATAGGTTTGGGGGCATAAATGACCTGACAGGTCTCCTTTAATGTATATTTCACCCAGAGGATGCCTTTAAAAATATTTTGTACAAAACTCCTTTAATCACAATCCTGTCCGAAAGATCAAGTCTTATCATAGTCAAACTAAAAAAAAACATCCCAGGTCATTTCCACCATATGTGTATGTGAAACATACAGTACTGTGCAAAAATCTTAGGCAGGTGTGGGACAAATGTACAGCAAGGGCTCATTCACTGTGCCATTGTGGACTGTGTTGGGGAACAAACCAGATACAGACTTTTGCATGTCTGAGACACACCAGACCAGCACAACGCTGAGATCAGGGCACCGAGGCTCCGCAAGACCAGCACTTCCAGGACTAAGCTGCCTGGCATTACATGAGACAGAAGAATGTGTGTGTGCCTACATACACTGAAGATCTGTGGTCAGATCTCCATGATGTTTGAACAAACTCAAAGCAGAGTAACTGAGGCTGGACAGACATCTGTCTAGGACGACAGTGAATCCTGCTTTGAGGAGGGGATTGGACTAGACACAGGAGAACTCTTCCAACTCTACCATTCTACGAGAGAGAAATACTATATATATTTATTATACACACACCTCTAGCAAGGCAAGTTCATTACATATAGGTGAAGCAAGGTGCGTGTTGATGTGACCCTAAGTACCTAATCAGTAACTTGTAGATGTACCAACTACCAGTTATTTCACTTATTTGGCCTGCCAGAGATTTCTAGTATAATCACTTGGATTAAAGAGTAACTTAAAGGGACAAAAAACAAACAAACATTCTTTTGCAAACTAATTCCCTTCATCTCAGTGAGGTTTTGGGTTTGGAGATCCCACTGATCACAGCTCAGGAAAGCACAACAGACTATTGAATCCGTACTATGCTATACGCATGGCAGGACGCTTCTGTCTCAACTTCTCAATCTACAGGTGACCCAGTACCAAGACCCTCACCGATCTTAAGGGGAAGTAAAAACATACCGTATTTTTCAAACCTAAAGAAATACTTATGAACAATGAAAACTCCTGTTTAAACTTATCTGCTTCTTAAAGCCCAGAGGCAGCTCCTTGTGATGGAAGAGACCGCCGACACCGTATCCTCCCAGATCACAGAGCTGCCTCCTCTCCTCCAACTACAACCCCTGCCTCTGTCCGTTCATTCCCCAGTATCTTCTCCTGCTCTGCACCGATCACATACATCAGTATATACAACCCCAACAAAATTGATGGAATCACCGGGCTCGGAGGATGTCCATTCAGGTGTTTTATGTTGTAGAAAAAAAAGCAGATCACAGACATTGCACAAAACTAAAGTCATTTCAAATGGCAACTCTCTGCCTTGAAGAAACACTAAAAGAAATCAAGATAAGAAATGTGCTTGTCAGTAAGGGTAATTTTTTTTCAGACCAAGCAGAGGGAAAAATATGGAAACACTCAATTCTGAGGAAAAAAAATATGGAATCATGAAAAACAAAACACACAAAACAACACTCTAATACATCACTAGTATTTTCTTGCACCACCTCTGGCTTTAATAACAGCTTGCAGTCTCGGAGGCATGGACTTAATGAGTGACAAACAGTACTCATGATCAATCTGGCTCCAACTTTCTCTGATTGCTGTTGCCAGATCAGCTTTGCCTCGTCATGGACCATTTTCTTCAACTTCCAAAGATTTTCAATTGGATTGAGACTCTTAAAGGGAACCAACCACCTCAGATCACCCTAATACACAGTTAGTACATGTCCCTGCACCCTAAGGATACCTTTCCAGCACTGTTTTTGTGTAAAATCTTGCATTAGTATAACTCATATAAAGACTTTATAAAGTTACTAGCCTGGTGACTTCTGGGCGTATCCCTCCTTCTGTTATACTTCAGGGCTGTGCATTCATTGCATGTCTGTGCTCCCCCTCCCTCCTTGCCTGCTGCCCTGCCCTGATGGGCATGATCGTTATCTCCTCTGCACAGGGGGAGGGGGAGCACAGCCATGCAATGAATGCACAGCCCTGAAGTATAACAGAAGGAGGGATACGCCCAGATGTCTCCAGGCTAGTAAGTTTATAAACTCTTTATATCAGTTATACTAATGCAAGATTTTACACAAAAACAGTGCTGGAAAGGTATCCTTAGGGTGCAGGAACATGTACTAACTGTGTATTAGGGTGATCTGAGGTGGTTGGTTCCCTTTAAGAGGTTAAATTATCACGCAATGTTGCAAAAATGTTGGTGGTTCACAGTCAGCTGTCTAAAATCTGGTCCAAATACAAACAATATGGGAAGGTTGTTAAAGGCAAACACACTGGTAGACCAAGGAAGACATCAAAGTGTCAAGACCGGAAACTTAAAGGGAACCTGTCACCCCAAATTACCTTCCTAACCTATTAATACCTGTCCCTGCAGCCTTACAATACTTTCTAACACATCCCTGTCTGACCTCTTTTTACTAATCTAGCAGTACAATAAAGTAGTTAGCAAACTTACGAAATTTCTGTCAGCGGGGTGATCCTCCAAGCGTTTTTGACGGGTCCCCTGTGCTGCGCTACCCCTGCCTCACCGCTCCAATGGGCGTCATTACACAATGTATAGCGTGGGCACGATGACATTCTTGTGCCCGCAACGTCACCGCTGCGACGCGGTCATGTGACGCCGGGATTGAGTGACTTCCGGTCACAGTCCTCCCACAGGCAGACTTTGCGCATGCGCACATTGCATGCTGAAGTCTGCGACCGGAAGTGACGCGATCCCAGCGTCACATGACCGCGTCGCAGCGGTGACGTTGCGGGCGCGAGAATGTAAGCGTGCCCGCGCTATGCATTGTGTAATGACGCCCATTAGGGCGTATTAGAGCGGCGAGGCAGGGGTAGCGCGGCACATGGGACCCGCCTACCAGTCAAAAACGCTTGGAGGAACGCCCCGTTGTCAGAAATTTCGTAAGTTTGCCAACTACTTTATTGTACTCATAGATTAGTAATAAAGGTCAGACAGGGATGTGTTAGAAAGTATTGTAAGGCTGCAGGGACAGGTATTAATAGGTTAGGAAGGTAATTTGGGGTGACAGGTTCCCTTTAAGTTTCCGGTCTTGACACTTTGATGTCTTCCTTGGTCTACCAGTGTGTTTGCCTTTAACAACCTTCCCATATTGTTTGTATTTGGACCAGATTTTAGACAGTTGACCGTGAACCACCAACATTTTTGCAACATTGCGTGATAATTTAACCTCTTAAGAGTTTGATAATCCTCTCCTTTGTTTCAATTGACTCTCGTGTTGGAGCCATGATTCATGTCAGTCCACTTGGTGCAACAGCCCTCCAAGGTGTGATCACTCCTTTTTAGATGCAGACTAACGAGCAGATCTTACCTGATGCTGGTGTTAGTTTTGAGAATGAAAATTTACAGGGCGATTCCATAATATTTTCCTCAGAATTGAGTGATTCCATAATTTTTTCCCTCTGCTTGGTCTGAAAAAAAAGGTACCCTTACTGACTGCCACACTTTTAATCTTTCGTTGGGAAGAGGTGTACCACGGTCCGTGCTGCTGTGACACGAACGATCACAAGGAAGACAATGCTTCAATAAAAACTTCCTTTATTCCTTTCCTCCTACGCGTTTCGGAGCCACATCCGAGCTCCTTCCTCAGGGACATGATGTCCCAACGATAGATTACACTGGGGAACAATTTGAAAAAAATTTTCTGTTGAGTTAGGTTTTTGAGCTGATTTATACTAAAATTGGCATGCCGATTCCAAAGATGTAGTCAGTTTTTTTCTAGCACGTCAAGTTTTTCCTCCACAACTTACCTGCCAGAGAAGCACAATTGCACTGATATCTGTAATAAGACTTGTTATCTGATTACAATTCGAAAACATGATACAATTAAAAAACATGATAGTGTTAAAAACATATTTGTCATGCCTATTTCTTATATATTTCATTTTTTGTTCATATTTGTACTATTTAAAAAGAAAAAAAAAACACTTTAGGTACAGTAGTTTACATATTTTTGAGAAGACAAAAATCCTATAGTTCAAAAACTTGACGTGATAGAGAAAAACTGAGATCATTTCTGGATTCAGCATCCAAAATTAATTAAGAACAGTTGTCTGACCTAACTCCTAAAAAACTGTGTTCCCCAGTGTTATCGGTTTCCACATGCAGTGGCTGTGGAGGTCCAGCGGCAGCTATATTAGGCGCTCAAGCCGGTTGTGGGTATACACAACCAAGCAAGGTGAGTGGACAACACATCACCGTTTCTAAAGGGGTGTGTCACACGCGTCAATGTCGTCAGTGAGATGATCGCTGACGACATTGACGGCTGATCGCTGGTGAGCTGTCACACAGACAGACTCACCAGCGATCAATTGACCAGTGACATCATGGAAACGATTTAAATATCGTTTCCACGATGTCCTGCTCCCGCTGCCAGGCTGCTGGAAGCGGGAGCAGCCTGGTCTCCAAGGTACACTGCGGGTAACTAGGCAGCGCGCGCTGCCTAGATACCCGACGTGTACCTTAGTTACCAGCCTCCTCCGCTCACCGGCTGGTATCTAAGGTACACAGCGGGTAACTAGGGACCCTAGTTACCCGCTGTGTACCTTAGATACCAGCCGGTGAGCGGAGGAGGCTGGTAACTAAGGTACACAGTCGGGTATCTAGGCAGCGCGCGCTGCCTAGTTACCCGCAGTGTACCTTGGAGACCAGCTCCCAGCGCTTGTGACAGGCGCTGGGAGCTGGAATATCGCTAGTCCCGGTGTCACACGCAGCGATGCTGCGTGTCCACCGGGCGACAATCGCCAGGTTTCAGAGCTGGTTCTGAAACCTGGCGATCATCAACCAGCGATTTATCGCTGGTTGATGCAGTATGTCACACGCGTCAATATCGCTGCAACGTCACGTGCAGCCGATATCGTGCAGGCGATATTGACGCGTGTGACACCCCCTTAACAGTGTCTCCATTGATAGGGCACTATTCTGCGCCTCGGTTGCCTCCTTTGTGTTTACACCTTTTTAATCTTGATTTCTTTTAGTGTTTCTTAAAGCCATAAAGTTGCCATTTGAAATTACTTTAGTTTTGTGCCATGTCTGTGATCTGCTTTATTTCTACAACATTAAACACCTGAATGAACATCCTCCGAGCCAGGTGATTTCATCCTTTTTGTCGGGGTTGTATATACTGATGTATGTGATCGGTGCAGAGCAGGAGAAGATACTGGGGAATGAACGGACAGAGGCAACAGGATCTGAGCTGCTGAAGGACCTTTTACACTACCAAACCAAGGACCTATCAAGTCATGTGACTGGTCACATGATCTAAACGTTCCTTCAGTTAATAGAGTAGAAGGTCCTTCAACTGCTCAACTTTTGTAGCCTCCATTCAAGGCCCCGGTCAGTAAAAGATGTGGTAGAGCGTGTGCATGTGACAAAGCTGAGTAAGTGCAACTACGCATGTAGCAGAGCTGTGCGAGTATACTACACACAACAGTAGATTTGTTACTTTGCTATTCTACCAAATTACATTAAAATTACAACTATTGACGCCCCCCCCCCCACCTTACACTGACAGGATTAGCACTGCATATGGTGGCTCAGTGGTTAGCACTGCATATGGTGGCTCAGTGGTTAGCACTGCATATGGTGGCTCAGTGGTTAGCACTGCATATGGTGGCTCAGTGGTTAGCACTGCATATGGTGGCTCAGTGGTTAGCACTGCATATGGTGGCTCAGTGGTTAGCACTGCATATGGTGGCTCAGTGGTTAGCACTGCATATGGTGGCTCAGTGGTTAGCACTGCATATGGTGGCTCAGTGGTTAGCACTGCATATGGTGGCTCAGTGGTTAGCACTGCATATGGTGGCTCAGTGGTTAGCACTGCATATGGTGGCTCAGTGGTTAGCACTGCATATGGTGGCTCAGTGGTTAGCACTGCATATGGTGGCTCAGTGGTTAGCACTGCATATGGTGGCTCAGTGGTTAGCACTGCATATGGTGGCTCAGTGGTTAGCACTGCATATGGTGGCTCAGTGGTTAGCACTGCATATGGTGGCTCAGTGGTTAGCACTGCATATGGTGGCTCAGTGGTTAGCACTGCATATGGTGGCTCAGTGGTTAGCACTGCATATGGTGGCTCAGTGGTTAGCACTGCATATGGTGGCTCAGTGGTTAGCACTGCATATGGTGGCTCAGTGGTTAGCACTGCATATGGTGGCTCAGTGGTTAGCACTGCATATGGTGGCTCAGTGGTTAGCACTGCATATGGTGGCTCAGTGGTTAGCACTGCATATGGTGGCTCAGTGGTTAGCACTGCATATGGTGGCTCAGTGGTTAGCACTGCATATGGTGGCTCAGTGGTTAGCACTGCATATGGTGGCTCAGTGGTTAGCACTGCATATGGTGGCTCAGTGGTTAGCACTGCATATGGTGGCTCAGTGGTTAGCACTGCATATGGTGGCTCAGTGGTTAGCACTGCATATGGTGGCTCAGTGGTTAGCACTGCATATGGTGGCTCAGTGGTTAGCACTGCATATGGTGGCTCAGTGGTTAGCACTGCATATGGTGGCTCAGTGGTTAGCACTGCATATGGTGGCTCAGTGGTTAGCACTGCATATGGTGGCTCAGTGGTTAGCACTGCATATGGTGGCTCAGTGGTTAGCACTGCATATGGTGGCTCAGTGGTTAGCACTGCATATGGTGGCTCAGTGGTTAGCACTGCATATGGTGGCTCAGTGGTTAGCACTGCATATGGTGGCTCAGTGGTTAGCACTGCATATGGTGGCTCAGTGGTTAGCACTGCATATGGTGGCTCAGTGGTTAGCACTGCATATGGTGGCTCAGTGGTTAGCACTGCATATGGTGGCTCAGTGGTTAGCACTGCATATGGTGGCTCAGTGGTTAGCACTGTATATGGTGGCTCAGTGGTTAGCACTGTATATGGTGGCTCAGTGGTTAGCACTGTATATGGTGGCTCAGTGGTTAGCACTGTATATGGTGGCTCAGTGGTTAGCACTGTATGGTGGCTCAGTGGTCAGCACTGTATATGATGTCTCATTGTTTCTTTGATTTAAGTGAGTCCTCCCACTGAGAAATAGTAAAAATGGAGAATTAGCTGAGCCCAAGGAAAGAGTGACAAGGTAGAACAGGGACCCATCAGATCTAAAATCACCTGAAGCTGGTTGATGGGCAAACAGGTATTGGCCAATATGTGTACCAAAAACCTTAGTTTACAAAGATAAAATCTTCAAAAAATACATAGACGATAGACACATAGGTAGGTGATAGATACATATTGTGTACTCCTTGCATTATTGTTAAATCTTCATAAATAAACTACATACATATTCTAGAATACCCGATGAGTTAGAATCGGGCCACCATCTAGTATATATATTAGACTTAACTAAATGTCTTATTCCACCCTGTAGCCACTATAATACTGATGATAATGGTGGCCGATAATGGACAGAACTATTTTCCAACACATGATAATAAAGCACCCCAAATAAACACATGGCCATGATGCGTTCACTGAAACAATAGAGTTCCCCCATTACTACGGATTCTAAATTATCCAATCGAAACAAGTCAAATCCTGAATGACTTATTGTTTCGCCATTCAGGGTGTAATCAGGAGTCTCCTCCACTCCAGACTGTCACCATCACTGTATGACATCTCCTTCACAATACTATCTGTACAGATTATTTACAATGCCGGGTGCTGTGTGCACACCAGTAGACACAATGGAATAATAATAAAGTGATACCTCGGTTTTTGTTGTTTTTTTCCATGATAAAGGTGTCGGTACATCACTGCTAATTTTGCAATAAAACGGATTCCCCTTCCAAAAAATAAGATGTGCACCCCTGTCTCCCCTCCTCTGTGTTTAAGCTTTTATAAAATAAAATATTACTTATTCTTTAGTGTTTCATACTCCTTTTACAGTCATTTCGGAGTGATTCTAGCATTAACAGCTACTTTATCCACTATGAAGTGTGCGGATTTTGTAGGTCTTTTTCAGTGTCTTGAACCAATTAATTGATATAACGTTTTCTCCTATGGAAGTCATTGCCTGTGTTATCTGTTTCAGTTCAATTATAGATGAAATCCGAGGTATCACACTGTATATAATATTTATTCACAGCACTTTACACACAATTCTTAGTCTTTCATTGTTGATGTATCAAATAGAACTACATATGTATCTCACCCTACAGACATGATCAGTGGAGAGAGAACAAAGAGGGAGGACAGTATCCGGGGATTATAGGGCAGTACACACTTCATTTATGTCACCAAAGCCAATACTAATACACTGAGGGTCACCACAGGACACAGACGAGTCCTGGAAGAGGCCCCAGGTGCCGCCATCGCAGGACAGCCACTTCCTTGCAGAAAGTCTATTTTTCAGCATCCGCTGGACCCCGGCCAGGCCTGGTATTCCTGATCCCAGCCCTTTCCTCTGGCTGGTGGAGCTATGGTGGTGTCCTCATGTTTCCTCCCCCTCCTCTCTTCCTATAGTGACAACAAACAGACTTACACAGCTCCCATCCCCCACCCCAGCCAGACAAAACACTTGTCAGCTCGCAGGCTACCCAGCATACCTTCACCCTACACTGCCGGCACCACCTCATGTGACCTCTCCGCTGGGGGGGTGGACCATCCTGGCATTTCTTTGTTTGCCAACCTACAGTAAATCTGTCATAGCAGATGATAACTAGATACACAGTGCTCTATATACAATGGGAAGGACTACAGATCTAAGCATGACCTCAACTCCTGACAGCCCATACATGTGAGACAGTACAGAGAGCTCATATATGGGACACATCGATAAATACCAGACATTACAGACAACATACAGATGGACTAGACATGTACAGATATGGCAGCCATTGTATATAGACCCCGCTGTAGCCATACAAAGCTGTGTACTGCAGCTAGGATTGCCTAGTAACCATACACTAGGACTGATGTATCATGAGATTAACTGTTACAATGAACAGAACAGGGCCCGCGCCGGTGACAGGGCCCCCTCCGGTGCGCACAGGACAGGGCCCGCGCCGGTGACAGGGCCCCCTCCGGTGCGCACAGGACAGGGCCCGCGCCGGTGACAGGGCCCCCTCCGGTGCGCACAGGACAGGGCCCCGCCGGTGACAGGGCCCCCTCCGGTGCGCACAGGACAGGGCCCGCGCCGGTGACAGGGCCCCCTCCGGTGCGCACAGGACAGGGCCCGCGCCGGTGACAGGGCCCCCTCCGGTGCGCACAGGACAGGGCCCGCGCCGGTGACAGGGCCCCCTCCGGTGCGCACAGGACAGGGCCCGCGCCGGTGACAGGCCCCCTCCGGTGCGCACAGGACAGGGCCCGCGCCGGTGACAGGGTCCCCTCCGATGCGCACAGGACAGGCCCCCGCGCCGGTGACAGGGCCCACGCCGATGCGCACAGGACAGGCCCGCACCGTGACAGGGCCCACGCCGATGCGCACAGGACAGGGCCCGCACCGGTGACAGGGCCCGCACCGGGTGACAGGGCCCACGCCGATGCACACACACCACAGGGCCGTACTGGTGAGGGTGTACACAGGACAGGTGACATACAATTGCTGACCGGCCACACACTCCTTTCCCACACTGCACAGTGTCCACGGGCCATTCATTTCCCCCGCCGCTTTCACCCTACGTCCACGGGCCTCATGCCTCGCTCTCCCACGGCCATTCATCCTCTGCTCTCGCACGCGCCCGGCCATTCATTCCCTGCTCTCCCCCGGCCATTCAATCCGCCTCTCCCCCCTTGTCCCCCGCCATTCAATCCTGCTCTCCCCCTTGTCCCCCCGGCCATTCAATCCTGCTCTCGCCCCCTTGTCCCCCGGCCATTCAACCATGGCTCTCGCCCCTTGTCCCCGGCCATCAATCCTGCCGCCACCCCCTTGCCCCCGGCCATTCATTCCTGCTCTCACCCCCTTGTCCCCCGGCCATTCATTCCTGCTCTCCCCCCTTGTCCCCCGGCCATTCATTCCTGCTCTCCCCCTTGTCCCCCGGCCATTCAATCCTGCTCTCCCCCTTGTCCCCCGGCCATTCATCCTGCTCTCCCCCTTGTCCCCCGGCCATTCATTCCTGCTCTCCCCCCTTGTCCCCCGGCCACATTCATTCCTGCTCTCCCCCCTTGTCCCCCGGCCATTCATTCCTGCTCTCCCCCTTGTCCCCCGGCCATTCATTCCTGCTCTCCCCCCTTGTCCCCCGGCCATTCATTCCTGCTCTCCCCCTTGTCCCCCGGCCATTCATTCCTGCTCTCCCCCCTTGTCTCCCCCGGCCATTCATTCCTGCTCTCCCCCTTGTCCCCCGGCCATTCATTCCTGCTCTCCCCCTTGTCCCCCGGCCATTCATTCCTGCTCTCCCCCTTGTCCCCCGGCCATTCATTCCTGCTCTCCCCCTTGTCCCCCGGCCATTCATTCCTGCTCTCCCCCTTGTCCCCCGGCCATTCATTCCTGCCTCTCCCCCATTGTCCCCCGGCCATTCATTCCTGCTCTCCCCATTGTCCCCCGGCCATTCATTCCTGCTCTCCCCCTTGTCCCCCGGCCATTCATTCCTGCTCTCCCCCTTGTCCCCCGGCCATTCATTCCTGCTCTCCCCCTTGTCCCCCGGCCATTCATTCCTGCTCTCCCTTCCCCCTCTTTGTCCCCCGCCCCGCTCATCCCCCTGCTGGTCCCCTTGTCCCCCGGCCATTCATTCCTGCTCTCCCCCCTTGTCCCCCGTCCACTCATTCCTGCTCTCCCCCTTGTCCCCCGGCCACTCATTCCTGCTCTCCCCCTTGTCCCCCGGCCACTCATTCCTGTCCTCCCCCCCCCTGTCCCCCGGCCACATCATTCCTGCTCTCCCCCCTTCGTCCTTCCCCCGGCCACTCATTCCTGCTCTCCCCCTTGTCCCCCGGCCACTCATTCCTGCTCTCCCCCTTGTCCCCCGGCCACTCATTCCCTGCTCTCCCCCCTTGTCCCCCGGCCACTCATTCCTGCTCTCCCCCTTGTCCCCCGGCCACTCATTCCTGCTCTCCCCCTTGTCCCCCGGCCACTCATTCCTGCTCTCCCCATTGTCCCCCGGCCACTCATTCCTGCTCTCCCCCTTGTCCCCCGGCCACTCATTCTCCTCGCTCTCCCCCCTTGTCCCCCGGCCATTCATTCCTGCTCTCCCCTTGTCCCCCGGCCATTCATATTTGCTCTCCCCCCGTGTCCTCCGCCGCTCATCCCCCGCTGTTCCCCTTGTCCTCCGGCCGCTCATCCCCCGCTGTTCCCCTTGTCCCCCGGCCGCTCATCCCCCGCTGTTCCCCTTGTCCCCCAGCCGCTCATCCCCCGCTGTTCCCCTTGTCCCCCGGCCGCTCATCCCCCGCTGTTCCCCTTGTCCCCCGGCCATTCATTCCTGCTCTCCCCCCTTGTCCCCCGGCCCATTCATTCCTGCTCTCCCCCTTGTCCCCCGCCATTCATATTGCTCTCCCCCGTGTCCTCCGGCCGCTCATCCCCCGCTGTTCCCCTTGTCCTCCGGCCGCTCATCCCCCGCTGTTCCCCTTGTCCCCCGGCCGCTCATCCCCCGCTGTTCCCCTTGTCCCCCGGCCGCTCATCCCCCGCTGTTCCCCTTGTCCCCCGGCCGCTCATCCCCCGTCTGTCCCCGGCCATTCATTCCTGCTCTCCCCCCTTGTCCCCCGGCCATTCATTCCTGCTCTCCCCCTTGTCCCCCGGCCATTCATTCCTGCTCTCCCCCTTGTCCCCCGGCCATTCATATTTGCTCTCCCTCGTGTCCTCCGGCCGCTCATCCCCCGCTGTTCCCCTTGTCCCCCGGCCGCTCATCCCCCGCTGTTCCCCTTGTCCCCCGGCCGCTCATCCCCCGCTGTTCCCCTTGTCCCCCGGCCGCTCATCCCCCGCTGTTCCCCTTGTCCCCCGGCCGCTCATCCCCCGCTGTCCCCCTTGTCCCCCGGCCGCTCATCCCCCGCTGTCCCTGGCCATTCATTCCTGCTCTCCCCCCTTGTCCCCCGGCCATTCATTCCTGCCTCTCCCCCTTGTCCCCCGGCCATTCATTCCTGCTCTCCCCCCTTGTCCCCCGGCCATTCATTCCTGCTCTCCCCCCTTGTCCCCCGGCCATTCATTCCTGCTCTCCCCCCTTGTCCCCCGGCCATTCATTCCTGCTCTCTCCCCCTTGTCCCCCGGCCATTCATTCCTGCTCTCCCCCCTTGTCCCCCGGCCATTCATTCCTGCTCTCCCCCCTTGTCCCCCGGCCATTCATTCCTGCTCTCCCCCCCTTGTCCCCCGGCCATTCATTTCTGCTCTCCCCCCTTGTCCCCCGGCCATTCATTCCTGCTCTCCCCCCTTGTCCCCCAGCCATTCATTCTTGCTCTCCCCCGTGTACTCCGGCCGCTCATCTCCCGCTGTTCCCCTTGTCCTCCGGCCGCTCATCTCCCGCTGTTCCCCTTGTCCCCCGGCCATTCATTCCTGCTCTCCCCCCCTTGTCCCCCGGCCATTCATTCCTGCTCTCCCCCCTTGTCCCCCGGCCATTCATTCCTGCTCTCCCCCCTTGTCCCCCGGCCATTCATTCCTGCTCTTCCCCCTTGTCCCCCGGCCATTCATTCCTGCTCTCCCCCCTTGTCCCCCGGCCATTCATTCCTGCTCTCCCCCCTTGTCCCCCAGCCATTCATTCCTGCTCTTCCCCCTTGTCCCCCGGCCATTCATTCCTTCTCTCCCCCCTTGTCCCCCGGCCATTCATTCTTGCTCTCCCCCCTTGTCCCCCGGCCATTCATTCTTGCTCTCCCCCGTGTACTCCGGCCGCTCATCTCCCGCTGTTCCCCTTGTCCTCCGGCCGCTCATCCCCCGCTGTTCCCCTTGTCCTCCGGCCGCTCATCCCCCGCTGTTCCCCTTGTCCCCCGGCCGCTCATCCCCCTCTCCCCGCACTTACTATGGGTCATTGGTGAAGCGCGGCGTGCGGGGCGGCTGGTACCCGTACAGATGGCAATACAGAACATCGAAGCAGAAGCAGCACATCTCCGCCGACACCACCATCTTCCCGGGGATCCGGGGCTTAGACTGGAGCCGCAGCCTGAAGACAGAGTCCCGCAGCCCGGGGATAGGCTGTTCCCACACGCCAGGCCGTTCACCCGGCTGCCTCCTCCCGGCCCGCTCCCGGAGCCTCCCAGGCCCAGCTCCGCCCCGCGGCACTGGCTCTCCCCGCTGCAGTGCGGGCCGCCGGGACCCCCTGAGCCAGACGGCGGAGAGCTGGACAGTTTCTGCTTCTTCACCCCGCAGCAGCCCGCCGCCATCTTGGAACAGTCTCCCACGCACCGCTTCCGACCCATGCTCCGGGCGTCCTCCTCCTCCTGTGCGTGGTGACGTCGAAACGTCCGGCCTTCGTAGCTCCGCCCACCGCTGTCAGTCACAAGGATCGTAGCTCCACCTACTGCTTCTTATCAGTGTTTGATTGGTAGGACGGAGGAAGCGTCAGCGTGGCCCCGCCTCCTGCAGCTGGATGATTGACAGTCGTGTAGCCCCTGCAGAGGGAGACAGAGGGGGAGGAGGTGAGTGCAAACAGCTGACAGGGACAACACAGGGGCGGGGGCTGTCATCATTACAGTCAATCAGGAACACCATACAAAGAGGAGAGCGAGGGGAACTACAAGTGCAAGCATGACCCCTGACCTCTGACCTCAGGGGATCTGACACTCACTTACACTTTTTTGCACCACATTCTTATAAATTGCAATGGATTTTGCAAAAAATAAAAAATCCTCTTTATTTCTGCCCTTAAAGGGGAGGGAACTCTGGGGATATAACTCTTTACTGTACAGTCCCTCCTGCATGATGAGCAGATCTAGGATCTATAGATCACTTAGAATGCAATAAAATCATATCTGCTCCTCAGCTCTCACCCCTCCCTTAAACCAGAGGTCCCCAGCTCCAGGCCTCAAGGCCGCCAACAGTGCAGGTTTTCAGGATTTCCTTAGTATTGCACAGGTGCTAATATAATCATCTGCACAGGTATGATTCCAACCCCTATGCAATATTAAGGGATCCTGAAAACCTGCACTGTTGGCGGCCCTCGAGGCCTGGAGTTGGGGACCCCTGCCTTAGAGGACTGAGAAATTCAGTCATGCATAGTGCTAAGGTGTCAGGGGACTGGAAGCTACCAAGATGATATGAGGGAGGGGAGACCATGGCAACACTAAATCAATCAATGCAGTGCTTTACCTCAGCTCCTAGCCTGATACATGGCAGTACACATCATGCACCATCATATCATTTACAGCAGAATTCACAGTGTGTATTTATATCTGATTGGTGACATAATTGCTATTTGAATGGAGAAAACCACTGTTCTTACATTACATAGGATGGTATATCAGGGACAGGATTGTAGTGTGACCATGGGGCCGGTGGCCACTCCCTCTGCCCCCTGTTCATACAGAAGTATGAGGGGGCGGGAACGCAAGATGATCCAGGAGCTCACACACACACACATATACACCTCCTGTCCCTGCTGCAGCATGAGGCTGAATTTCTCTGTCCCCTAAGGGAGGGGTGAGAGCTGAGGAGCAGATATGATTTTATCAATTTATTCATTTATAAGCGATATATAGATCCTAGAACTTTTACACACTTGGAAAACCCAAAGTCTGCAGTTGTAAAAGTCACACTACTTCGTTTAAGTCTTAAAAATCTTCCATCTCTATTATAAATCGTACAAAGAGTGTAAAAGATATTACAAATTTAGAGTAGTAAACACAGATAACCACACCCTATTGGGTTAACATATATAGATATACAGTAGACAAACTGTAAATAAGCTCCCATCATAGAATTCTCCGGTCTGGGTACAATAATACAAGGTGCAAATTATTAATTGCCCATCAATGTATATTTTATGCTGGATCTCATCAACAAAGAACTGGTACCAACAACTGGGATTCTATAGTGGGCACAATCAGGATGTGGATCTTAATACTGTGGACTATACATTATGTCCAACCCCAACAGATCTATCCTCACCACTAAAGCTTAATCCCACAATACCACAGTTGTGATGCCTATAGTTTATAGTGCGGGATGATCACCTGATCCCTAATCCAACATTGTATAGCCATTCAATTACTAGTGCTTACCCATGCTGGGATTATAACCGGCCTCCTTCCACTGGGGAGGAGCCCCTACGTTACGCCCTAAGGCTTCCTCAGGGGGCGGCAAAGATCCTAGCACTGCAGTTTCCAGCTTTGCTTCACCATATAGGAGGGCAGGGACAGTACAAAAAAATGCTTGTCTCCCCAGAGTTTCCCTTTAACAGTAACCTTTGTTATATGATTTTTTTAGATTCTTTGCAGGCCCCAGAGTCTTATCAAACACTGCTAGGATGGGTGATGATGGCGGACCCCACCTCGACCCCCACAGATCCTGAAATTAAAGGGGCACTGCGGCACCACGGCAGTTTGTTTTTGTGTGTTTTTTTTCACAGTCACCATATAATATTCATCCAATGAAGACTCCATCAGGACCATCACATACATTAGGGCAGGGTCTCAAACTGGCTGGGTTGGTGGGCCGCACATAGAGAAGCATTAACAAATTTTTGCTCAATGTAGTAAGTAACAAATCCTGATTTCCCCTTTTGTATTAATGTCCCCATCCTGTAGTAATTCCTTTTCTACTGATGTCCCCATCTGATCCCTTTTTCTACTGATGGTTCCCATCCTGATCCTTTTCTACTGATGTTCCCATCATGATCGCCTTTGCTAGTGATGTTCCCATCCTGATCCCCTTTTCTAGTGATGTTTCCATTCTGGTCCATTTGTAGTGATGTCCCCCATCCCGATCCCTTTTCTAGTGATGTCCCATCCTGATCCCCTTTTGTAGTGATGTCCCATCCTGATCCCTTTTCTAGTGATGTCTCCATTCTGGTCCCTTTTGTAGTGATGTCCCCATTCCGATCACCTTTTGTAGTGATGTCCCCATCCTGATCCCTTTTCTAGTAATGTCCCCATCCTGATCCCCTTTTGTAGTGATGTCCCATCCTGATCCCTTTTCTAGTCATGTCCCCAATCCTGATCCCTTTGTAGTGATGTCCCCCATTCGATTCCCTTTTTGTAGTCATGTCCCACCATCCAATCCCCTTTTGTAGTGATATCCCATCCTGATCCCATTTAGTAGTGAATGGTCCCCATCCTGATCCTGTTAGTAGTAATGTCCCCATCCTGATCCTTTTGTAGTGATGTCCCATCCTGATCCCTTTTCTAGTAATGTCCCCATCTGATCCTCATTTGTAGTGATGTACCCATCTGATCCCGTTTTGTAGTGATGTCCCCCATTCCGATCGCCTTTTGTAGTCATGTCCCCCATCCCAATCCCCTTTTGTACTGATTCCCCATCCTGTCCCTTTAGATGATGTCCCCATCCTGATCCACTTTAGTAGTGATGTCACTCATCCTGGTTCCCTTTTGTAGTGATTCCATATCCTGATCCCTTTTCTAGTGATATCCACCATCTGATACCCTTTTTAGTAATGTCCCCATCAGATCCCTTTAGTAGTGATGTCCCCATCCCGATCCCCCTTAGTTGTGATGCCTCATACCCGATCCCCTTTAGTACTGATGTCCCCCATCCTGGACCCTTTTGTTACTGATTCCCCAATCCTGTTTTACCTTCTTTTTACACTTACATATACACTCATTCACACTCACATCACCCTCACACAAAACACACACACACACACACACACACACACACATACTCTCCCTCTTTCTCAATCACACATCCACACATCCTCATACACACACTCTCATACACACACTCTCATACACACACTGAAACTCACACACACCTCATACACGCTTTCTTATACACACATCCTCACTCACATACTCACACCCTTACACACTCACCCTCTCGCACACATTCACACTTTTCTCACTTTAATGATGCATCGCTCCAGTGCAGGGGGCCGCCGCGGTCCCCGCTGTGCTGACTTCCAGCCTCCGCTGTGCTATGACTTCCTCCAGCCACCGCTTAGACAAAGTCTGTTGCTCAGCAAGATCAATGCTATCTATCAGCCAGAGGCCCGTAGGTGACGTCATATTCACATCAGGTGTGGACCTCTTATTGGCTGGCAGCTTGCATTGATCTTGCTGAGCAACAGAGCTTGTTAGTGCCGCACTAATCCCTGCACTGACGTGATGCATCATTAAGTTGTTCAAGGTGCCGCGGGCCGCATAGTGAAGCCTCAGGAGCCGCATGCGGCCCTCGGGCCGCGTGTTTGAGACCCCTGCATTAGGGTAACCATCAATGTGTCCTGGACAAAGAGTCCCGGGACTGCGAAACGCATTGACAAATCTCCAGGATTAACCCCTTCCTTTCCAAACTTTCTCATACAATGACTCTTCCCTCACTTCATCTGATGTCACCTGTAAGATTCAATAAACACTGAGTGAACATCGCCAATCTCTTTATTCCGGTAGGTGGATTACACCTGGAACATCACTGAAAAATGCCAAGAAGAATGAACAGCGTCAATGCACAGCGATGTCAAAACGAGCAGCTGTGCTTCTGTTCTGTCTGTTGTAACATCTTTGAAAGGTGTGAAGCAGCTATAGTCACCAGACCATTCTTCTGGCTAGAAGCCGCCATTATTTTAATCGTGTAATGAAAAAAAATGGTAAACACCATCCAAAAATACGTCATAAAAGATTATCCAGGGCATACACCGCCGGCTTTCTCCTGGAGCACCTTCTGGTTAATACAAGGGAGGTACATTAGTGTCTGAAAGCCATGTGCACATACCCTTTTTCTTCAAGGGAACCTGATTTCACTGCAACCAGCAAATTGCCAGTGAAATTGCATGCAATATTGTGTCGTGTAACGGTACCCTCACTGTCTTATGTGAGAGTCTCTGCAGCAGCTCTGTCCTTCATATGACTGCTAGTGTTGGGGAGTAGCTGCAGCTTATGTGACAGAGTGAGTGACTGTTATTTCACAGCTCGGGCCTATAAGTGGATGGGCAGCGGCTCTGTGCTGTTTATAGCTGACAGCTCAGGCGCCGGTCAACTGACCACAGCTGTCCAATGAGGTGGTGTTCATCAGGGATATCCAAAGCTATTATGTGAGTAGATATTATTATGACTGTATACTATTATATGTAAGCAATACTAGATAAGTACTCTAATATTTAAAGCACCACTCCTGCGTTTGTTTTGTTGCTCCGCTGTAGTGGTGCCCCCTGTCTTATACTCATCTACCAGAGCGGCCTTTCATCCTTTCTCGGTGCTGTTCTGATCCCGAGGCGACATCTTGTGACCGTAAGTTCTGACTGGCCGGAACCGAAGTCAGAAGTTACGTCACAAGGCTCAATAGATCTCTATTAGAACCAAAATGAGGCTCTCGTAGACTTGTATTGAGTTGTGACTTCTGCCACGCTCCGTGAAGCACTGGAGCTGCCGGCAGGTCACAAATCACCAGATATAAGCCAATGGGATTTTTGGGGCCCCCTGGGCTCCAGGGCCCCGGGTGCGATTGCAACCCCTGCACCTATTGTAGTTACACCCCTGCACATCGTAATGGATATAGATTAGTACTGAACCTTTTTTATCTTTTTTGGACGTACTAATCCAAACACATAAGGCCGACTTCACATCACTTTTTTTTGGGATCCGAGGCTGTCCGGTATGAACTGGACAGCCCCGGATCCGATTTTGCCCCCCATGTATCCCTATGGCGCCGGATTGTGCCTATTTGGCGTCCGGTTTGCTGGTTTTCCAGGAGGATCCAGTTTTGTCCGATTTTTGCATCGGACACAAAACCGGAACCTGCATCATTTTTTGTGCCCGATGCAAAAATCGGACAAAACTGGATCCTCTCAGATCTGGCGTCCATAGCATGGGAGTCTATGGGTGCTGGATCGCTCCGGATCCAGCAGAAAATCGTGCCGGTTCCTGGACGCCTGGTGCTGAAAGAGCGGTAGCTGCAAGCCGCTGTGCTGATATATCAGCACTGGACAGCGGGACAGACGATTCCTGCGCAAAACAGGACCGGAGGGCAGGTTTGCCCTCTGGTTCTGTTTGTCCGGGGCTGTCAGGTTCTGTCCGGTGCATCCTGAAAAACACCAGACACAACCAGACAGCTGAAAGCCGTGGTGTGAAGCCGGCCTAAAGGCCCCGTTACACCGGTTTTGTGATGTAGCAGTGACCTCGCCAGCGATATCGTTGTGTGTGACACTTAGCAGCGATCGGCCCCTCACTGGGAGATCGCTGATCGTTAATGAATGACCTAGACTGTTTTTTGATCGTCGATCTCCCGCTGGGCATGCTGGATCGCTGTGTGTGACAGGGGCAACGACCAGCAAGCTCCATGCTTCACCTGAGAAACCAAACAGATCCCAACGACCGTCAGGTGTCGGCGCATCACTGGGTAAACGCTGGTAAGTCTGTCTGTATGGCATCTCACCAGCGATCACACAGCGATGTTCCAGCGATCCCGGCCAGGTCGGGTTGTTGTCGGGATCGTGGGAGCATCGCTATGTGTAACGGGGCCTTAAGGGATTTGGGTCCTTTCCGCCTCACTTCCGGTTATTTGTTTTCCGGACAATGGTCTGGACTGATCATATTCACTTGGTGATTTTTTTCCAAGAATGTAAATACTTTTCTCATAAAACCAAGTAAAATAAAACCTAGAGACTGAATGGAAAAACAAAACAAAAAAAAAACACACTTTTTCTTCTATTGACGCTGCAAAATGGAGAAGTAAGAACAGAACATTATTCTTTACATCAGATATAAAGTGAGTTCCTGAATGACAATGTTCAAATTGTGGCAATTTGGAAGATCAATTAAATTTCAGATAATGTCCATTAATCCATTATAAACATTTCCATAGTGCAATCTTTAAAGTGCAGCTGTCATGCATTTTTTGCTTTGTAAACTAAAAGGGCCACCTTCAGCCGTGCCTATGCTGGATTCTGTGAAGATGGCTATAATCCCCCTACCCCCCTGTACACCTAAATAATGACTTGTATATAAATTGATACTTACTGGTCAGATGGGTCTTCTCACTCGTCCCAATGATCCCAATGTAGATACATATAGGGCCGTTTCACACCTGCACTCTGGTGAGTTTGGCTGCATTGCGCAGGAGGTAGCACAGTGCAAACGCAGCCAAGCGCATTGAAGTGCAAATGAAACGATGTGCGTTAACGCCGCCATTGTAGTGTATGTGCGAGCGCATCCCAACACATGATGCGCACATGCGCTCTCACGCTTCCCCTCTTCACACTCATGCTTCCAGGTTGCGTTTGGATGCGCTTGCGCATACACTATAATGGTGGCGTTAACACACATCGTTGCGCTTGGCAGCGTTTGCACTGCGCTACCTCCTGCGCTAGCGCAAAATGCAGCCAGATGCACCAGAGTGCAGGTGTGCACTAGGCCATATATAAAGAAAAGACCAGCTCTGGTCTTGAGGGGGCGGTCAGAGGAAAAAAGCAGGTGTAATTTTATTGAATTATAAGCGATTTATAGATCCTAGAACTGCAGTGTACGGCTCTGCTTCATCATGTAGGAGGGCAGGAACTGTACTAAAAAGTTTTCTCTCCCTGGAGTTCCCATGTAATGCTTATAGCAGGTTCCCCATTACCAGTAGTCCAGAAACTCTCTTCCTTTCCCTTTGGTTTACATAAGGGCTCTCTATTTTCCCCTTTTGGATACAGCAGGGCTTACGTCCATCTCAGCTAGTCAGTGGAGGGCTACTTTTCTGAAGTGGCCACATTATGGCTACTGCCTCTCTATTGGTAACCTCAGGCTTTATCTCTAGCTTCCTCTTTCCTCACTGGTCTAGTAGAGTCCGTGGCAAAACATTCTGAGACTGAAACAAACTGTACAAATCTGAATCTGAGAACCTGTGGTCAATTCTCAAAGAAGGGTGGACGAACAGAACTCTAAGCACTGATTAGACAATGTTGGGTGATCATCAGTCAGGATTTGGCCCAGAAGCGGATGTCCAGCTCCTAGGGCGAAAAGCAAACGTCTTGATAAATAAGGTCAACACTGTAAATGTCAAGTTTTTAAGTCTTTTTAAAAACTGAATGTATTTGTCAATAAAAGTTTGGCTAAGAAACGCTGATGATTGTACTTCAAAAACCCCAGAAACATCTGACTACAAGATCTAACAACACTGAAAGAACAAACTGTGAAGGCCAAAACTCATGTCAGCCTCAAAACGTTTGGCCATGGGCGAAGGGTTCCACTTTCTCATTTCCATTTCCCACTAAGCCGAAACTGAAACCCTTGGTTACCCATGTCTGATACAGTAACATATAACAGATCAAAATTTCAGTGTTATCAATATATTATACTATTCAAAATATTATGGTTAATTTAGAAGGGGGAAAATACTTTTTCACGTCACTGAACAATACTGTCACATGCAGTCAGAAAAATGTCCGCCATACGGGGCAACACAGCGGATGGTAAAAGGAAAGAAGACCTTAGCGGTAAGTAGAGGGCGATAGGGACACCTCCTGGAACTGCACTGTGTGTGTCCCTCACTGCTCTGAACACCCTAAGCAGGTCCTTCCCCTAGCCGCCATCACGTACCTAGTTCCTATATGTCACCTAAGGTACCCCTGGCTAGTGCACTGGCTTGTGAGGGTGCTAGCCTCGCCGCTGCAGGTAATAAAACACAGGGATAGGTTGGCAGTCCGGGGATACAAATACTTAAGGGAAGCAGCCGAAGTCCAAGGCTGCAAAAGGCTCAGCTCTGATGGTGGGTTTACACGCCGCGATATCGGCGTCCAACTCCGATCCAACTCCGACCAAAAGTCACGTGGTTCGGGAGTTGGACCCGATATCGTTAGCGCGTTGTACGGTTTGAACGTACAACGCGATGCTGGAACGATGCCAAAACGACCGATATCGGATGGCCGCTGTAGCCCACGTCACCCATTCACTCCCATGTTAAATGGTCGTTCCTGGGTTGGGGGGCGTACACATCATCGGGACGTTGTATCCCAATATCGGGCTGTGTAAACCGGCGATGCGATTGCGGGAAAAGCGCGCTCAAAAAGCGCGCTCCCGCGTCGTTGGTCCCGATATCGGCTCGATATCGGGACGTGTAAACCCACCATTACAAAGCAGATCTCCAGCAGACACAGGAGAGCTCCATACACCAGGATAGTCTTGTATTGAATGAGCTCTATAAACGACGTCAGGTGATGGGCCATGTGAGTATTTAAAGGGAGCTGGGAGCAGTCAGCAAAACCACATCACCTGACCAGCAACAGCAGAGAAAGACATTAAGGCTGGAAACAGACTATACTGCTTACATGTGTTATGGTTAATATTTTGAAATATTAATAAGTTACCTTCCCCTGGCCTAAGAGATATGGACCAAGTGCCAGTGTGAAAGTATGACACCAGACACACAGAGTTAGACGTACAATCTCCTTGGTCAGCTCCAAAATGTGGCTCCAAGGAGAGTGTACATCTGACTCTGTGTGTCTGATGTCATAGAAAGTTTAGGGATACCGGCATCCCTCTACTCCTTGTTTTTATCCCCATGGAACTTTAAATAAAGCATTTGGATAATGAAGAACCTTGTCTGGTGCCGGTATTCCTAATCTTTCTACTACGGTGTGGATTACAGACGTCCCATCCAGGCACCAACAGCTGATTGTGAGTAGGATTGAGCACTTTTCCCTTCCCCTCCTACCCATGTGTTTCTGTCTGGTGTCATACTTTCACGTTGGCACTTGGTCCATATCTATTAGGCTCTCCTCAACACATGGGAGTCTCTCTGATGAGACTCGGATCAGTGACCCTGAAAGGCCTCTCCCTCTCTGGACGGGAGTGTGATGCTGCACAAAAACACAAGCAGCTGACACTCCCATCTAGAAAAGGAGAGGCCGTTCAGGGTCACTGATCCGAGTCTCGTCCAACAGACTCACATGTAAGTAGGATAGTGTGTTTCCACCCCAATCCTCGTAGGTCTGAAGGAAATAAACACGTTTAATATATACCACAGACTCCTGAGCAGTGAGCCATGACAAATACTTTGTAGAACAGTGTGTACAGATTTATATTATTACAGTTATCATACACGGTCATACCCATTATAGGTGCGAGGCTTGAAACCTCACCCAAGACCTGAAACCTAGGGGACCCTAAAGGTCCCTTTGGCCTGTATAAAAGTCCTGCAATAGTTGGGGGCCCTGTTGGGGATTTTGCATTGAGGCTTTTGAGTTTCAAGTTACGCCACTGAGTACATAGTACGGTATGTAGAATACAGTAACTAACAACAATTCATTACTCCCTGAACATCTGCTGATCTGTAATTAATATAATTAGTTCTAAAAATATTTCATATGTTCAGAACATTTCTAAAAAGAAAACCTCAATCCTGTGCTTATTGGTGTCAAGTAATTAGTGAAGCAAGCATTTTTTAAATTAATAGGAAAAATACAATTTATCACAAAAATCACTCTGTATATTTGTACAAAAAGAGCTCAGCATTGTAGAAGGTTGTAAAAACCTATAGCACCACGCCAGCGGGCTTTTCTTTGCAATGCAGTAGTGGCGCTTCCGGTGGTTTCACCCTTTTTCCAGTTACACTGGTCGGTCTGTGGGACTTTGCGAATGGCCAGAGGCTCCAGGGTTTCATGGAGTGTGCTGAAGATCACAACTCAATAAATGTCTATGAGAGCCTCGTTCAGTGCGCGCTCATAGAAATGCATTCAGCGCTTGTGATGTAACGTCGGACTTCCAAATGCCCCCCTCCTTCTGAGCCCCAAAGAGTGCCTAAACTACATCTAGCACCCAAGTTTGGTATATCTGTAGTGAGAGAAGCCTGCTTAATTTACAGGATACGTGTCTCCCAAAGCACAGGATGGGCACAATGTATGGGTATTGCAATGTACCAGGTACTATAACGTACTGGGCATTACAATGTACTGGGCACTACAATGTCAGATTTTCAATTTTCACGCAGAAACATCCATTGTTTCTTGTTTCTACACCATGTTCCAAATTATTATGCAAATGTACTTTTTCTCTGATTTTCCTAAATGGTCGGTGCAAATGACAGTCAGTGTAATAAAAGTCATCACCCGTTAGAGTATACATTACATTTTATTGAAGAAATCTCCCAATGATAACAGTATAATTATAAAAACTCTAAATGCACTGTTCCAAATTATTACGCACAGTAGAGTTTGTAACATTTGATATGTTTGAAAGAACTGAAAATGCTCATTTGTTGAATTTGCAGCATTAGGAGGCCACATACACTGAAATAAAAAGCTATTTAACTCCAAAGCACCCTAACAGGCCAAGTTACATGTTAACATAGGAACCCTACTTTGATAATCACCTTCACAATTTCTTGCATCCATTAAATTTGTGAGTTTCTGGAGAGTTTCTGCTTGTATTTCTTTGCATGATGTCAGAATAGCCTCCCAGAGCTGCTGTTTTGATGTGAACTGCCTCCCACCCTCATAGATCTTATGCTTGATTATACCCCAAAGGTTCTCGTATAGGGTTGAGGTCAGGGGAAGATGGTGGCCACACCATGAGTTTATCTCATTTTATGCCCATAGCAGCCAATGGCACAGAGGTATCCTTTGTAGCATGAGATAGTGCATTGTCATGCATGAAGATGATTTTGCTCCTGAAGGCACGTTTTTGCTTTTTGTACCATGGTAAGAAAGATCTCAGTCAGAAACTCTATATACTTCGCAGAGGTAATTTCACACCATTGTTTCCCAATAATTCCAACCCAAAACATGACTCCTCCACCTCCTTGCTGACGTCGCAGCCTTGTTGGACATGGTGGCATCCACCAACCATCCACTACTCTATTCATCTGGACCATCCAGGGTTGCTAGCACTCATCAGTAAACAAGACTGTTTGAAAATTAGTCTTCATGTATGTGTGGGACCCACTGCAACTGTTTCTGCTTGTGAGCACTGTTTAGGGGTGGCCGAATAGTAGGTTTATGCACCACAGCAAGCCTTTGAAGGATCCTACACCTTGAGATTCGAGGGACTCCAGAGGCACCAGCAGCTTCAAATATCTGTTTGTTGGTTTGTAAGGCCTTTTTAGCAGCTGCTCTCTTAATCTGATGAACTTGCCTTGCAGAAACCTTCCTCATTCTGCCTTCATCTGCACGAACATGTCTGTACTCAGAATCAGCCAAAATCTCTTCACAATACGATGATCACACTTACGTTTTTGTGCAATATCAAATGTTTTCATCCCTTGTCCAAGGCATTGCAACTATTTGTTGCTTTTGGCAGCAGAGACATCTTTTTCTTTCCATGTTACTTGAAACTGTGGCCTGCTTAATATTGTGGAACACCCAGTTTTCCTTTTATTGGGCTCACCTGCCAAACTAATTATCACAGATATCTGAGATTGATTTCAGTGATCCAAAGAACCCTGAGACACAATACCATCAATGGGTTTCATTGAAAAAAAACAAAAAAATCCTATGACACTTAAAACCAATTTGCATAATAATTTGTAACATGGTTTGGAGAACACTCATGGAGTCAACATCGTCAATGCCACTGTAGATAAATTCCCAGAGGGGTGTCATTTCCAAAATGGGGTCACTTGGGGGGATTCTGCTCTTCCGGCACTTACGGAGTCTGCAAACTATTGTATCAAAATGTGTTCTCCAAGAGTCAAATAGCAATCCTTCCCTCCCGAGTCTCAGCATGTGGCTACGCCGTACTGTACAACCACAAGTGGGGTATTGCCACTCTAGGAAGAAATAGTGTGACAAATTTTGGTTCCATTTTTATCCATTTTCTCAAGAAAAAGTTTAAAATCTGGGGCTAAAACTATTTTTTTTGTAGTAAATCTGCAATTATTTTTTCTTCAATGAACAATAGTATAAAATTCTGGGACTCACCTGTGGTGTCAATATGATCACTCCACCCCTTAATTACTTCAATGAGCAGTGCAGTTTGTAAAATTGGGTCACTTATTGAGAAGTCTGCTATTCTGGCACCTCGGGGGCTCTACTAATTAAACATGGCACCCTTACACCATTCCAAGAAAATCTGTAGCATTATTTTTAGTCATTATAGGATTGTATCCTGCATTTTCACCAGTTTTTCCTTCGGCATGATCTACCGTATATTTTAATTTATATTCCACTAGGACTTTGGTAGGAGGAGATGAGCCAGCAGGGTCCTCTCCCCTTTGTACCAGTCACAGTTATTTTGTTTATTGTATGTTATATATGTACTAGATGGGGGCCCGATGCTGTCGCATTGGGGGAGCTGTGACCACACAATGGGGCGAGCACTGTGGCACTGGGCGTGGCGGCAGTGTCTCCCCCTGTATGCTCTCTCTCACCCCCGGGCGCTCTCCCCCCTTTGAACTGTCTTCTCCCCTGTGCTGTCTTCTCCCCTCATGTTCTCGCTTCTTTGAGTTGTCTTCCTCCTGTTTGCTCTCCTCCCTGTATGCGGTTTCTTTCCCCCTGTGTTTTCTTCTCCCCTCTGTACTCTCTTCTTTGGGCTGTCTCCCCCATGCACTTTCTCTCTCCTGGCCTGTACAGTTACCCCCTGTGCACACCCTCCCCTTATGCGCTCTCTCTGCACTTCTTTGTGCGCTCTCTGGCCACATGTGCTCTCTCTGCACTTTCTCTGCCCCCCTGTGTGAGCGCTCACCGGTGCTTTATCTCTTCCCCTTGTGTTCTCTCCCCCTTTGGTGTCCAAAGATCGCAGAGGTGTGAGTAAGTGCGCATGCGTGCACCGGGTCACGCCTCCGCCATCTTTGTATATCCAGGTGTCCAAAGATAGTGGGCACCTGAGTAAGTGTATAAGCATGCGCTCTTAAGCAGTCGGTAATGTGTCAGTGGCGGTTTTGGGTGGTGGCGTTTGCGGGCGGCTAAGGCACCGCTGCCAGTACTGCGCAGTGTGCTACCAGTACTACCAGTGGGAAGAATATTTGCACACCCATCTGACCCACCTGTGTGCTCTCTAAGGCCCTGTAACTTTGCTTTTTTTTTTTTTTTTTTGCTTAAGGCTATGTGCCGAAGCTGGGTATTTGCTTGCGGATGCGGAATCTATGTGGTTTTGGTATAGAAATGGTGCGGAATTGTGCCTGCGGGTTTCTTAATGCATCCTATGGGTGGAAAAATACTGAAAATCTGCTGCAAGAATTGACATACAGCAGATTTTTCCGCAGCAGAATCCATACTTTTTCTGCAGTGGAAAAAAACGCAGCGTTGGCACAAGGCTTCAGAAGTGCCATAGACTTTGCTGGCATGTGAATCGTTGCAAAATCCACAGCATGGGCACGAAGCTTAACAACATGCTTTAGTCAACAGTAAAAGTAAGTCAACGTAGACTAGACAGTCTAAATATACACCATGTATATCGTCCAGTATGCGCCACTGTGATTAATTTAGTGCACTTTAAAACTATCTAAATTTAGCTTTTACTATCTGTTACACAAGACTAGTAAATCTGTCCCAGTAGTTATCACCAGGATGTGGTTGCAATAGAACTTATTTAGTACAAGGAATAAGAAAGTGCAATATTTCCACAATATTTGTGATGTGCATAAGACTCCTCAGATCACAGTCCCAGTAATAATCTGCGTTTCGGTGTACCCTTTCTGCTACATATGAGTTACGGCAGGCACTAGAATATCTTGGATTCTCCAGAAGGTAATTTAATCAGAGCAGCGTCCTGCTCACACAGCGGATAGACATGAGTCATCATCAGCTCCATGACAGTGAGTGAGTGCATAATGGAAAATGAAAACAGTCTGGGATGATTCCTTATCATAAAAACCAAGCTTTGAAAATAGTATTAATGATTAATATTATTATTAACATAAAAAATGACGACGAGGTTGATATGTAACGTGGCAAAGTCTACATTATACTCTTTATACTCTTTATACAGCACAGACCTCTGTAGTGATGACTTCTCTTCCTTTGCACCTTGCTGACATTTAACTCCAGCACAATACAGAACACTTCTCACAGATGATTATTTGTCTACATGCTGTCCAACGTCATGCAGGAAGACTCTAACCTCCAGCTCGTTTCCTATATATAGTACACACTTTGCTCTCTAAGAGAATGATGGACAAAACAAGGTGTCATGCCTCAGGACTTGATCCGATGACCTTGTGCTGCATGGTCAGTTTATTCCTTCTTTGTTACAGACTGGTCAGTCCATGTCCAAATGTTGATGGTTTATTTACTTTTATCCTTGCTTCTCTTCCTATGAGGTGCAGTTATCACATTTTCAATTGCTCATTGTATCTGTCCTATCACAGCTCAGGTGGGGCTATTTATACTCTCCTGACACCAGCCTTCTATGCTGGCCTTATTATTTTCATGTGGCTTTCTGCAATGGAGTTCCAGTCTCACTTCTAGGGACTTTGCCTGATAGACTATAATCAGTGTTGCATTTGCTCTGCGCTTTCTCATTTATCGTACGTACAACCTTCCTTTGTTTGTGGTTAGGTTTATAGGTGGTAACTCTTGCTTGCATTGATTAATTTTTCTTTCCACTTGCTTACGTGTTTGATGTTTCCTCACTTTGGGTACCTGTGTAACTCTGCACACTTGGTTTGTAGTGTCAAGTAGCCTCCCCACTGGTTTCTCAGGTGGTGCATGAAACTACCCAACAGCATTTCAGGCATCCAGGTTTGTGTTGTGACCTTCTAGTTGTGCAGATAGGGATATTACAGTCTGTGCAGGAACCATTAGGGTTTTGCGCAGCTAGGGATACTAGCTATCACTATCTGCACCTGCAGCTTTATAATACTATTCTAATTATCCCTGTCTGAGCCCAGAGTGTAATGTGAAAGGTAAAAAAAGCATTTATACACTTACATTTCCTTATGTAATGAGGCAGTCAGTCCCCAGCTTGGAGGACGGGGACTGTTTGGCAGGTTAATAGTTAACATTTCAGCCTTGTGCTAGACCATGTTGGGAGACCTGATGTGATGTCACAACCATGTGACTACAATAGGCAGAGCTAAGTTCTCATAGAACATAATATGTTTGCTGGCTTAGCTCCGCCCACTATGGTCACATGATCGTTACATCACACAGGTCCTTTAGCTATCCAAGTTAAAAGTGAGTTAACTATTATCCTGCCAGTCTCCCTCCTCCAAGGTGTAGACTGAAATGTAAGTGTATAAATGCTTTTTTTCACCTTTCACATTACACTATGAGCTCAGACAGGGATGATTAGAATAGGACTTTGAAGCTACAGTTACAGATAGTGATAGCTGGGGGGGCATAAACCACCTGACATGTTCACTTTAAAGGGCACTTCACATTAAGAGAGATCGCTGATACATCACAGTTTTTGTGACGGAACAGAGACCTCGCCAGCGATCTCGCTCAGTGTGACAAGTAGCAGTGACCAGGCCCCCGCTGTGAGATTGCTGATCGTGTTGGAATGTCCTGGACCATTTTTTGATCATCGCGCTCCCGCTGGGCAGCATGCATTGAAGTGTTTGACGGGGACAACGACCAACGACCTCAATACTACAGGTCTGAGTGACAGGGTCTTAACAACAGCCATATTGTTGTTGTGTCGCTGGTGAGATCTGACTGTTTGACATCTCACCAGAGATCATGTAGCGATGCACCAGCAATCCCGGCCAGGTCATATCGTTGTCAGGATCACTGGTGCGTCGCTGGGTGTAACAGGGCCGTTAGTCTGTTAGGAAAACAGGAACTAAAGCATCCACCTCCATGGTTAATCATTGCTGCATTTATAGCATTACTGTCTCTTTGCACTATGCTCATTATAAATCTAATCATCCAAGAGCCACAGCATTGTCACATTGCTCTCTCCTTCCTTTTTGCCTTGTAGAGGCATTGCCTCCCGCTCCCTGCGTGTCTTCTTCACCTCTGTGCTGGCTTGTACTTTAAAGCAGCCTCACCTCCCCATCCAGACCCTACAGGGCCCACACCCATAGCTCCGAGAGGGGGCTATTGTGTTTATGTTTATCATGAGAAGAATGGTAGATAGATTTCTCATACCTAAATTCTCCTAATTGTCTCCTCCTGGTGGACTGGCCAAAGGAATCTTACATTAAGAACATTTAGTCAAGGAATAGGCTTCTGCATGGAACCAGACATGGACCTGATCAGACAAGAGATTCACAAAACGCAGTGTGATTTTCATTCTCCCATTAAAAAGCAAAATAGAGTTTAAGTCAAATATAAGTCATGCAAGAAATGTCCAATCTATAGGTCTTAAAGGGATTGCTTTATGATAAGAATGAAATAAAATACCCAGTTAGGTCATATAGTAAGTAGATGTAATCCAGAGGAGTTTCCCGCTCTGGGTCAGCCCTATCCACACAATGGGCAGCAGGGTGGCTCAGTGGTTAGCACTCTACAGTAGCACTGCAGCCTTGCAGCACTGGGGTCCTGGGTTCAAATCCCACCAAGAACAACATCTGCAAGGGGTTTGTATGATCACCCCATGTTTATGTGGGTTTACTCCAGCTTCCCCCCACACTCCAAAGACATAGTGATAAGATGGTTAGATAGTGAGCCCCAAGAGGGACAGTTTTGCAAATGTATGCAAAGTGCCGTGGAATTACTAATGCTATATAAATGAATATATATATATATATATATATATATATATAACATATAGATGGAGCAATTGCAATTACAGATGATAATATAACCTTCTCGGAGTGGAGGAGCAGTCAATCAGCCCATGTTGGATCAAAGACATTGGCTCCCAGCCACCTACCCCACTTGGCACTGATAATACCACGATGTTTTAGGCCATCAAAAGCTCAGAAGCATACCGACGTCGACTGTAGGCAAAGGGAGGAGGACCCAGCCTCTCATACAAGGAGCAGGCTTAGGTGAGTTTCCTTTATTTTTTATTAGCACAAATGGGGAAGGGAACACTTGTGTATTGATACACACATCATTTTTGTATGGGGCATTACTAATTGCATAGAAGCTCAATGGGACATCACTCAGTCGAGGTATAGAGTGGGCAATATTACTTTGTATAGGAGCTTTAATAGTGTAGAGGGGCAGAGGGGGCACTGTTGATGCATGGAGCCACTGAGCATGGGTGGAGCCACAAAGAAGTTAAAAATTGCTAAAAGAGTGCACTATTACTGTTAATGAATACTATTACTGAGTAATTATTACTGTTTGGGGTATGATTTGTGGGGAAAGTGGTAGAAAATCAATGAGCCAAGGATGTCTGTGCCAAGGAGTCATGGCAGGAAGAAGCCGTCATGAAAGTCTGGGCCGGGTAGAGAAGAAAAGGGACAGTGACTCCAATCAGAGAAGACGTCACCTGTGACTTACTGGACTTATTTGTACTAGATTCACTGAAATGGTCTGCAGAGCACCAGTGTTGGAGTATCTTTAACTATAGGGTCACTTATGGTGGTAATGATATTTTTAGTTATGGAGCTATAGTGCACATGTTGGTAATATTTAGTTACCATTACCATTATATATGTACACGACGACGGTTATCATATTGGTGTATTATGTGGCCCTTGCATAGTAGTATTATTGGTCATATTAGTCTTGGTATACTTATAATAGGTTTTCTTTAGTAAAAGTATTTTAATTATGCATGTTACTTGTATAGTGCTTGAAAATTGTTACAGGGGTTTTTGGGTTCAACCTAAATAAAAATATTGAATAAATCCTGGTCAAACCCATTCATAACATAACCTTTTGGTATCATGATACCTCTAGCAGAGGAAGCTAGGCAGCTTATTTCACACTGCTGTTTTTTGGCATCCATGTGAATCCGGCCTAAACTCGAAGCACCGACATCAGTTTTCGGCCCACTGACTTTCATTAGGGCCGGAGACACTTGGAGGTGAATCCAGTTGTGTACAATTCACCCTGGAGTCGGGTAGATTCAGGTGTTCACAGATTTTTCGGAGACAACATCTGCATCTTGTTGCGATCTGGTCTCCATTAAAAAACGTGATCCACCAGATCCATTTGAATCCAGGACACCAAGGGTAAAATCTGAATGGGGGGGTCTATGAGACACAGATTTATCCGGACTCCAGATCCCGGTGGACCCAGATTTCTGGTCCATGTGTTATGAACTGCGCATGCGCAGAACCAACCACCGGATCCCTATCAAATATGCAACCGGATGCTCCTGCGCAGGGTGGGGTTCATCCAGCTTCATCAGCTAGTGTGAAACCAGCCTTATACACTGAATGCAATGCTTAAACCTTAGGACTCAGAGGGGAATCATTTACAAATTGTGCTGCTGGCAATATTTTTGTTATGGTAGTTCAGTCATTGATGGTGTTAATTTAGCTGTTCATTGACATTCTTTATTCCCTCTTATAATTATTGCATGGTTAAAGCACATTGATTACAGGCCATTAGAAATCTACTGTCTTTTGAAAAGTGATCTTGCTTTTGTTTGCACCACTTCTGGTATGTTCTTATGGTATATAATGTGGACTGTGTCACATTAGTGTTCCCAAAATTGTCTTTGACGCCACAAAGTTTAAAAAAAAAATATGTTGAAAAACAGGAATAAAATAGGCGGGTGTGCCGCTCCATCTAAAAATATGTTAGAGCAGTGGAGCGCAGTGAACTAGTTTTCCCCAAAAGGAACCTCAAAAAACCCTCCCAGATGTGTTAGATTAGATGTGACTAGACAGGCTATTTTAAAACTGAAGGAATGATTTTCATTGACACAAGCTTCAATTATCTTTCATAAGTAATGCTGGCAATGCATGTTAGATGGCTGTCTGCTGAATGCTGGCAGAAGGGTAGGGAGGAGTGCTCAGTGAACGATGGCTGAGGGTAGGGAGGAGTGCTCACTGAAGGATGGCTGAGGGTAGGGAGGAGTGCTCACTGAAGGATGGCTGAAGGAAGGGAGGAGTGTTCACTCAAGGGTGGCTGAAAGAAGGGAGGAGTGTTCACTGAAGGGTGGCTGAAGGTAGAGAGGAGTGCTCACTGAAGGATGGGTGAGGGTAGGAGGAGTGCTCACTGAAGGATGGGTGAGGGTAGGGAGGAGTGCTCACTGAAGGATGGGTGAGGGTAGGGAGGAGTGCTCACTGAAGGATGGGTGAGGGTAGGGAGGAGTGCTCACTGAAGGATAGCTGAGGGTAGAGAGCAGTGCTCACTGAATGATGGCTGAGGGTAGAGAGGAGTGCTCACTGAAGGATGGCTGAGGGTAGAGAGGAGTGCTCACTTAAGGATGGGTAAGGGCAGAGAGGAGTGCTCACTGAAGGATGGCTGAAGGTAGAGAGGAGTGCTCACTGAAGGGTGGCTGAAGGTAGGGAGGAGTGCTCACTGAAGGGTGGCTGAGGGTAGAGAGGAGTGCTCACTGAATGATGGCTGAGGGTAGGAGGAGTGCTCACTGAAGGGTGGCTGAAGGTAGAGAGGAGTGCTCACTGAAAGTGGCTGAAGGAAGAGAGGAGAGTTCAATGAAGGGTGGCTGAAGGAAGGGATAAGTGTTCACTGAAGGGTGGCTGAGGGTAGAGAGGAGTGCTCACTGAAGAATGGCTGAGGGTAGGGAGGAGTGCTCACTGAAGGGTGGCTGAGAGTAGGGAGGAGTGCTCACTGAAGGTGGCTGAGGGTAGGGAGGAGTGCTCACTGAAGGATGGTGAGGGTAGGAAGGAGTGTTCACTGAAGGGTGGCTGAAGGAAGGGAGGAGTGCTCACTGAAGAGTGGCTGAGGGTAGAGAGGAGTGCTCACTGAAGGACGGCTGAAGGTGGGGAGGAGTGCTCACTGAAGGGTGGCTGAGGGTAGAGAGGAGTGCTCACTGAAAGATGGCTGAATGTGGAGAGGAGTGCTCACTGAAGGATGGGTGAGGGTAGGGAGGAGTGCTCACTGAATAATGGCTGAGGGTAGGGAGGAGTGCTCACTGAAGCATGGGTGAGGGTAGGGAGGAGTGCTCACTGAAGGTTGGCTGAAGGTGTGGAAGAGTGCTCACTGAAGGGTGGCTGAAGGTAGGGAGGAGTGCTCACTGAAGGAAGGCTGAGGGTAGAGAGGATGCTCACTGAAGGATGTGTAAGGGCAGAGAGGAGTGCTCACTGAAGGATGGCTGAGGGTACAGAGGAGTGCTCACTGGAGGATGGCTGAGGGTAGGGAGGAGTGCTCACTGAAGGATGGGTGAGAGTTGGGAGGAGTGCTCACTGAAGGTTGGCTGAAGGTAGGGAGGAGTGTTCACTGAAGGGTGGCTGAGGGTAGGGAGGAGTGCTCACTGAAGGGTTGCTGAGGGTAGAGAGGAGTGCTCACTGAATGATAGCTGAGGGTAGGGAGGAGTGCTTACTGAAGGATGGTGAGGGTAGGCAGGAGTGCTCACTGAATAATGGCTGAGGGTAGGGAGGAGTGCTCACTGAAGGATGGGTGAGAGTTGGGAGGAGTGCTCACTGAAGGTTGGCTGAAGGTAGGGAGGAGTGTTCACTGAAGGGTGGCTGAGGGTAGGGAGGAGTGCTCACTGAAGGGTTGCTGAGGGTAGAGAGGAGTGCTCACTGAATGATGGCTGAGGGTAGGGAGGAGTGTTTACTGAAGGATGGGTGAGGGTAGGCAGGAGTGCTCACTGAATAATGGCTGAGGGTAGGGAGGAGTGCTCACTGAAGGATGGGTGAGGGTAGGGAGGAGTGCTCACTGAAGGGTGGCTGAAGGTAGGGAGGAGTGCTCACTGAAGGATGGCTGAGGGTAGAGAGGAGTGCTCACTGAAGGACAGCTGAGGGTAGAGAGGAGTCCTCACTGAAGGGTGGCTGAGGGTAGAGAGGAGTGCTCACTGAAGGATGGCTGAGGGTAGGGAGGAGTGCTCACTGAAAGATGGCTGAGGGTAGAGAGGAGTGAACCGGAGGCCCCACCAGGTAGGCCGCCACCAGAGGTACTGCATTCCTGCGGTTAAGAGGAGTAGCTCATCTGCTTTCCAGGTGCTGGGATGGTGCAGTTGAGCCAATACACACACACACACAACCCGTAGGTCCCTGGAACGGTGGGTGGACCCTGAAGAAGGACCCAGGTCAAAAAGGGGGGACAGGGAAGTGGAGAAAGAGAGTTGAGAGTTGGGAGTGTAGAGGCGGTGTGGTGTCTACTCCCGTGGACTGGAGCACGACCACGCTCACCCACGGGAGGGACCGACAGGCAAACGAAAAAGGGAGAGCCCTTGGGGTGCAGAAGAGGCATCGATCCCCGTACGCCTGTATCTGGCAAGACAGAGGGGCTGGTGGACGACACAGGGACCCGGCCCTGAACACGGCGCGGATGCTGTATGCCCGAAACGTTGAACCGGAGGCCCCAGGCTTCTAACGGAAGCTGTGGCTGAACTCCCGACACAACTTGGGGAAGGTAGCCAAACTAGGGAGGGGACACAACAGCACCCATGGCTGCCGGTTCTGGAAACAACGTTGAATTGAAGGTTGGCAAGGGACATACCCGGCGGCCATGCTCAAACAACTGAGTAAAAGTGACAGAACTCCAGCTGTGGTGTGTGAGACTTTTATTAGCGGCAACCACCGGCCAAAGGGGCCGTATGAGAAATTGGGGTACTGATGACCCAGTGAACATCTGCCAAGGTACGAACTGACTCCTCCATTCCACCACCCTGGAGACTGCGCTTTACCTGCGGGGAGCGGAACCATCCAAGCTGCCGATCACCGTCCCCAGAGGTTCTGAAGCAGTGGCGGCCACCCTGGCCGCATACCGCGGGTGGCATCACAAATACCCCTATCCCCCTTCGACTTTCCATGTCATCTTCCTCCGTCTTGGCCCCCGTCTGTCCCCGTGAAAAGAACCGAGAAGGTGAAGAGAACAACAAGTAACTGCCCGGTTCCCGAATCTTCCCCGGCCCTGGAGTGGGTGTGTCAGCTCACTGAAGGATGGCTGAGGGCAGAGAGGAGTGCTCACTGAAGGCTGGCTAAGGGTAGTGAGGAGTGCTCACTGAATGATGACTGAGGGTAGAGAGGAGTGCTCACTGAAGGCTGGCTGAGGATAGGAAGGAGTGCTCACTGAATTATGGGTGAGGGAAGAGAGGAGTGCTCACTGAATGATGGCTGAAGGTAGGGAGGAGTGATCACAGAAGGATGGCTGAGGGCAGATAGGAGAGCTCACTGGAGGATGGCTGAGGGTAGAGAAGAGTGCTCACTGATTGATGGGTGAGGGTAGAGAGGAGTGATCACTGAAGGATGGCTGAGGGCAGATAGGAGAGCTCACTGGAAGATGGCAGGGGGGAGAGAGGAGTGCTCACTGAAGGATGGCTGAGGGGTAGACAGGAGTGCTCACTGAAGCATGGCTGAAGGTGGAGAGGAGTGCTCATTGAAGGTCAAAACCTGGATGAAGGTAAATAGGAGTGCTTTCTGAAGGCTAAGAGCTGGCTGAAGTTGGAGAGGAGTGCTGACTGAAGGCTATCTGAAGGTGGAGCGGAGTGCTCAATGAAGGATATCTGAAGGTGGAAAGGAGTGATCGCTGAAGGATATCTGAAGGTGGAAAGGAGTGCTCACTGAAGGATAAGGAACTGGCTGAAGGTGGGGAGAAGTGCTGGCTGAAGAATGGCTGAGGGTGGAGAGAATTGCTCACTGAAGAATGGCTGAGGGTAGGGAAGATTGTTCATCAAAGGATGGCTGATGGTGGGGAGGAGTGCTCACTGAAGAATGGCTGAAGGTGGAGAGGAGTGCTCACTGAAGAATGGCTAAAGGTAGAGAGGAGTGCTTACTGAAGGATGGCTGAAGGTAGAGAGGAGTGCTCACTGAAGAATGGCTGAATGTGGAGAGGAGTGCTCACTGAAGGATGGCTGAAGGTAGAGAGGAGTGCTCACTGAAGGATGGCTGAAGGTAGAGAGGAGTGCTCACTGAAGAATGGCTGAAGGTAGAGAGGAGTGCTCACTGAAGAATGGCTGAAGGTGGAGAGTAGAGAGGAGTGCTCACTGAAGAATGGCTGAAGGTGGAGAGGGGTGCTCACTGAAGAATGGCTGAAGGTAGAGAGGAGTGCTCACTGAAGGATGGCTGAAGGTAGAGAGGAGTGCTCACTGAAGAATGGCTGAAGGTGGAGAGTAGAGAGGAGTGCTCACTGAAGAATGGCTGAAGGTGGAGAGGAGTGCTCACTGAAGAATGGCTGAAGGTGGAGAGGGGTGCTCACTGAAGAATGGCTGAAGGTAGAGAGGAGTGCTCACTGAAGAATGGCTGAAGGTAGAGAGGAGTGCTCACTGAAGAATGGCTGAAGGTAGAGAGGAGTGCTCACTGAAGAATGGCTGAAGGTAGAGAGGAATGCTCACTGAAAAATGGCTGAAGGTAGAGAGGAATGCTCACTGAAGGATGGCTGAAGGTAGAGGAGTGCTCACTGAAGAATGGCTGAAGGTAGAGAGGAGTGCTCACTGAAGAATGGCTGAAGGTGGAGAGTAGAGAGGAGTGCTCACTGAAGAATGGCTGAAGGTGGAGAGGGGTGCTCACTGGAGAATGGCTGAAGGTAGAGAGGAGTGCTCACTGAAGAATGGCTGAAGGTAGAGAGGAGTGCTCACTGAAGAATGGCTGAAGGTAGAGAGGAATGCTCACTGAAAAATGGCTGAAGGTAGAGAGGAATGCTCACTGAAAAATGGCTGAAGGTAGAGAGGAGTGCCCACTGAAGAGTGGCTGAAGGTAGAGAGGAGTGCTCACTGAAGGATGGCTGAAGGTAGAGAGGAGTGCTCACTGAAGAATGGCTGAAGGTGGAGAGGAGTGCTCACTGAAGAATGGCTGAATGTGGAGAGGAGTGCTCACTGAAGAATGGCTGAAGGTAGAGAGGAGTGCTCACTGAAGAATGGCTGAAGGTAGAGAGGAGTGCTCACTGAAGAATGGCTGAAGGTAGAGAGGAGTGCTTACTGAAGGATGGCTGAATGTGGAGAGGAGTGCTCACTGAAGAATGGCTGAATGTGGAGAGGAGTGCTCACTGAAGAATGGCTGAATGTGGAGAGGAGTGCTCACTGAAGAATGGCTGAAGGTGGAGAGGAGTGCTCACTGAAGGTTTAGGGCTGTCTGAAGGCTCAGAGCAGACAACAGGCCCTTGCATTGACGCATTGTGTCAGCTATAAGTCGGTGCCGTGTTGCGCTTAAGGTCACGTTACACCGCATGACATCGTCAACGACATCACTGATACGTCATGGGTTTGGAGGCGTAACAGCGACGTCATTGTGACCTCGTTGTGTGTGACACTGACAAGTTGCTACGATAAATCATTGGATCGGAGTTGACAGGTTTACCAACATGTGGGAAAACCTGACAATCTCAACTCCAGCAACCTGCTGCATCGTTCTGTGTGACACTGTAACGATGTCGTGGATAACTTCGCCCATTCACAGCAAGGAGCAGGGATCGTTCATGGGGTTGGCGAACAATCCCTGCTCACAACATAGTTGGCGAGTTGTTCACGATATCTACACGTGTGACATCTCACCAGCGATGTTCAAATGATGTCAAAAACGACTGCGCACCCCTGAGATCATGTCGACATTGTTTCACATAGTGCCATGTAACTGGGCCTTTACAGCCGATGTTCGTAGGCCGGCTTCACATTGCGGGTCTGATCCGATTCGTGGCTGTGGGTGAACCTGACAGCCCCGGACCAGATCAGCACACAGAAGCAGAGGGCTAATATGCCCTCCGATCCGGTGTGCTGACGCACGCAGCTGTCGCCGCTGATGAATCAAGACCGTAGCTCGCGGGGAGCTAGCCGTGGTCCTGAAACAACAGCTGCGTGCAGCCGCAGGTGTCCGGTTACCGGATCTTCCTGGACCGGGGCAACCTGGCCCCATAGGCTCCCATGTTAGGAAGTGCCGGATTGCCCCGGATCCGGGAGAATCCGGGAGTAGGCAATTAGGGGAGATTTTTCTCCTCTCGACGTTTTTGTGTCCGTCAGAGCAATCTGAATTATCCCGGATTGTCCCGGAGAGATGGAAACCGGATGGCAGAAAGCTGCCATCCGGCTCCATCTGGCCCCATAGGACACTATGGGGCCAAAATCCGGTCCTGGGCTGTCAGGTTCACCCTGACAGCCACGGATCGGATCAGACCCACAATGTGAAGCCGGCTTTAGTGCTGTGAGCAGTGATTGTAATTGCAGGTAAATAGCCTTATTGGACAGGTTTCTTTTAACTTGGTTAGTGCCCTTCTAATATTAGTGACTTAATAATCCAGTCATACAATGTTACATTGCCCAATCAATAAAGCAGGTAAGCTCAGGTCACCTGAGACATCCAGGCCAGTGATGCCCACTTCAGTATTGACACGATACAGCCAGTAAATTAGGTAAGTGAAACATAATGAACACTGGCTGTGCCAGGCACACAAGACAGAAGCAATGCAACTGGGGCATAGCAAAGTGTTCAATAAGGCTGGCTTCTCACTGCGGTCAGGTCAGGTCAGATCAGGTTTTATGTTCCAAAACCAGGAGAGGAACTTGCAGAGAAAAAGTATAATTGAAAGATTGACACCTCTTCTAGGTTTTGGAGTCACTCCTGGTTTTGGCACACAAAACCTGACCTGATCTGACCTGATCGGAACTGATCTGACCTGATCTGACCGCAGTGTGAAACCAGCCTTAGGGCCGCTTCACACTGCGGCGTGATCCGGTCCGGGGCTGTCCTGGAGGACCCAGACAGCCGCGGACCGGGTCAGCACACAGGACTGGGGGGCTAATATGCCCTCCGGTCCAGTGTGCAGCGCACGCAGTTCCCGCTGCTGATAAGTCAGGACCTCGGGCGCCGCGGTCCTGACCTGTCAGCGGCTGCAGCTGCGTGCGCTGCACACCGGACCGAAGGGCAAAATAGCCCTCGAGTCCTGTGTGCTGACCCGGTCCGCGGCTGTCTGGGTCCTCCAGGACAGTCCCGGACCGGATCACGTCGCAGTGTGAAGCGGCCCTTAGGCAACAGCACCCTATTATAACAAGTGAGTAGCCAAAATATAATAGAAAAATACTACCAATATCTAATATATAATTCCCCTAACGCACTTCCGTAAGTTTCGGCGTTACTTCCGTCGTCGTGTCTGTGGGCGCGCGGCGCCCACGCGACCGGTGAAGCATTGCCCGCACAGCGGGCATTGCGAGCCGTTGCAGCCTCGCAAGCAATGCCCGCGCAGCGGCCATTGCGAGTCTCCCGCCCCAGCGAGCTACAGACTTCGTCGCTCCGACCGACGAGAGCCGAGCGCCGTGGCCGAAAGCAGAACCAAGGGCCTGGCCATGCACAGCTCTAAAGACCGCTATGTATCTCAATGGGAAGTGAGACGCTATGCTCATTGGTCGGCGCCAGCACACAGCGACCAATGAGCATAGCGCCTCACAGCGGTAAATTTGAAACTCAAAGTCCCCCAGTTGTACTGCCACTGCGAAGTTAACCCCTTATATACCATTTCTGCCTTAACTCCATACTTTGTAGTCTCTATTACTACAGCCAGTAGGAACATTAACCCCTTATATTCCATTATTGTTGTTATTTCTATTACACAGTGTATAGTTGTAATGACACTGCGAAAGTAACCCATTATATACCAGTTGAGCATTAACTGCATATTTGGTAGTGTTTATAACTACTGCCACTGCTACATTAACCCCTTGAACACTATTTTGGATATAATTTACAGCGCTGAGTCTGTTGTGGGAGTGCCTGTGGGACATTAACTCCTTCAATAACATTTTTGATATCATTATAAGTTCCTACTCTGTTATAGTCCTGTTAGTCGGACATTAACTCTTTCTATGCCTCCACTATATTGCTACCCTCACAGTTCTGCCTACATCGGCTACTTAGTCATATATCTTATTATTTAAAACTCTTAAAAAAATTATATACAGATTCTAGACTCCCGATTCTTTAGAATCGGGCTCACAGCTAGTATACATATATACGAGTATATCACCTTTTCCAAATGCATGGAACAGTCACATAGCGCTTATTAATATGTGAAATAAATTGACAGATGTATTCTTCTAAAAGTAGCTTAAAGTAGGGTATTAACCATAATAACCTGTCCTATTAGATACTCATGACTGCACTCCAGATATGATATAGCACACACTCACTGAACAGGTTATCAACAATAATACTGATTGTGTAACAATACTCCCTTCAAGTGCAAGTAATTATCTATTTATTATATTCTGAACTAAACAGCAATGCATTAATTTAAAGAGGACCTGTCACCAAACCAGGCATGGTGATCTAATTACAGCACTGGATGCAGCATGTCTGCAGCATCCAGGCAAGGGGTCCCCCAGCACTTGAGCAGCCCTGTACCCCGAGATAATACACTTAGAAAACTTACATGCTCCAGCCACTAAGGAGGTGGCTAGGGGCTGCAGTTAAGGGCAGATTCACACCCCCTGCCTGTGTAATCTGCCCACCGCTGCCAATCATTCTCTCCCTATCTGCAGCATTTAAACTGAGGTTTTTTTGTCTCTCCCGTGTAGCCCCGCCACGGACTTTCTGAGAGAGAGAAAAAAACTCTGTTTAAATGCTGCAGACAGGGAGAGAATGATTGGCAGCGGTGGGCAGGTTAAACATGCAGGGGGTGTGAATCTGCCCTTGGCTGCAGCCCCTAGCCACCTTCTTAGTGGCTGTAGCATGTAAGTTTTCTAAGTGTATTATCTCGGAGTACAGGGCTGCTCAAGGGCTGTGGGACCCCTTGCCTGGATGCTGCAGACATGCTGCATCCAGTGCTGTAACTAGATCACCATGCCTTGTTTGGTGACAGGTCCTCTTTAATCAAATCTATTATATAGTGAGGCCATGGCTTTTGATTTGCCAGAGAATGAGGCAGTGACCCAGGAGAAAGTTCAAACCGACCGTCTTTATTTTCCAAACACTACACTATCAGTCCTGGATTTCCGGAGCGCAACTTGTTCACACATGTACCGTCTTGTAGAAGTCTGATTTGGCTCCTCATGTTCCCTATGGGCATGGATTGGTTCTTAATGGCCAGGGATTTGATTGTATCCGCTTTTTTCAAATTGGAGACTGTTCTGACTTTGGGCTGCCTTCAAAAAAGCGGACATAATCGGACACAATCGGACAGCATCGGATACGACGTTGTCCGATTCAAATAACATGGGGTCCTATGGAGCTCGGATCTGGGAAAAAACAGGATTGTTTCCCGGATCTGGTGTTAGATACATTGCGAAAGTGAAAGTACAGCCCCGCTTGGCTCTGCTTTGCAGGTTCGGCTCATCCCAGCTCTATCTGTGTTCGGATCCCTCAAGAACCCAGATCCGGACACTGAAATGGCATCCGGAGTAACACATCCGATCCTGTCCGTGTGGTCCTGAAAAAAACAGGATGCCCACGGACAGGAAAAAACATGATGTGAAGGGGCCTGAGACACACGCTGCCCATTGCTGATTTCAATGGGAATTATGGCTATGGGCACTTGCAAGACCCAGGCTGAAGGGAGAGATCCGTCCCACCACTATCTCTCCAAAAATAAAGACCCCAATCAGGTTTACTTAAAGACTTGGTCAAAATGGCTTGACAAGTTTACACTTAATTCATAGGAAAAGATGGCACTTCATGCCAATCGATATGAATTTCCAATGTGCTTGTTTATTAATGCATGATTAAATGATGGAATACAGACACATCATGCAAAGACAACTGACATGTTTCTGGTGCGACTGCGCTCTTAAGGTACCTTTACACGCCGCCACTATCACCTGCGATCGGTATCAACTGAACGTGCACGTTTTTAACGGTTGATAACGGTCGTCGATGCCGCATGCACACGCCGCAATTGCGCCCTCAACCTAAGGGAATGTGGCTCCCCGGAAGTTGAAACAGAACCTGCGGGAAACATCCGGTTGAATGCTGTCGCCGCTTCACACGCCGCAATCCACAAAGGAATGTGGGCGTACATGTTCAGCGCCGCAAGAACATAGGCGTGACAGAGTTGTATATTCCGCACCCCAAACACGCTGATTGGACAACGCAATAGAGTCATGATTGGCCAGCCTACGCAGGAAGGCTGGCTAATACATGACGCCATTGCAATTGTGCAGTGTGAATGGACAGCTCTTCAAATATGTCGCCCTGTGCAGGGACAGCCAATGGAAACACAGTAGCCCACACCAATCATCGCTGATGGGGCGCGGTATCCAGCACGCTGTGGCTCGCCTCCGGGAAATCACTAGGCGACGCTGATTCGAGCCAGATTCCCCGTTTACACGCCACAACCAGGGCAATTCACTTTCTGGGTTGACTCTGATTTTAGAACAAGGCTCTGAAACTGCAACCGGGATCGACTTTGAAAATCACGAGCAAGTTGAACATTTATACGCCGCAATTTCGTCGCAACTTCATAGCAACTGTGATGAAAATCCCGATTGCGTAGCAGTTGATTCACTGCAGTTGCGGCATGTAAAGGTACCTTTAATCACAGAATTACTTGGTGAACTTTCATTTTGTAGAGTTAGGCTGGGGTCACACACACAGATATCTGGGCAGATATTGTTCACAGATCTCTGGTTGAAGTGAAATCATGGACAAATTGGTCTATTTGTATACAGCCACAAAATGGATCAATTTGTCCATGATTTCACTTCAACCAGAGATCTGTGAACAATATCTGCCCAGATATCTGTGTGTGTGACCCCAGCCTTAGGCGGCCGTCACACGGAACGATTTCTTGCCCGATATCGTTTAAGCGATCTCCTTTTTGATCGCTTAAGCGATATCGGGCAAGAAATGGTTGCATGTAATCAAGCGATTTACGATGTGAAATCGCTTGATCGTGACATCGCTGATCTGAGGTTCGGTTCTCAGATCTAGCGATGAACGATGCCACGATCTGCTTCATCGTGGTGTATAACACCACGATGAGCGATTTCCCAGCGCAGAGTCTATGCTGGGAGATGGTAACTATGGTACACGTCGGGTAACTAAGCGACGCGCGGCGCCTAGTTACCCGATGTGTACCATAGTTACCAGCGAGATCGCGGCTCCACATCGCTGGTGAGTCTGTCTGTGTGACATCTCACCAGCGATGTGAGCGATATTGTAAGCGATCGCGCGTGCACGTGATCGCTTACAATATCGCTAGAGATATCTCAGCGTGTGACGGCCGCCTTAAGGAGATTGATAAACCTTAATAGTATGCAAATTATGAGAAAATATAAACACAATGTTTCAAAGTAAAGATTGAGAAATCCCTGTACTTACACGCCTTGGCTTCTGTCAATTAGGTTATTAAAGGGGTTTTCCGACAAAGTTCATTTTAATTGGATGTGTTTAATAAAAATGTTCCTGTGCTGAGATAATCTTATATATGTGTCCCTGCTATGTACTGTGTAATGGATGTGTCTGACTGTGGAGGGACATGGTCTGATCATACCACATCTCCTGGGCCACAGAGGATGTAAAAAGTATACAGACATTACAGCACAGGAAAGGCCATTACACCGTACATAGCAGGAACACATATATAAGATTATTTCAGCACAGGAGATGTGATATGATCAGACCATGTCCCTGTACGGTCAGACACATCCATTACACAGTACATAGCAGGGACACATATACAAGATTATCTCAGCACAGGAGATGTGGTATGATCAGACCATGTCCCTGTATAGTCAGACACATCCATTATGGCCCCTTTACACGCAGCTACAGGTAACAGGTTTTCCACAGGTAACTTACTGGCTGCAGTGAAATCATGGAGACATGGTTCTATCTTGTTGCTGTGTACAAATGGAACTATGTCTCCATGATTTTACTTCAGCCAGTAAGTTACCTGTGGAAAACCTGTTACCTGTAGCTGCGTGTAAAGGGGCCATTACACAGTACATAGCAGGGACACATATATAAGATCTCAGCTCAGGAGATGTGGTATGATCAGACCATGTCCCTGTATGGTCAGACACATCCATTACACAGTACATAGCAGGGACACATATATAAGATTATCTCAGCACAGCAGATGTGGTATGATCAGATCATGTCCCTGTACGGTCAGACACATCCATTACACAGTACATAGCAGGGACACATATATAAGATCTCAGCTCAGGAGATGTGGTATGATCAGACCATGTCCCTGTACAGTCAGACACATCCTTTACACAGTACATAGCAGGGACACATATATAAGATTATCTCAGCACAGGAGATGTGGTATGATCAGACCATGTCCCTGTACGGTCAGACACATCCATTACACAGTACATAGCAGGGACACATATATAAGATTATCTAAGCGCAGGAACCTTTTTTTAAGCATCCAATTATGGAAATTATTAAAATTCCAAGATCTATTGATTAAAATGAACTTTAATGTATGTGTGCATGTTGCATATTTGGTGCAGAAATTTCTGCACCAAATCTGCATCTCCTGGCAGGAAAAAAGCGATGAAGTGACTTGTTTTTGATGCGTTTTTTTTCCATGCATTTGGTGCAAGAATTGACATGCTGCAAGTTTATTTCTACATGAAATCTGCAAGGAAAAAAAAGCCACACATGCATAAAATGTCAGAATTCTCATTGACTTTGCTGGTATAAGGATAGGCATGCATCTTTGTGACAAAAAAAAGCGTCAAAAACGCAATAAAAAAAGCACTGTGTGCACAGGGCCTTACAATGAATTTTGTTTGTGGGAAAACCCATTTAGTTTTCTTTGAGGTTGTGAATACAGCCGTGTACATGGACGTCTTCCAGCAATTCCATGCAGTTAATTAATCACAAATGTGACTTGTTTCTTTCTGATCCAGATACAGCGTTGTGAGTATGGTGGCCCATCCCGCACAATCTGTACCAGATGTAGCCACTGTCACTTTCTCCCGCGTGATAAATAAGGTTGTTTGGTTATTGGCATGAAAGATTGTTCCCATCCATCTAAATAGCCCCAATTACTGGAGAGAATGGATAATGTGCATGGACAGGACTGTCCTTCTTTAGGTAAAGGATTGCACTGGCATTTCATAGCTGGAATGTGACTCAAGCTCCCCATCCTCCTACATAACCTCACACTAATATGACTCAATAGGCAGTGTTATAAATTGTACCATGACTGTAGATGAGATAAGTGTGGCTAAACTGTGCTGTAATGTATCATTATCTCATTTTCAAAAAGATAAAATAAATCAAAATATTGTGTTCCTGTAACTCGGATGCTGGAGACAAGGTTGTTCAAGGCAATGCAATTTTAAACCCCCCAAGAAGCTTATTGCTCAGTTTTACATAGGTCTACAAAGAATACACTTAAAAGGAATCTATCAGCAGGCTTTTGCTATATAAGCTGAGGACGGCATGCTGTAAGGGTTAAAGACAGAAATCAACTGTGCATCTCTCATCAGGGTCTGTGCTGTTGTTTACTTAAACTAAAGGCTTTTAGCATCTGGTAATTACCATTACAGGACTACTTTGTCACGTGCATGTCCATAGCAGTCTGAAACACCCCCTCCTGTGACTGACACCTCACTGTCACTGCACAATATCTATAGAGAGCCTGGTGTGGGTGGGTGCAGATCTCTCAGCTCTGCTGAGTTTCTAAGGCCGGCATCACACCACGGTTTTTTTTGGGTCCAGGGCTGTCTGGGGTGATTTTAGACATAATGTAGCCCTATGGTGCTGGTGCCGGATAGGACTGGATGGCAGTGATCCGGCAGCATCAGGCTGCTTACGATTTTTGCCCCGGACACAAAATCAGATTGGAGCTTGCAGCATTTTTGTGACGGGGTAACAAGTTAAAACTGGATCCAACCGGATCCGCCGCCCAATAACATGGGAGTCTATGGGCGTTGGATAGCACCGGACCCGACAGAAAAATCTATCCCGGACGTAGGGTGCTGAAGCTCAGTGAACTTCAGCACCTGGAGAGCGCCTGGCTAAGATCTCAGAACCGCGGCTAGCGTGAATTTCAGAAGCTGGACAGCGGCAGACCTGAATCCGGCGGAAAACAGGACTGGAGGGCATATTTGCCCTCTGGTTCTGTTTGTCCGGAGCTGTCAGGCTGTGTCCGGTGCATCCAGCAAAACACCAGAGACAGCCTGACAGCTCAAAAACCGTAGTGTGAAGCTGGCGTAAAACTAAATGCTTTAGTTATGTCAGAACAGCTGCACCCAGTAATCTATGTGATACTTTTTGGATTCGTTTCTTTGCCTACATTATGTTGGTGTCAGATGAGGTAGCAAAAACCTGCTGACAGATTCCCTTTATAGATAGACAAGGAGTAGTACTGTGGTTCAAGGGGACACACATAGAATGTACTTAAAGGGGTTTTCAAGGGAATAAGTATTATAGCACAAAGTCCTCAGACTACATAAAAACCCAACAATTAGCACCCTCCACTACCCTCGTAAGTCCTGTTACCACACTTGTGTAATCCTCGCCAGTCTCTGTTATGTTCATTGTGTTCTCGACACACCTGACTCGGCCTGAAATGCCAGCTCAACCAAATCATTGTATAATGTCTTGGACTGTAATGAGCTGTACCAGCATTTTCAACCATTTATGGGAACAGAGTCTAAACATATAACACATCAAATAAAAAAATCAGTCCGATGAAAATCGGGATGAATGTTTTCTTACTCGTCATAGTGGTCCAGTCCATTTGTTTTTCTTACGGAAGCGGCTATTAATGATTTACAAGACTATTTCAGTTTCCTATGTTACAGAATTGCAATGTATCAATCACTATCAGTTGCTATACTGTGGCATCCGATCTTGTTCTCGCACCCATAGACTCCGAATTCTAGAGTAAAATCACAGCATGATGCTATTTTTTTTCACATGTTGAACCGGTCTGAAGAGAAAAAAACATTCATCCCGTTTTACCTCGTTGAATAACGTCAATCCAAGTGTTATCCGTTTTTTTCATGTATAGCACTTGTCCAGTTTATATGGTCATGGGCATGAGCTCTTAAAGGGAACCTGTCAGGTAGTTTGGACCCCCTATCACTACTTGTCCCTGCAGCTTCCTACTACTTGCCTACATCCCTGTCTGGCCTAAATGTGTAGTATAATGGTTGAAATAAATGTTTTTTATAACTTCCATATTCCCCAGTGTCTAGACGTGTGAGTGTTCTCTCCGGCTCCATGCCGCCCTCCTTCCCTGGTTATCACGCCCCAGTGGGCGAAATAACCTAAGCTCCAAGTGCGCTGTCAGTGACCAGACTGTAATGTATGTGGTGCTTATTGCGCAGTCTTGTTAGGTGTACATTGCCGATTCAGAGCATGCGGACAGTGCAAGATGAAGCCGCCAGTGTACACCAAGACATCACAATGCGCGGGACCGAAAATGACCCAACCGTGGCGTCACACCTAGAAGCACCACATGCATTACAGTCTGCTCACAGATGGGAGCGCGCATGGAACTTATGTTACTATGCCCACCGGGGCATGATAACCATGGAATGAGGGTGGCATAGAGGCAGAGAGAACGTAAGTTATAAAAAGTGTTTTTTCAACCATTATACGTCACTTTATCTCAGACATGGATGATTCGGGATGTAGTAGGAAGCTGCAGGGACAGGTAACGATAGCTTAGGTGTTCTAAAGTACCTGACAGGTTCCCTTTAAAGGAGTTGTCCGGTCTAACTTCACAAGCCTGCAGTCACTCTGTGTCACTCTATGTGCAGACTTGTGAATCCTCACATCACACGCACTGTGCACTGTGAGGATTCTCCGGTGTCAGAGCCAGGAACGGTGGTCACGTAGCTGCAAGTATGGTATATGTATATTTCTGGCCAGAATTTGACTAGGGGGACGCTGCCCTACTCAATGAAAGTGTATTCAGTGAGGCCGCATCCCTCTAGTCACAATGTGGCTGGTAGTCTGCATGTCACATACTAATGGCCAGGTGATTTCCATTCCCAGCTCAGATCCCGAAGAATCCTGACAGTGTACAGTGCGTGTGATAAGAGGATTTAAAAGTCTGTAATCACATAGAGTGACAGGCTGACTGCAGACTTGTGGATTTAGACTGGACCACCCCTTTAAGCTTTCATTGATTTTACTCAGGACATCCCTTCAACTTTAATATGTTGACTATATCGGCATTGCGTGAAGACGGCCATACACTTTAAATATCTGTTGACCAATTGCTCATTCCATACACTTTAAATATCTGTTGACCAATTGCTCATTTGACTGTCGCCTATTCCTCCCAAACCCCCCATACAGATTCTCCATGTGTCAGATACTGCTACCATATAAATTAAAAGAGAAAGGAAGCGCACATAGAGTAGTATTGCTATTATACAGGTCCCTCAGACCCCAAATGGTTAAACTCACCTGATGTAGTTGCGAGTGTCACAACTACAATAAAAGCACACAGGAGGTCGCTGCAGGCTCCAAGCTGAGAACTGAAGAATCCAGATAAGAGTGAAAAAAAGAGCTCCTGAGGAAGTGGCCTATGAGCCATGAAACACGTGTAGGCAAAATAAACAGAGTGTGTGAATAACTCTGTGTTTATCCTTGTGGTCAGCGCGGCATTTGATCCCAGCTCTTTTTCACTCTTATCTAGATACTGCTATCAGACATCTCCGTTGATAGCTTATCACACCTGGAAACAGACTGCTGGCCATTTTATAATTCAACATCCCGATCATTTATCACCCTACATCTGCTGTTGCAAGAAAGTCAGGATTCCCCCATAAACATTAGATGATCGCCCAAAGTGGCAGTTACTGCTGACAATAATCAACTTTGTATTGGCAACTTTATGTACATCAGAGAATGTTTTAAGCATAATTAGTAGTAATAAACTGATTTTTATACTTGCAATGCTGATTTACTGAATCTAAAACTATAAAGTATTTTTTAATTAGGATATATATTGCCTTGAAAAAGTATTCATACTTTGTAGGATCACCTTTGGCTGCAATTACTGCTGCAAGTCTTTTGGCTTCTGTCTCTGCTAGTGTTATATATTTAGAGGCTGAGGGTACCGTTACAAGTCGCAACATTGCATGCAATTTCACTGGCAATTTGCTGGTTGCAGTGAAATCATGGACACATTGTTACGTTTTGTACACGGCAACAAAATAGAACAATGTGTCCATGATTTCACTGCAACTAGCAAATTGCCAGTGAAATTGCGTGCAATGTTGCGACGTGTAATGGTACCCTGAGTGTTTTGCCTATTCTTCATTGCAAAACAGCTCTAGCTCTATGAGGTTGGATGGAAAACGTTTGTGAACAGCAATTTTTCCAGTCTTAATTTCAACTTCCAGCAGGACAAGGATCCAAAAGCATACTGCCAGAGCTACAATGGATGTTTGACTTCAAAGCATATTTATGTGTGTGAATGGCCCAGTCGCTAGGGTCACACTGGCGCTATTGCCTGCGTTCAGGGGGGTCCATTAAAAGGATAGAATTAGTCAGCATTAACGCAATGTTACCGTAATGGTAACGCTGCCTTAACGCCACCAGTTCATTTTTATGGGTGACGGAACCCGAGCGCAGGTGAAACGCCAGCATCTAAGTGCCGGAGTTTGAAGCCTCGCGCTATCTCCAAGCGCATGACATGACATGGAAGCGTGCGTCATGTGATGTGCTAGGAAATGGCGTGAGGTTTCAAACTCCGGCACTTAGATGCTGGCGTTTCACCTGCGCTCGGGTTCCGTCACCCATAAAAATGAACTGGCGGCGTTAGTTTCTGATACCAGATACAGATCACATATCTCCATCGTAGTACATCATATCAATGAAAAATAAAAATTAATAGTAATAATTATTACCAGTATATTGTTATACAATTTGTCACAATAAAATAGCCATTTAAACCTCTTACTGTTACTAATTGTATATATAGTATTCTCAGCACATCAGCATTCTGCAGTAAGCGATCATCAGCTGTTCGCGGCAGCGTGCTGACCCCTAGAGGATTTCTGGAAAATGATTTCCATCAAGTAACTAATGTGATCTAGTGATTTCAAGTAATCAAAGGGCAAGTTTTCATGAAGCCATACTTAACCTACAGTACACACTATAGACATGTCAGATCCCCCGGCGGGGGGCTTCTTTAGTAAGAGCCCATGCAATCAGTTATTATTGTCAGGCTCCTTTTTAATACAGCAATAAGAATGGAAATAAATGAAGCATTATATCATGCGTCTTAAGAATATGCTTATAGATACTACTAGAGTTTGATGGTCTCCTCGTCAGACATATTAGAAAAGGCTGTCTAAGCCAGAGACCCTTTTAAAGGGAAATGGTCACTAATACTGTTCCCACCATCATTCCCCCCCCCATGAGTAGGGGGAGTCACCGAAAAGGGGGAGATAGGCATGATGTGGACACTGGGGGAGATAGTCATGATGGGGACACTGGGGGAGATAGGCATGATGGGGACACTGGGGGAGATAGGCATGATGTGGACACTGGGGGTGCCCTCTACATCGGCCAACCACTTTGTGGCATTGTAGCAGCAAAGGAGTAGCGGGATAAAGAGAAGCCGTCATCATGATATACAGGGAGCCAGTAGATGCTGGAGTGGACACCACACAAGGAATGCATCACTCAAATGTCACTGTCAGAGACGGACAGCGGCATTTAAGTGGTTAAAAGCAGCAAGCAGAGCTAAAACGCAATACTGCCATTAGCAGACAGGACTGGTTATGTGGCTACTTCCTACCCTGGTCCATACACCCGCACCCTACACATTATGTACTGTATAAAAATGTTTCCAGATTTAAGGGTGTACTGTATTTTTCATATTATAAGACGCACTTTTTTCCCCCACAAACTGGGGGGAAAACGGGGGTGCGTATTACAATCTGAATCTTAATTAAAAAAAATCTTACCGAGGGGTGACGGAGTGGGGGTGCAGCAGCGGGTGGAGGTGGCGGCGGAACAGGGTGAATTCACGGTCCACGGGGTGGCGCGGAACTGTGGAAGTCACGAGTGGTGGGGACCATTTGATGTGCCTGATTAAAGCAAGTGGTTGCTAGAGGTTGAGTTGAGACTCCCAGAAAATGACCGCGGATCTCCATCTGCCCATGCGCCGCCTCTGCGGACATTTTCTGGAAGACTCAACTCAACCCTTAGCAACAACTTGCAGCTTCAGAATGAATCAGGCACATAAAAAATGGTAGCGCCCACCACGACCCCCCTGCAGCTCCGGGTCTAGCAGCTTTGCCCCCACCCTAAGTGGACCAGTGAAACCACAACTGCACACCCACTCGGTAAGCCATGGAGGGTCCTGGGGGATATATATACACCAGGATGGGTGGCCATGTACAAAGGATGAGGGGGGGGGGGCATGTACAAAGCATGAGGGACACCAGAATGGTGGGCTATGTACAAAGTATGATGGACACTAGGATGGGGGGCCATGTACAAAGCAGGAGGGACACCAGAACGGTGGGCTATGTACAAAGCATGAGGGCACCAGGATGGGGGCCAGGTACAAAGGATGAGGGACACCAGGATGGGGTTCATGTACAAAGCATGAGGGACACCAGAATGGTGGGCTATGTACAAGTATGAGGGACACCAGAATGGTGGGCTATGTACAAAGTATGATGGACACTAGGATGGGGGGCCATGTACAAAGCATGAGGGACACCAGAACGGTGGGCTATGTACAAAGCATGAGGGGCACCAGGATGGGGACCAGGTACAAAGGATGAGGGACACAGGATGGGGGTTCATGTACAAAGCATGAGGGACACCAGAATGGTGGGCTATGTACAAAGTATGAGGGACACCAGAATGGTGGGCTATGTACAAAGTATGAGGGACACCAGAATGGTGGGCTATGTACAAAGTATGAGGGACACCAGGATGGGGGGCTACGTACAAAGGATGAGGGACACCAGGATGGGGGCCAAGTACAAAGGATGAGGGACACCAGGATGGGGGGCCATGTACAAAGGATGAGGGACACCAGGATGGGGGGTCATGTACAAAGGATGAGGGACACCAGAATGATGGGATATGTACAAAGGATGGGGGGCACTAACATGGGGGCCATGTACAAAGGATATGTAGGCGACAATTAGTGATTATTCTGCGCTGCCAGTCAATAATGATGCTGTGCGTTAATCCAAAAAACTTGGTTTATTGATTCAATGCCTCTGAAAGAAGAAAAACCACCACTAGTGGTGGATTATATAAAATACATTTATCCTTGTAGGTGTAACGTAAAAAAAATTGGAAAAGTCAATGAGGTGTGGATAGTTTTTCAAGGCACTTTATATAGCGGACTTTCTAGGAGTAGCATTAACTTGTATGTTAAAAAAAAGGATCCTGCAAAAATACAATTTTTCCAAACTGACATTAAAGTTGTGGTTACACGCATCTGCCGCAGTTACCGCATAACGGTCGCACTCGCGGTTCACTTGCGGCAAGCCCCATACAATGTCTATGGGGCTTGCGGCAGGTGCGGCAAGTGCAGTTTCGGCACTTGCGGCAGATGTGGCAGCGAGAAAACCGCGGTTGACCGCAATTGCCGAAACCACAACTGTACCGCACTTGCCGCACCTGCTGCAAGCCCCATAGACATTGTATGGGGCTTGCCGCAAGTGAACCGCGAGTGCGACCGTTATGCGGTAACTGCGGCAGATGCGGTTTTTTTCACCGCAACTGCCGCGATCAGCGTAAAACGCTGATGTGAAAGGGGCCTAAGGCGGGGATTTTACAGTCTTGTACATTCATGTTTCTGGCAGTAATGCAACTGAAAACAAACAGCTCTTTAGTAACCGACTGAAATTTCATAGCAGCAAGTATCATGTATATACATAGAGGTTGTCCAGAAGGAAATTGCTTAGCTTGGTTGATTTCAGTGGGTCCATCCAGTCATCTAATGTGGCTTGTGCTGACTTTCCAGTATTAGGGACCTATAGTGTATTCTGTGCATCGCTGATCAGGTCTGTGCACTGGTGTAAATGCGGGATTTGAGCTTAAATATAAGATCGGGTACCGTATATACTCGTGTATAAGCCGACCCGTGTATAAGCCGACCCCCCTACTTTTGCCCCCAAAAACTGGGAAAACTTATTGACTCGCGTATAAGCCGAGGGTGGACTCCAGCACAGGTATACAACCCCCAGCAGTGAGGTATACAGCAGCCTCCCCAGTGGTAGTATACAGCAGCAACCCCAGAGGTATATACAGCAGCAGCCCCAGTGGTAGTATACAGCAGCCCCAGAGGTATATGCAGCCCCAGAGGTATATACAGCCCCAGAGGTATATGCAGCCCCAGAGGTATATGCAGCCCCAGAGGTATATACAGCCCCAGAGGTATATGCAGCCCCAGAGGTATATGCAGCCCCATATGCAGCCCCAGAGGTATATACAGCCCCATATGCAGCCCCAGGAGGTATATGCAGCCCCTATGCAGCCCAGAGGTATATACAGCCCCATATGCAGCCCCAGGAGGTATATACAGCCCCATAAACAGCCCCAGAGGTATATACAGCCCCATATGCAGCCCCAGAGGTATATACAGCCCCAGAGGTATATGCAGCCCCATATGCAGCCCCAGAGGTATATACAGCCTCATATGCAGCCCCAGGAGGTATATGCAGCCCCATAAACAGCCCCAGAGGTATATGCAGCCCCATATGCAGCCCCAGAGGTATATGCAGCCCCAGAGGTATATACAGCCCCATATGCAGCCCCAGGAGGTATATGCAGCCCCATATGCAGCCCCAGAGGTATATACAGCCCCATATGCAGCCCCAGGAGGTATATGCAGCCCCATAAACAGCCCCATAGGTATATACAGCCCCATATGCAGCCCCAGAGGTATATACAGCCCCAGAGGTATATGCAGCCCCATATGCAGCCCCAGAGGTATATACAGCCCCATATGCAGCCCTAGGAGATATATGCAGCCCCATAAACAGTCCCAGAGGTATATGCAGCCCCATATGCAGCCCCAGAGGTATATACAGCCCCAAAGGTATATGCAGCCCCATATGCAGCCCCAGAGGTATATACAGCCCCATATGCAGCCCCAGGGGGTATATGCAGCCCCATATGCAGCCCCAGGAGGTATATGCAGCCCCATATGCAGCCCCAGAGGTATATACAGCCCCATATGCAGCCCCAGGAGGTATATGCAGCCCCAGGAGGTATATGCAGCCCCAGGAGGTATATGCAGCCCCCCCATTTATATACAGACCCCCCCCCGCCGCAATCCTGTAAAGGAAGAGATTAGTATACTTATCCCTCCGCTGTCCCACCGCCGCCGCCATCACGCTCCTCCATCTTCATCCAGCGTCTTCCGTCTTCTTTTAGCTTCCTCCTCTGTCGCGCCGGCAATGACGTCATTGCCTGCGACCATCTGAGGAACCCGGAAGAAGACGGAAGACGCTGGATGAAGATGGAGGAGCGGCGGCGGGACAGCGGCAGCGGGACAGCGGAGGGATAAGTATACTAATCTCTTCCTTTACAGGATTGCGGCGGGGGGGGGGGCCTGTATATAGATCGGGGCACTGTATACTGTATACATTGTATACAGTATACAGTGACTCGCGTATAAGCCGAGGGGGTTACTTTTCAGCCCAATTTTTGGGCTGAAAAACTCGGCTTATACGCGAGTATATACGGTAATTATTATGATCTCAAATTATCTCAATGAGATAACAGGAGATAAAATTATGAAAAAAAGTTATCTTTAATTTTCTCAGGCTGTAAGGCAGTGTTTTCCCATGTGCATGCGCTGCCTCCCTGGTCATTTTCTGGAAGTCTCAACTACTTGCAGCTTCGGAATGAATCAGGAACATTGAAAATAGTGACACCCACCACAACCCCCCATAGCTCCTGTCCCGTAGCTTCACTCCCACCCTCCGTGGACCAGTGAAACCTGCCTCCAGCATCCCCACTCCACAACTGCACCCCCCCTTCAGTAAGATATGGTGGGTCCAGGGGGGAATATATATACACCAGGATGGAGGGCTATGCACAAAGGATGAGGGACACCAGGATGGGGGGCTATGTACAAAGGATGAGGAACACCAGGATGGGGGGCCATGTACAAAGGATGAGGGACACCAGGATGGGGGGCTATGTACAAAGGATGAGGAACACCAGGATGGGGGGCCATGTACAAAGGATGAGGGACACCAGGATGTGGGGGCCATGTACAAAGGATGAGGGACACCAGTATGGGGAGCCATGTACAAAGGATGAGGGACACCAGGATGGGGGGCTATGTACAAAGGATGAGGAACACCAGGATGGGGGGCCATGTACAAAGGATCAGGGACACCAGTATGGGGGCCATGTACTAAGGATGAGGGACACCAGTATGGGGGGCCATGGACAAAGAATGAGGAACACGAGGATGGGGTTCCATGTACAAAGGATGAGGGACACCAGGGCGGGGAACTGTGTACAAAGGATGAGTTACACCAGGATGGGGGGCCATGTACAAAAGATGAGGGACACCAGGATAGGGGGACTATGTACAAAGGATGAGGGACACCAGGATGGGGGCTATGTACAAAGCATGAGTGACACTAGGATGGGGGGCTACGTACAAAGGATGAGGGATACCAGTATGGGGGGCTGTGTACAAAGGATGAGGGACACCAGCATGGGGGGCTGTGTACAAAGGATGAGGGACATATATACCAGGATGGGGAATCATATATACCAGGATGGAGGGCTATGTACCAGGATGGGGAATATATATACCAGGATGAAAGACATATATACCAGGAAGGAGGACATATATACTGATTGTAAGATGGACACTGACATTATAAGACGGACCCCATTTAACATTAAAAATATTTTTTTACTGTTTCCCTTCACCAAAAAATTTGGGGGGCGTTTTATAATCTTCTGCATCTTATAAAGCGAAAAATACGGCATATAATCAACATTCAGACTTCAACGCTAGGAGGGAGAAACAAGGCAATGGGATTTATCTGAGAAAAAAAAAAAGATCATATGTGCTCACCTTGGTTAATGAAATAAGGCATATAAATGACCGCTGCTCAAAGAGCTGATATGTAGGCGACGATTAGTGATTATGCTGCGCTGCCGGTCAATAATGATGCTGTTGTAGGTTTCATATCCTTTATTGTCTATGTTGCCCTGTCTATCTACCTTCCCTTGTGTTGGAATATGTTAAAGGTCAAGTCTTACCAGTTTTTGCACTAGTCAGGGTGGAGGGAAACAGCAGTCACTAGACACGTCACGGTGGCGGGGGAAAAGGACACTTTTTAATCTTTTAATATTTAAAGATTCCATAATAACAGGGTCTGTACCACAGGACTGTGAAAGAAAGAATGCGCATATAGGGTCTTATCTCAATAACACACTTTCACTTATCGATGTGGAATTGCTCACCTTTGTCAGTTGTGAAACCCACAACTGGTAGAATAGCGTACAGGCAGCTGCTGCAGGGACCGCACTCTCAACGGTGACCGTGGTCGTGATGTAGATTCTTGGACAAAGTGCTTCGGTGTCCACGCTGCTGCTCCGAGACCAAAGAAACACAGACACGGGAATGTCTGGTACAGCTACAGCCTTTATTTTCCGACGCGTTTTGGAGCCTCCTCCCGAGCTCCTTCCTCAGGGAACAACCATGATGTTCCCTGAGGAAGGAGCTCGGGAGGAGGCTCCGAAACGCATAGGAAAATAAAGGCTGTAACTGTACCAGACATTCCCGTGTCTGTGTTTCTTTGGTCTCGGAGCACTTTGTCCAAGAATCTGTACCACAGGACTGGCGTATAGCAAATGTGGTGCCAATATTCAAAAAGGGGACAAAAACTGAACTTGGAAATTTTAGGCCAGTAAGCTTAACCTCTACTGTGGGTAAAATCCTAGAGGGTTTTCTAAGAGATGCTATACTGGAGTATCTGAAGAAAAATAACCTCATGACCCATTATCAACATGGTTTTACGAGGGACCGTTCCTGTCAAACTAATCTACTAAGCTTCTATGAAGAAGTAAGTTCTGGACTGGACCAAGGAAATGCAGTGGATGTGGTGTATATGGACTTTTCAAAAGCTTTTGATACGGTGCCACACAAAAGGTTGATACATAAAATGAGGGCAATGGGGATAGGGGAAAATATGTGTAAGTGGGTTAAGAACTGGCTTAGTGACAGGAAACAAAGGGTGGTTATTAATGGAACACACTCAGAATGGGTCACAGTTATCAGTGGGGTACCACAGGGGTCAGTGTTGGGCCCGCTTCTATTTAATATATTTATTAATGACCTTGTAGGGGGCATACAGAGTAGAATCTCAATATTTGCAGATGACACTAAACTCTGCAGGGTAATCAATACAGAGGAGGACAATTTTATATTACAGGAGGATTTATGTAAACTAGAAGCTTGGGCTGCTAAATGGCAAATGCGCTTTAATGGGGATAAATGTAAAGTCATGCACTTGTGCAGAGGAAACAAAAGGTATAATTATGTGCTTAATTGTAAAACATGGGCAAAACTGTCACTGAAAAAGACCTGGGTGTATGGGTAGATGACAAACTCAAATCACCGAATAGGTACTAAGTATTATATTGAAAAACTCACCAAAAATTGGTCGCTTTTTTCTACCCCTTGCATCTAACAGGTGGCTGCAAATTCCCCCAGGAGGTAGCACATGCGTCTAGACACCGGTACACAGACCCCTGCAACCTATAACATGGGGGCGGTTTGTAGCAACCAGGCGACCAGCCATGTATGCAGGGAGAGGCTGGTGGTGAATGCAGACACATGGACACCATTAGGCTCCTGCCACACTCAGGTGTTACATAGTGTCTGAGCAGCCAATTGGTGATGCCTCCTATTAGACCGGGCGGGCTGCTCAGCACTGAAATATGCATCACTGTGACAGACGCCCCCTAGAGGAAAACAACCTCAACTGCAATGGATAAAAAGATGCAAGTTGACACTAAAGATAATGATGTAAGGTGTCAGTTTGGTATTATGGCGCCAGAATATCGTAAGCTCGTGACCCACCGTCAAGGGCCCTTACACTCACGAGTACCTAGCCACATGTATAACACAATGTATAATTTAGCTTTAAACAAAAATCACCGAATAGGTACTAAGTATTATATTGAAAAACTCACCAAAAATTGGTCACTTTTTTCTACCCCTGGTGGTGTCCATGTGTCTGCATTCACCACCAGCCTCTCCCTGCATACATGGCTGGTCGCCTGGTTGCTACAAACCGCCCCCATGTTATAGGTTGCAGGGGTCTGTGTACCGGTGTCTAGACGCATGTGCTACCTCCTGGGGGAATTTGCAGCCACCTGCTAGATGCAAGGGGTCCCCAACTCCAGGCCTCGAGGGCCGCCAACAGTGCAGGTTTTCAAGATCTCCTTAGTATTGCACAGGGGTTGGAATCATCACATGTGCAGATGATCACATTAGCACCTGTGCAATACTAAGGATATCCTGAAAATCTGCACTGTTGGCGGCCCTCGAGGCCTGGAGTTGGGGACCCCTGCCTTAGTCTGTGTGTTACACGTTCTCATGGACAATGAGAGACAGAAATTTAGTTTTGTGATATGATGGAAGTATTACATAACACGGGAGGAAAAGTAACATTAGGTAACATATCACTAGCTGTGAGTCAAACAATAGAAAAGAAAATGTGTTCTCAAAGTAAAGAAATGAAGCAAAGATGCAATGATAGGGATATGATTGACATCACATGAGAGAACTCCATTCCTTGTATTCAATTTGTAGGAAATAAATTAGTAGCAAAATGTATAACATGGTTCTATGTTTACCCCATAAAAGACAATGCAGTCTAATAATACTGATTTCTAATAAACTTCTCCCCATAGAAGTTAATGGACTCTGTTGGTTCCATGAATCCAATTTATTCTATATCTGACAATCTGATTTTCTTCGTGTTTTGCTAAATATTGTCTCCATGCAGAATTTGTTATGAATCTCACCGCATGATCATTTGCTCACTCATCTCGATTTCCTGGGAATGTAAGTGCAGATGTTTCAATCTATGAAAAGCTGCAAGAAGGATTTCACACCTCTGATTCAGCACTGAATGTTGCTTCCAATAGAGGAAATCAGCTTTCCGCAGTTAAACATAACACTTTGGGATAATCTAGTTCAGGTATTATTTATATGTTCTAATAAATCATCTTTTTCTACTGCAGGGGAATTAATGAAAATCTGCCATCTCAAACTAAGATACAGCGTTCAACAACACAAAGTGTTTAGGCAATAGTACAACAGGCACCAGTCATACAAGCATTGAACACATGTATTTGGCCAAGCTGCTAGAAGAGTATAAAAAAAATGCATGTTTTTTTATCCAGAAAAAAAAAATAGATTATTTTTCATTGATATTGTCGTAAGTATGGGCGGCTCGGTGGCTCAGGGGTTAGCACTGTATGGTGGCTCAGTGGTTAGCACTGTATACGGTGGCTCAGTGGTTAGCACTGTATATGGTGGCTCAGTGGTTGACACTGTATGGTGGCTCAGTGGTTAGCACTGTATATGGTGGCTCAGTGGTTAGCACTGTATGGTGGCTCAGTGGTTAGCACTGTATATGGTGGCTCAGTGGTTAGCACTGTATGGTGGCTCAGTGGTTAGCACTGTATATGGTGGCTCAGTGGTTAGCACTGTATACGGTGGCTCAGTGGTTAGCACTGTATATGGTGGCTCAGTGGTTAGCACTGTATATGGTGGGTCAGTGGTTAGCACTGTATACGGTGGCTCAGTGGTTAGCACTGTATATGGTGGCTCAGGGTTAGCACTGTATGGTGGCTCAGTGGTTAGCACTGTATATGGTGGCTCAGTGGTTAGCACTGTATGGTGGCTCAGTGATTAGCACTGTATACGGTGGCTCAGGGGTTAGCACTGTATGGTGGCTCAGTGGTTAGCACTGTATACGGTGGCTCAGTGGTTAGCACTGTATATGGTGGCTCAGTGGTTGACACTGTATGGTGGCTCAGTGGTTAGCACTGTATATGGTGGCTCAGTGGTTAGCACTGTATGGTGGCTCAGTGGTTAGCACTGTATATGGTGGCTCAGTGGTTAGCACTGTATGGTGGCTCAGTGGTTAGCACTGTATATGGTGGCTCAGTGGTTAGCACTGTATACGGTGGCTCAGTGGTTAGCACTGTATATGGTGGCTCAGTGGTTAGCACTGTATATGGTGGCTCAGTGGTTAGCACTGTATACGGTGGCTCAGTGGTTAGCACTGTATATGGTGGCTCAGGGGTTAGCACTGTATGGTGGCTCAGTGGTTAGCACTGTATATGGTGGCTCAGTGGTTAGCACTGTATATGGTGGCTCAGGGGTTAGCACTGTATATGGTGGCTCAGGGGTTAGCACTGTATATGGTGGCTCAGGGGTTAGCACTGTATATGGTGGCTCAGGGTTAGCACTGTATATGGTGGCTCAGTGGTTAGCAATGTATATTGTGGCTCAGTGGTTAGCACTGTATACGGTGGCTCAGTGGTTAGCACTGTATAGTGGCTCAGGGGTTAGCACTGTACGGTGGCTCAGTGGTTAGCACTGTACGGTGGCTCAGTGGTTAGCACTGTATACGGTGGCTCAGTGGTTAGCACTGTATATGGTGGCTCAGTGGTTAGCACTGTACGGTGGCTCAGGGTTAGCACTGTACGGTGGCTCAGTGGTTAGCACTGTACGGTGGCTCAGTGGTTAGCACTGTATATGGTGGCTCAGTGGTTAGCACTGTATACGGTGACTTAGTGGTTAGCACTGTATATGGTGGCTCAGTGGTTAGCACTGTACGGTGGCTCAGGGGTTAGCACTGTACGGTGGCTCAGTGGTTAGCACTGTACGGTGGCTCAGTGGTTAGCACTGTATATGGTGGCTCAGTGGTTAGCACTGTATATGGTGGCTCAGTGGTTAGCACTGTATATGGTGGCTCAGGGGTTAGCACTGTATATGGTGGCTCAGGGGTTAGCACTGTATGGTGGCTCAGTGCTAAGCACTGTACATGGTGGCTCAGTGGTTAGCACTGTATATGGTGGCTCAGGGGTTAGCACTGTACGGTGGCTCAGTGGTTAGCACTGTACGGTGGCTCAGTGGTTAGCACTGTATATGGTGGCTCAGTGGTTAGCACTGTATATGGTGGCTCAGTGGTTAGCACTGTATATGGTGGCTCAGGGGTTAGCACTGTATATGGTGGCTCAGGGGTTAGCACTGTATGGTGGCTCAGTGCTAAGCACTGTACATGGTGGCTCAGTGGTTAGCACTGTATATGGTGGCTCAGTGGTTAGCACTGTATATGGTGGCTCAGTGGTTAGCACTGTATATGGTGGCTCAGGGGTTAGCACTGTATATGGTGGCTCAGGGGTTAGCACTGTATGGTGGCTCAGTGCTAAGCACTGTACATGGTGGCTCAGTGGTTAGCAATGTATATTGTGGCTCAGTGGTTAGCACTGTATACGGTGGCTCAGTGGTTAGCACTGTATAGTGGCTCAGGGGTTAGCACTGTACGGTGGCTCAGTGGTTAGCACTGTACGGTGGCTCAGTGGTTAGCACTGTATACGGTGGCTCAGTGGTTAGCACTGTATATGGTGGCTCAGTGGTTAGCACTGTACGGTGGCTCAGGGTTAGCACTGTACGGTGGCTCAGTGGTTAGCACTGTACGGTGGCTCAGTGGTTAGCACTGTATATGGTGGCTCAGTGGTTAGCACTGTATACGGTGGCTCAGTGGTTAGCACTGTATGGTGGCTCAGTGGTTAGCACTTTACAGTGGCTCAGTGGTTAGCACTGTACGGTGGCTCAGTGGTTAGCACAGTATGGTGGCTCAGTGGTTAGCACTGTATATGGTGGCTCAGTGGTTAGCACTGTATATGGTGGCTCAGTGGTTAGCACTGTACGGTGGCTCAGTGGTTAGCACTGTACAGTGGCTCAGTGGTTAGCACTGTACGGTGGCTCAGTGGTTAGCACTGTATACGGTGGCTCAGTGGTTAGCACTGTATATGGTGGCTCAGTGGTTAGCACTGTATACGGTGGCTCAGTGGTTAGCACTGTATGGTGGCTCAGTGGTTAGCACTTTACAGTGGCTCAGTGGTTAGCACTGTACGGTGGCTCAGTGGTTAGCACAGTATGGTGGCTCAGTGGTTAGCACAGTATGGTGGCTCAGTGGTTAGCACTGTATACGGTGGCTCAGTGGTTAGCACTGTACAGTGGATCAATGGTTAGCACTGTACGGTGGTTCAGTGGTTAGCACTGTATATGGTGGCTCAGTGGTTAGCACTGTATACGGTGGCTCAGTGGTTAGCACTGTATGGTGGCTCAGTGGTTAGCACTTTACAGTGGCTCAGTGGTTAGCACTGTACGGTGGCTCAGTGGTTAGCACAGTATGGTGGCTCAGTGGTTAGCACAGTATATGGTGGCTCAGTGGTTAGCACTGTATATGGTGGCTCAGTGGTTAGCACTGTATATGGTGGCTCAGTGGTTAGCACTGTATATGGTGGCTCAGTGGTTAGCATTGTATGGTGGCTCAGGGGTTAGCACTGTACGGTGGCTCAGTGGTTAGCACTGTACGGTGGCTGAGTGGTTAGCACTGTACGGTGGCTCAGTGGTTGGCACTGTACAGTGGCTCAGTGGTTAGCACTGTACGGTGGCTCAGTGGTCAGCACAGAATGGTGGCTCAGTGGTTAGCACTGTATGGTGGCTCAGAGGTTTGCACTGTACAGTGGCTCAGGGGTTAACACTGTACGGTGGCTCAGTGGTTAGCACTGCAGCTTTGCAGCACTGTGGTCCTGGGCTATATTCCCACCAAGGACAACATCTGAAAGGGATTGTCACATTTTTGTCCAGAAAAAATAAATGATTTTTCATTGATATTGTCATAAGTATGGGCGGCATGGTGGCTCAGGGGTTGGCACTGTACGGTGGCTCAGTGTTAGCACTGAACGGTGGCTCAGTGGTTAGCACTGTACAGTGGCTCAGTGATTGGCATTTACAGTGGCTCAGTGGTTAGCACTGTACGGTGGCTCAGTGTTAGCACTGTAAGGTGGCTCAGGGTTAGCACTGTACGGTGGCTCGTGGTCAGCTCAAAATGGTGGCTCAGTAGTTAGCGCTGTATGGTGGCTCAGTGGTTAGCAATGGTGGCTCAGTGGTTAGCACTGTATGGTGGCTCAGTGGTTAGCACTGTAGTATGGTGGCTCAGTGGTTAGCACTGTATAGGTGGCTCAGTGGTTAGCACTGTACGGTGGCTCAGTGGTTAGCACTGTACGGTGGCTCAGTGGTTAGCACTGTATGGTGGCTCAGTGGTTAGCACTGTATGGTGGCTCAGTGGTCAGCACTGTACGTGTGGCTCAGAGGTTTGCACTGTACGGTGGCTCAGGGGTTAACACTGTATGGTGGCTCAGTGGTTAGCACTGCAGCTTTGCAGCAATGTGGTCCTGGGCTATATTCCCACCAAGGACAACATCTGCAAGGGATTGTCACATTTTTATCCAGAAAAAATAAATGATTTTTCATTGATATTGTCATAAGTATGGGCGGCACGGTGGCTCAGGGGTTGGCACTGTACGGTGGCTCAAGGGTTAAACCACTGTATTGTGGCTCAGGGGTTGGCACTGTACGGTGGCTCAGGGGTTGGCACTGTATGGTGGCTCAGTGGTTAGTACTGTACGGTGGCTCAGGGGTTGGCACTGTATGGTGGCTCAGGGGTTGGCACTGTATGGTGGCTCAGGGGTTGGCACTGTATGGTGGCTCAGGGGTTGGCACTGTATGGTGGCTCAGGGGTTGGCACTGTACAATGGCTCAGTGGTTAGCAATATACGGTGGCTCAGTGATTATCACTGTACAGTGGCTCAGGGGTTGGCACTGTACGGTTGCTCAGTGGTTAGCACTGTACGGTGGCTCAGTGGTTAGCACTGCAACCCTGCAGCACTGGGGTCCTGGGCTCTATTTCCACCAAGGACAACATCTGCAATGAGTTTGTATGTTCTTCCTGTGTTTGTGTGGGTTTCCTCTGGCTTCTCTGGTTTCCTCACACACTGCAAAGACATAGTGATAGGATGTTTTAGATTTTGAGCCTCAATGGGGACAGTGTTGCAAATGTATGTAAAGAGCTGTGGAATTAATAGTGCTGAATAAATATTATTATATATATAATATAAAGATGGAACAATTGCAATTACAGAGGATAATGTATCCATCTCTAAAGCGCTGTGGAATTAAAAGTGCAATATAAATGTGTGCATATATACAGTGTTATATATATATTATATATATATATATATATATGTATCCGTTCTTATTAGCGATGATTGAGCACTAATATGCTCAGGTGCTCCGTACTCAAATTGGGCAGTTGGACGCTCAGACAGGCTCGACTCGAATACCAAGTGAATTGGAAATCAAGGGTAAACTTAAGAATTTTTCCATTAGACCCCAACAGGAGGGCTGGGGGGTAGGAAGATCACTGCAATGGATGGAAACATTGCTCAACTGGAATGTGAACTGACGCCTCTCTGACTCCCAGGTCGCTGCTGGGATCAATCCTGTCAAGGTTTTACTTAACTTTTACAGACGGTCAATAAAACATAAAAAAAAAGATAAAATAGAGTTTACAGGAAAGAATTTTAGAAAACATTCTGTCCTTTACAATGACTTGTATATAAGGCAAAATTATCAGTAATTATTCAAGCTTTTATGCAGCTGAATTTACACATGAATCCAGCATCGCTCCTCACTTTCATTTTCACTTGCATGTGCTGCTGCATTTTTCTATGCGTTTTTAACTCATGCATTTTTTGCTTTTCTGAAGCATGAGTTTTGTCTCAATAAAGTTGGTTGAAATACAGGAAGCAGAAGAAACAGAGGTTGACAAAAGCAAAGTAATGTCCCACCCCCCCCTACATATTGTACACGTGCACCCTTTAGTGCCTTGTTTAACCTAATATAGAAATACTGTAATCAAAAAATGACATGGGGTCCAACTATTTTTGATAATCAGTAAAGGTAAAGCAGTGAGCTGATATTATCAGGCTGGGAAGGTCCATGGTTTTTAGGGTCTTCACAGCCTAAAAAGAGCTGCCTGTGGCCGCACCCCCGTGGCGTGTCACATTAGATGCACCAATTCTAGCGCTTTGCTTGCCCTGGTGTGGTGGCAATTGTAGAAATGGTATTTGCATTTGTTGTCAGCTGTGTAATGTCAGCTGCATCAAGCTCTGCTGTTAGTAATAGAGATTCATCTATCAGACACCCCAGTTACTTACACGGTAACTTAAAAGAAAAAACAATCAGCAATATTTTTTTTAAAAACACCCCCAACTCTTGCCCTTGTTCATCAATTTATTAAAAAAGGAAAAAGCCAGGTAGATCCGAAGAAGTCCGCCGGATCTGAAGTAGTCCACCAACTGGAACCTGAAAGACAAAAAAAGAGAATGGTAAAGAAATAAAAGCAAGAAACTCTACCTCGTTCACCAATTTATTATTGTAAGAAAAATAAAAAAAGAAAGCTTTGAAGTAGTCCATGGAGTTCCCACGATGTCCTCCGAATCTGTGATGACCGGTAATGATATCAGTAATGTTAGCGCTCATCACTTCTCTTACTAGGTGACATAGAGGCCAGCACGAGACCCAGGAATGTCTTACGAGAGGTGACATTACTGGGTTAGTGACATCACCCCTAGTGAGACGTGTTGAGTCTTGCGCTGCCCTCTATGTCACCCAGTAAGAGAGGTGATGAGAGCTAATATTACTGATGTCATCACTGGTCATGACCTGGGGTGACCAATGAAGCTTCATTCTCGGAATGAGGTTCCATAGGTTAAAGAATCGAGTGACGTCGTGGGAGCACAATTGGAGCTGCAGAGATTTTATTTTAATAATAAATTGGTGAACGAGAGACTTTTTCTTGTCCTTCTTTCTCTCTTCTTATATTTTTTAGGTTCCCATTTGTGGACTACTTCAGATTCGGTGGACTACTTCTAATCTTCATGGCTTTTTTTTTTTAAATAAATTGTTGAAGCAGGGCAAGTGTTGGGGATGTTTTTTAAAATTAAATATTTGTGCTTTTTTTTTTTTTAACTTACTTGGTTAGCAATGGGTGTTATCTGATAGATGTCTCTCCATTACTAACATCAGGGCTTGATGGCAGCTCACACTACACAGGAAAAGCTGAGGCAAAGTGCCAGATTTGGCCCATCTAACGTGATGCACCATTTCTGAGGTGGCAGTGGGCTGCTATTTTTTAAGCTGGGAAGAGCCCAATAACCATGGGTCTTCCTAGCCTGATAATATCAGCTCGAAGCTGTCTGCTTTACCATGGCTGGTTATCAAAAATTGAGGGAACTCCACAACATTTTTTCATTATTATTTATTAGTTTAAACAAGGCTAAAAACTATCCCTCCTCTACCAGCTATCCCTACACTGTATACAGGTAACAGCAGTTTTACTAGAGAAAAAAAAAGTATGAAACCCTGAAAAGAACTTTTGTTTTAGGCTGCAGCAGCAGAATACCTAAAGAATAAAAGTAGAGCAATAAACCCTGCCTATATGCCAGCTCTAATATAGCTCTCCCTCCTAGATCATCTCTCCCTCAACTGCTTCCAAAGGAGAGTGTGCTGAGTACTCATAACCGGGTCCTTATGTAAGACCTGATGACGCAATCAAAGTAATGCCAGTAGCCAACATGGCTATGGCATTACCGTGTATGGCAGGCAATCTCTGCATGTTGATTGGCTCTTTAACAGCTGAGAAACATACGAGGTGGGGACTCGAGCATTGCGCTTAAGCACCTGCGATACTAAATCAAGTAACAAACGCACCTGAGCACTCCGATACTCGATCAAGTATTGAGCATGCTCGCTCATTACTAGTTCTTATACATCAGCAGTTATTAACATCTTCACGACCAATGGCGTATACGTATGTCCTTGGTCGTGTCCCTCCCTCTAGGTGGTATCATGCGCTGAGCCCACATCTTTTCCCGCACATGTCGTCTAATCTGATTAGTCAACATGTGAAGCTAGCAGGCGCAGGTGGATCGGAGATCCGACCACACCCATTAAACAGCGGAATCTAGCACGCACCGGCAGGGATCACGCTATTCCCCCTCCTATAGGTGACCCGTAAAGTGATCGTGGGGCGCCAATGGGTTGCCATGACAGCACGGGGGTCAGCGTTCACTGGAGATGATTGTGTGCTGTGCAGAGCCATGCATTTCAAGTCTTGAAAAGACTAGTAAAATCAATAAAAAGAAAAAAAAGAAGACATAAAAATTCAAATCATCCCCCCTTTTGCCCCATTGAAAATAAAACAATTTAAAAAAAAATACAAATATTTTGTATTTTCTTGTTCAGAAATGCCCAATCTAACAAAATATAATATAAATGAATCCAATAGGTAAACTGCGTAACAGAAAGAAAAGTCAAAATGCCAAAATTACGGTACATGTTTTTGTTCACCGCAACACTGCAAAAAAATGCAATAACAGGTGATCAAAACACTGTATCTACACCAAAATGGTATCATTAAAAACATCAGCTCGGGCACCAAAAAAGAAGCCATCACTCGGCCCTAGGACCTAAACAACGAGAAATATTACGCATCTCAGAAAATGGCGACAAAACCACAATTTTTTTTACAAATTTTTGAAGGTTTTTTTTACCCCTTAAATAATAAAAAATAAACTATACATGTTTGGTATCTATGAACTGGTACCGACTAGGGCAATCATGCTAACAGATCAGTTTTACCATATAGTGAACATGGTAAATAAAAAACGCAAAAAAAATTTGTGGAATTGCACTTAGTTTTTACAAATTCACTGCACTTGGAAAATTGGGTTCTGTTTTCCAGTACACTATATGGTAGAATGATGACTTCATTCAAAAGTGCAACTCGTCCCACAAAAAATGTCTAGATACTATGTTATCCATTCTTTTTGCGCTACCATAGACTTTAAATGGGCACGTCTCATCTGAAACATTGCAGGCATTGCAGACAGCATTTGGCCCATGTGAAACATACCATCATCAACCTAATTGATTAACGTTGGTCCAAGATTCCGTTTTTTCACAGAAGGCACTCGGATGAAAAATCTGGTTGTGTGAACATAGCCGTCCAGAAAATCAACAGTAGCTCACTTTATAGATATCTGTTTTTTATGACATTTTTATTGTCACTCCATTGGTTTTGTCAATTTGGCTTCATTGGATCTACAGAGAAGTATCAAGTCATTGACTTGCTATGAAATATGCAACTGTACATCAATAAATGTATACAGCAGTGCTTCTTATGCATATAATAATATTAATAATAATAATAATAATAATAATAGAATGGTAACTTATAACCATTATAGGAAAACACAAACAGGCAAAATGATCATGATGGTGATTTTGTCAGACTGGTTTCATGATTTTTGTACGAGAAGACAATAAGATCATAATGATTAGTAAACTGCCACTCATTGGGTATTGTCACGTAACTGTTGGACTCGGAGACTGTTCTTCCTGCCCTAGCCAACAGGCGGCGCCAGATTCCCTCAGTTAGTGATGCTGGTGATAGTGGGGCCATGTCCTCATCGGGACCTGCTACTTTGGTTCCTGCCTCTCTCACTGGCATCACCATTCTCCTCCTGTGGGTGATGCTGGTTACAGGAGAGAAGTTCCTGCAGAGATGTCTGGTAGGCGCCGGCTTTGTTCCTCTATCAGAAGTGGGGTGGTTGGTACCAGTCGCGCATCACCATCTGGTCTGGTTGTAGGGCGGTCGGGATGAGGTCATCAGGCTGTATGTTCCAGCCTATGAGAGGAACCGCGCCCTTCAAATACCTTGAGGCCTGTCCTGCAAACTGCCAGATATATTCTTGGCTTTCCCAGCTTTCTAGTCTGTGCTCTATTATATTGACTCTGACCTTTGCCTGGATTTTGACCCTTCTACCGCCTGACGATTTTGTACTGTTGCTGCCCTCCAGGTTTTGACGCTGCCTTCTCACTACACTTTTGGATCCCGACTTTGTCTATTCCCTGACCCCCTAGTCTTGTCCCTTGCTGGCGACCTCCCTGCTCCGGTCTGCTGCTCACCTATCGGCAGCTACCTCCTGGGCTCTGCTGTAATTCCAAATTCCTGTATAGGGGTAAAGGGTCTCGGAGTTTCTCGGAGTGCTGCCTTACCGGCGGCTCAGTCTTTGCAGCGGATAGTTGTCACAGGTATCAGTGGAAACCTTACCCTTAATGGGTTAAGAAACTATTTATTTGGACTGTGTTAGAAAAGTCAGGACTTTCTCGGCAAATTCAGGACAGTCTTTATGTGTATGTACCGTATATGTATTTCTACATACCTTTATAGATAAAGATAGGAATAACTGTTTAAACCAAAGCATAAAAGTAAAACCCCACAGATTCAATATTTTCACAACAGATGAATGTTACAGGCTTCACAGAATATTATCTTTGGCGTTCTGTCTTTTGCTACAATCGTATTTTTGCTACAGTCAACCATTTGCTGGCAAAGATGACATTTTCTGTGGTGTCTGATGAGAAGAAATGAATAGAGAAAAAGATATCAGTTATCATAAATCTCTGTAAAGGTTACTGCAACTGACAGGCGTATGGAGGATAACTAAGACACGGTAGCGGTATCCACTGACCCAGCTTCATCAAGGACGTTCAGTTCTGGGTACCAGTAAAGGACTAAGGACAATTCCTCTGAATATAAGACTCAGCTATCGATCTTTTGTGTTTTTTATGTTTTGTTGTTTTATAACATAAAACATTGTTAGCCGCACTCCTACACAAACCCCAAAATCCCGATTTCATTGTGGACCATTTCTTTGGGATTGATAGTAACAGTGCTGATCAAAGGAGAGGATAAACTATTTCACTACATTTTGGTGCATCCATACATCTATTTACTCAGACTAATTGCCTTATATGTTTCTATGAGGCTTCCAGTCCAGGTCAGAAGATTCGTGGTCGGGTCAGTTACTGTGGTCCAATCCCAAACTGTAATATGTGGATGTGTAAATGTATCTGTGGAGCCCTGCTCACACAGGTAGCCACAGACTTCTCTAATGCACAGTTGGGTTTCCACAGCAGGTACCTACTACATGCAACATCTTCCACCCCGGCACAGTAGGGGGAGTTCCACTTGCTGACCTTAAGCAAGGTCCCCTATAAATACTGCTGCTGGGGGAGGAGTTAGTTAGAGTGTGCAGACGCTAGGAGAGCTGCAAAGACGTCCTGGTGGTCAGGGCCGCGGTTAGGTCCGAACCAGTGACCTGGAGTGGCCCTTCTACGTTCCGCAAGCCTGAGTGGGGACAGAAGGCAAGGAGCACATAGCCAAGAGGGAGTGAGGAACTTGAGGGAGTTCGCCCAAAGAAGTACCGGATATCGGGGATCCGCACCTGTGGGATACTCCAGGACCACAGAAAACCCAGTCACACCGTGGAGGCTTCAGCCACCCAGTTTCCCAAGAGGGTCAAGAGAGGGAGCCAGACACAGCAGTGCATCACCGCAGTGATCAAAGAAGGTAACCCGAAGACCGTACAGGAGAAGAGACAGTCATCAGAGTCAGGAAGAGAGAGGAGGCGAGTCTGGCTGCATGCAGACTGTGCTTTGATTACCACAAAGGAACAGAGGAGGCCTTACACCCACTTGCTGTGGGGACCCACTGTGCAACCTGGTCACCTGTCAGTGCCCTGGACATCTTTACCTGCGTACCATCAGTAAAAGGTAAAAGAGACTTTGCAGTGTGCGTGTGTCATTCCTCTCCATTCCCGGTGCCCCTCATAGACTGCTCCAACACTCCCTATTCCAGCCACAGCTCCAGTACAAGCTGCCCCTTCTCACTACACTGCCCCGGAGGTCCAGTCCTACCTGTGGAGGACTTCACCAACTTGCTGCAGTAACATCTACCTCCGGCGGACTGTGGCGGCGCTGGTGAAACATCACCAGAAACTACAGGTGGCGTCAATACACCACTGTATATAATCCCCTGTACATATTACCCCTTTTTTGGAAGATAGGCCGAGGACACGGGGTTAGGCGCGGCCACCACTCCCCGTGACAACCGGAGCTTTAACCCTTGCAGCCTGACACCCGAGTACCCCAAAGCCTGGGCTCAACACATTCTAAGGGAATGTATGTAAAGGAGGGTCTAGTGTTAGTTTTCTTTCCCCTTGTGAGAGTGTAGGTGTATCATGCATTTATGTGTAGAGTTGGTAATTAGTGATGGGCAAACCCCAACTGAAAGTTCAGGGTCCATAACGAACACCTAGTGATGTTCTGCCCTGGGAGGGCTGTAAAAATAAGCAAAGCAGTGATTTAAACAGCAGCATTATACTTACAGAGTACCGAGCGCTTGTATTTTCGAGCCGCTCATTAACCTTCGGTTTATTCACTGGACCCTGCATCCAACAGTCAATTACAGATGCCCACTCTCTGTGACAGTGTCTGTGATTGGCTGTTGCGCTCCATCCATTGTGCCGGCATCTGTGATTGAATACCATTGGCAACGAATCTGCCATCATAGGGGGTGTAAAAATAAATAATTAAAAAATCTTTTTTTAAATAATCTATTATATAATCGCGAATCGGAAAAGCGCCCCTTCACGCGCACTTTCCGATGTCGTCATGTGGATACGAATTTAACATTGGGCGCGAAGCGCCCAATGCTGCGCGAGCAATGGCCGCGAGGCCATTGCGAGTCGCTGGCCCAGGGCGAGCAATGGCCGCGAAGCGGCCATTGCGAGCCGCTGGCCCAAAATCCATCCACAGCCCCGGCTACAACCTTAGCGATTTACCGCTCAGGTAGCGCGAGCAATGGCCGCGAGGCCATTGCGAGTCGCTGCCTGAGCCGCAATTCGCTCCCCGGGGACCATGGAGCCGAGGCGGCATTGCCGCCTCCGCTCCCCGCTACACACAATTCGCCACCCCCCCCCCCATGTCCGCACAGCCCGCCCCCATCAATGTCCCCACAGCCGACCCCCATGTCCGCACAGCCGACCCCCATGTCCGCACAGCCCACCCCCAGCAATGTCCGCACAGCTCACCCCCATGTCCGCACAGCCCGCCCACATCAATGTCCGCACAGCCCACCCCCCTGTCCGCACAGCCGACCCCCATGCCCGCACAGCCGACCCCCATGCCCGCACAGCCGACCCCCATGCCCGCACAGCCGACCCCCATGCCCGCACAGCCGACCCCCATGCCCGCACAGCCGACCCCCATGCCCGCACAGCCGACCCCCATGCCCGCACAGCCCACCCCCATGTCTGCACAGCCCGCCCCCATCAATGTCCACACAGCCCACCCCCATGTCCGCACAGCCGACCCCATGCCCGCACAGCCCACCCCCATGTCCGCACAGCCCACCCCCATGTCCGCACAGCCCGCCCACATCAATGTCCGCACAGCCCACCCCCCTGTCCGCACAGCCGACCCCCATGCCCGCACAGCCGACCCCCATGCCCGCACAGCCGACCCCCATGCCCGCACAGCCGACCCCCATGCCCGCACAGCCGACCCCCATGCCCGCACAGCCGACCCCCATGCCCGCACAGCCGACCCCCATGCCCGCACAGCCGACCCCATGCCCGCACAGCCGACCCCCATGCCCGCACAGCCGACCCCCATGCCCGCACAGCCCACCCCCATGCCCGCACAGCCGACCCCCATCAATGTCCGAAAAACCCCCCATGTCCGCACAGCCGACCCCCACTAATGTCCACACAGCCCCCCCCATGTCCTCACAGCCCACCCCCATGCCCGCACAGCCCGCCCCATCAATGTCCGAAAAACCCCCCATGTCCGCACAGCCGACCCCCACTAATGTCCACACAGCCCCCCCCATGTCCGCACATACTTACATGTCTTCTTAGTCATCTGATCGTCCGTCCGGCCAGGCGTCCTCTTCGTCCGGCCAGGCGTCCTCTTCGTCCGGCCCCGGGGATCTTCTGTCTTCTTCCAGCTCCGACGTCCTCTTCTCTTCTCATTCAGGTACAATGGACGACAAATCCGCCATTGTATCTCAATGAGATATGAGCAGCTCTTCTGATTGGTCGCTGTGTACTGCCCTCAGCCAATCAGAAGAGCCCCTCATTGAGCTCGAATTCTGATTGGTCGGCGGCCAATCCGAAATCGGGCTCACTGCCCATAGACATGTATTAGCGGTGTGTCTGCGATTTTACGGCCGACAAATAGAACCAGGTGGCCGGCCATAAAATCGCCGACACACCGCTAATGTATGTCAATGGGAAAAATAGCGGACCTGAATGAGAACTGTCTCACTTAAAATAAATAATAAATTAAATAATAAATAAAATAATTTAAAAAGAATTAAAAAATAATAAAAAATAATAATAAAAAAATAATAAAAAATTAAATAAAAATAATAATAAAAAAATAAAATATATGCTAATCAGCTCAGCCATTTTGGCGGACCACAATGAGAACTCTGTCTCACTTAAAATAAATAATAAATTAAATAATAAATAAAATAATTTAAAAAGAATTAAAAAATAATAAAAAATAATAATAAAAAAATAATAAAAAATTAAATAAAAATAATAATAAAAAATATAAATATATGCTAATCAGCTCAGCCCTTTTGCCGGACCACAATGAGAACTGTGTCTCACTTAAAATAAATAATAAATTAAATAATAAATAAAATAATTTAAAAAGAATTAAAAAATAATAAAAAATAATAATAAAAAAATAATAAAAAATTAAATTAAAATAATAATAAAAAAAATAAATATATGCTAATCAGCTCAGCCCTTTTGGCGGACCACAATGAGAACTGTGTCTCACTTAAAATAAATAATAAATTAAATAATAAATAAAATAATTTAAAAAGAATTAAAAAATAATAAAAAATAATAATAAAAAAATAATAAAAAATTAAATAAAAATAATAATAAAAAATATAAATATATGCTAATCAGCTCAGCCCTTTTGCCGGACCACAATGAGAACTGTGTCTCACTTAAAATAAATAATAAATTAAATAATAAATAAAATAATTTAAAAAGAATTAAAAAATAATAAAAAATAATAATAAAAAAATAATAAAAAATTAAATTAAAATAATAATAAAAAAAATAAATATATGCTAATCAGCTCAGCCCTTTTGGTGGACCACAATGAGAACTGTGTCTCACTTAAAATAAATAATAAATTAAATAATAAATAAAATAATTTAAAAATAATTAAAAAATAATAAAAAATAATAATAAAAAAATAATAAAAAATTAAATAAAAATAATAATAAAAAAATAAATATATGCTAATCAGCTCAGCCCTTTTGGCGGACCACAATGAGAACTGTGTCTCACTTAAAATAAATAATAAATTAAATAATAAATAAAAGAATTTAAAAAGAATTAAAAAATAATAAAAAATAATAATAAAAAAATAATAAAAAATTAAATAAAAATAATAATAAAAAAAATAAATATATGCTAATCAGCCCAGCCCTTTTAGCGGACCAGAAGGAGAACTGTGTCTCACTTAAAATAAATAATAAATTTTATAATAAAATTATTTAAAAATAATTAAAAAATTATAAAAAAAATAATAAAAAAAAAAATTAAAAATGATAAAATATTACAAAAAATAATAATTAAAAAAAAAAATCTAATAATAATTATATTACTGCTAATAATGATATTAATGCTAATAATTATGCTATTAATGCTAATAATAATGCTAATAATGCTAATAATTATGCTATTAATGCTAATAATTATGCTATTAATGCTAATAATAATAAGATTAATGCTAATAATAAGCGGCCATTGCGAGCACTCAGCCCCAATAAGTATTGAACACGCCCCAAAAAGTATTGGACCCCCCCCAAAAGTATTGGACCCCCCACCCAAAAGTATTAGACCCCCCAAAAAAAGTATTGCACCCCCAAAAAAAGTATGTGACCCCCCCAAAAAAAGTATGTGACCCCCCCAAAAAAGTATGTGACCCCCCAAAAAAGTATGTGACCCCCCAAAAAAGTATGTGACCCCCCAAAAAAGTATGTGACCCCCCAAAAAAAGTATGTGACCCCCCCAAAAAAAGTATGTGACCCCCCAAAAAAAGTATGTGACCCCCCCAAAAAAAGTATGTGACCCCCCCAAAAAAAGTATGTGACCCCCCCAAAAAAGTATCTGACCCCCCAAAAAAAAGTATGTGACCCCCCCAAAAAAGTATGTGACCCCCCAAAAACTATGTGACCCCCCCAAAAAAGTATGTGACCCCCAAAAAAAGTATGTGACTCCCCAAAAAAAGTATGTGACCCCCCAAAAAAAGTATGTGACCCCCAAAAAAAGTATGTGACCCCCCAAAAAAAGTATGTGACCCCCCAAAAAAAGTATGTGACCCCCCCAAAAAAGTATGTGACCCCCCCAAAAAAGTATGTGACCCCCCCAAAAAAGTATGTGACCCCCCCAAAAAAGTATGTGACCCCCCCAAAAAAGTATGTGACCCCCCCAAAAAAAGTATGTGACCCCCCCAAAAAAGTATGGGACCCCCCAAAAAAAGTATGGGACTCCCCAAAAACTATTCACACCCCCCCGAAAAGTCCTCACACCAGCTATAACTACTATAATCAAATTAATGCACATTCTAGAATCCCGATGCATTTGCATCGGGCTCACAGCTAGTGTATTATAAATAAAAATACAAAGCCAACACTCATTTTCCCATTTTTAAACCCAAACATACCCTCCAACAATAATCCACAGCGATGTCCGGTGAAACTTCTCTGCTTTGCTACATGCAGTGGATACATTTAGTGTACACTCAACACAGCAGCACGCCCAAAAGAACAGATCGTGAAAAACTCAAAAAGGTCGACAGCTGAATCTTATATTTAGAGGAATCGTCCATAGTTCTTCACTGGTACCCAAAACTGAATGTCCTTGATGAAGCTTAGACGTCTTAGTTATCCTCCATATGCCACTGTATTTTTGATTGCCAGCCAAGGTAAAGCCAGGCAGGATTCCCTAAATCATTACAGACAGATGTCCGTGCATTGTCTCGTTAAAGACTTCCATTGAAGGAGAACTCACCACCTGCAGGCTTCAGGGAACATTTTCTTTGTGGTCTTTTTAGTTATTATGAAGTAGCTTTGCAAGTCAGCGTATTTACATTTTTTTTTCATATCAAATATTGTCAGTTCCCTAGTGGAAGCCGCCTGAAGAATGATTGGGTAATTGAGTAAGCCTGATGTGGTTAAATGAAATCATATGAGATGGAACATATGCACAGCAAGTCATTTTAATATAGCTGTCTCATATTTTAATATTTGATTATTTCTAGAGGGAGTCTGCCTGAAACTGAAGCTGTGCACATACCCTAAATTTACCTTTGTATTGTGACAGTCTGAAGCCACTGTGGTTCTGATTAATCGTTTAGATGACCTAACATTGGAATCTAGAAGTACTGAAGCACAGTACATTGCAGTTTATATATAAACTCAGATTTATATGTCTGCTAATTTACCCCTTCAGGTCCCAGCCTATTTTGACCCTAAAGACCTTGGCATTTTTGTCAATTCTGACCAGTGTCCCTTTATGAGGGGATAACTCTGGAACGCTTCAACGGATCCTAGCGATTCTGAGATTGTTTTTTCATGACATATTGGGCTTCATGTTAGTATTAAATTTAGGTTGATAATTTTTGCGTTCATTTGAGAAAAAATTTAAAATTTGGCAAAAATGTAGAAAATTTAGCAATTTTCAAATTTTGCATTTTTATTCTGCTAAACCACTTATGTGACACAAAATAGTTAAAGGGAACCTGACCCCTAAAAATCAGCCCCCAACCTATTAATACCTGTCCCTGCACCATCAGTATTGTATTCTAGCCATCCCTTTGTGTATAAATTGGGTATTTATTAAGTTTATAAAAGTGCTTATGAGGCGGTCGACAGGGTAGGGGGGTACTCGGATCCCGGGACAGGATGACTGCTTCGATGGGGGGAATCACGGCTGGTCGGTTCCCGGTTCCGTTCCCTGGACCCTCAGTGGTGGGGATTAGGGGGAATGGTGATGAGGATGGGGGTAGTAGTGTCGTGACGCCACCTGTGGTACCTGGTAACGATGGATACCAGCACTGCAGCCGGCCGGTGAGGTGATGGTCAGGGGCGGAACTACCGTGGTGCAGCTGGTGCAGCTGCACCAGGGCCCCGGCCCGCTAGGGGGCCCCTGAAGGCTCCAGCGGCGGGTCCGTTCCGCTCCCTGACAGGTGGGTGGTAGTGGCCGCAGGAGGAGAATCTCCAGGATTCAATTGTCAGTGAGTCCCGGTGGGGGGGGGCCAGCATTTTCCCCCTCTCCTGTGAGGAATCACCGCCGCCGCCGGGCCCCGCCCCCTGAGCTGTCAGTTCTGATCTGCTTGTGGCCTGACTGGAGCAGTGTGTGGTGAGGTCATCACGCTGCAATCTCACCACACGCTGCTGCTGGAGACTCAGCAGCGCGGAGGATGCCAAGGATGGCGGGACTGGTGAGGACTGGAGTGCAGTGCTCCATGGAGGAGGAGTGTGTGGTGTGTTGAGTGGTGAATGTATGTATGTATGTATGTATGTGGTGTTGTGTTGTACCTTCAGTGCTGTTTGCAGCCTTCCTCCTCGTCTGTGGCTGCTTCTAGCCGGCAGCAGATTTGTTTACTTTCATTATCTCCTGACATGCTGCCGGCTTTGTTATTAGAAGCAGTCGGACGGGAGGGACACTGCACACAACACTCACTGGAGGGAGATAAAAGACAGAGTGGAGGGAAAGAGTTTTGGGGGGAGAGAGCAAGAGCTGAGGGCCCCAGCTGTGCAGAGAAGACAAAGGCCCCAGGTGCCCCCTGTCAGTGGGGCAGAGTTTCAGTGGGGCAGAGGGGACACAGCCACAGGTGCCCCCTGTAAGTGGGGCAGAGGGGACACAGGTCATAGGTCCCCCCTGTCAGTGGGGCAGAGGGGACACAGCCACAGGTGCCCCCTGTAAGTGGGGCAGAGGGGACACAGGCCATAGGTCCCCCCTGACAGCTATGCAGAGGAGACAAAGGCCCCAGGTGCCCTCTGTCAGTGGGGCAGAGTGTCAGTGGGGCAGAGGGGACACAGCCACAGGTGCCCCCTGTAAGTGGGGCAGAGGGGACACAGGTCATAGGTCCCCCCTGTCAGTAGGGCAGAGGGGACACAGCCACAGGTGCCCCCTGTAAGTGGGGCAGAGGGGACACAGGCCATAGGTCCCCCCTGTCAGCTATGCAGAGGAGACAAAGGCCCCAGGTGCCCCCTGTCAGTGGGGCAAAGGGGACACAGGCAATAGGTCCCCCCTGTCAGTGGGGCAGAGGGGTCACAGGCCACAGGTGCCCCTGTCAGGGAGGCAGAGGGGACACAGGCCATAGGTCCCCCCTGTCAGTGATGCACAGGAGACACGGGCAACAGGTCCCTCCTGTGAGTGGAGTAGAAGGGTCAAGGCCACAAGTCCCCCCTGGGAGTGGGGCAGAGGGGCCACAGGTCCCCCCTGGGAGTGGGGCAGAGGGGCCACAGGTCCCCCCTGGGAGTGGTGCAGAGGGGACACCGGACACAGATCCTTCCTGTCAGTGGTGCACAGGAGACACGGGTCACAAGTCCCCCCTGTGAGTGGGGTAGAGGGGTCATAGGCCACAGGTCATCCATGTCAGTGGGGTAGAGGGGTCACAGGACACAGGCCCTCCCTATCAGTGGGGCAGAGGGGTCACAGGTCCCCCTGTCATTGGGGAAGAGGGGACACAGGCAAACAGGTTTCCCCTGAGAGTCGGACAGAGGGGACACAGGACCCCCTTGTGAGTGGGACAGAGGGGACACAGTACCCCCTGGACACAGGACCCCCTTGTGAGTGGGGCAGAGGGGACACAGTACCCCCTATCAGTGGGGCAAAAGGGACACAGGTCTCCCTGTCAGTGGGGAAGAGGAGTCACAGGCCACAGGTTCCTCCTGTGAGAGTGGAGGGAAAAGCAGCTCTATGGTCCCCCCTGTTAGTTGATGGGGAGACACAGCACACAGGGGGAGAGGTAAAGTGCACAGGGCGTCCCTGTCAGGGCAGGGGTTAAGACACAGCACACAAGGGGGAGGCACAGGAGGAGAAAAACAGCCCGCAGCATATATACATATACTGTATATCCAGACCCTAGCCTCTATAATATATCACACCCTCTATATTATATATAGACAGCCTTTGTGTTATGTATACACAACCCGCAGCCTCAATTATATACACATATATATGTTTACAGCAAGTATGTGGCCCACCGAGTTGATTTCGCCCAGGGCCCACAAATATCTGGAGCCAGCCCTGTGTGTGTGTTATACAGTGCCACTGTGTGTGAGTTATACAGTGCTGCTGTGTGTGTTTGTGTTATACAGTGGGGGTTTGTGCAGGGGGATATGTATATTTCTGGGGCAGTATAGTGATACTTTTATTTTTAAGGGCATCGTGTCAGAAAGTGCTGCTGAAGATGGAGAAGAAAGAAAGTTTCTAGAGATGAACTGTGGATGTCAAATCTCATCATGGCGCCTGTGCTACAAAGAAAGAAAAGGAATGGGAACAACTCCAATCAGAGAAGATGTCATCTACAGTATAAGGTACCTTCATGGGGCGGGTGCTGGGAGATTACAGCGCGGCCGCCAACCGCCCACAGCATCGCTCTGACATACACTCCCCCGTGAGGTGCTGTCGGGTTTGAGCTGCGCCGCACACCCGCAGCTTTATTGTGACATTGAGTCCCGGGGGGGGCCCCGAAAAATTTCTTGCACCGGGGCCCACTACAGTCTGGGTCCGCCCCTGGTGATGGTGGTGCAGCTCAGGGTAGTACAGCTCCCCATAGGTGGAGCTTTACCTCAGGGCAGCAGGGTGGATGAGTGGAGTCATAGTAGTGGCTTGTGGGGGACGCTGTGGGCAGTGGCAGGGAGGCAGACTCACACACACATTAGTCTTTGTTTCGGTACCTTTTTACTGATGTCCGGTAACAGGTACAGTCCAAGAGGGGTACCAGGTTCTCAGTGCAATTTGGGATTTTCACCTTGAGAGTTGTGAAGCCTCCTCTGCTACTGTGTACGGTGGTTTGGGGTAAGTCCTGCCTATAACTGAACTCGCCGCTTCCTTCCCTCTCAGGGCTTTACTCTTTAACTGACAATGAGGGCCTTCTGTGGGGTCCCTACACTCCTCTTGGGCCCCTGGTCATGTGCTTGGTCAGGTTTGAGTGTCTCTAATAAGTTAGTACCTCAGGGTAATAGATCCTCCTGGTTACTCCGGGCTTTTCCTGCTTCAGTGTTTCTCCTGCAGGGTCAGACTCCGGTGTCCGGGTGAACTAAAGGGATCCTATATACGGTCCCTTGTCCTTTTTCCTTACTTCTCCACTGGCCTCCGTCCCTCTCTCTTGGGTGCTCTACAGCGGGTCAGTGTCCCTTGGTTCTGGGCCTTGCTTTGCCCAGCAACCAGGTCTCTCCAGCACCATATCTAGGCTGTCTCACTGGACTAACTGCTCTATTCACTGCTCAGAGCAGACTAACTGACTCCTCCCCTCAGGCCTGGATACTTATAAGGGGAACTTGCATAAGGCAGCAAGTAGAGCTCCCCTCCAGGTCTGGGGTGGAAGGTGTTGTGTGCTGTGTGTACCAAAGTGAAAATCCCACTTTGCACCGGATGGGTCCTGTGGCAGTCCCCAGCAGGGGTGCTACACTTATATTACCTGATGAACTGCAGCTTCTCAGTTCTTGAGAAGTCACACAGGGCATTCCCTGTGGCTTCTCATCGCCGCCTGTACTTCAATCATTCTATGCTAGAATACAATACTGATGGTGGAAGGACAGGTGTTAATAGGCTGGGTGCTGATTTTTAGGGGTCAGGTTCCTTTTAATAAATAACATTTCCCACATGTCTACTTTACATCAGCACAATTTTGAAGTTATAAGGGTTCAAAGTTCATGAGCAATTTCTAATTTTTCCAGCAAAATTTACAAAACCATTTTTTTTAGTGACCCCATTACATTTGAAGTCCCTTTGAGGGGTGCACATGACAGAAAACATCCAAAAGTGACACCATTCCAAAAACTGCACTCCATACGTGACATGGTTTCCGCTAACAATTGGAGCTAATTTTCCATTTAAATTGTTAGCGGACACCATGTCGCTTATGGAGAACCCATGTGCCACCAGCACAAGGGCAACTGGAAGAGTTGGGGTACAGCACCAGAAAATTGCACAATTTTCTGGGGTAGCTGTGGGCTGCAATTTGCAGTGTGGGGGGCCCACAACGTTTGGGTCTCTCCATGCTGAGGATTCCAGCCCCCAGCTGCTAAGTTGTACCTGGCTGGCTACCAAAAATACAGGGAAGGCCTTTTTTTTTATTTCTAGAAGTGATTTTAGAAAAAAAAATGACGTGGGGCTCCGCCATATTTTTGGTCCAGCCAGGTAAAACTTGGCAGCTACAGACTGCCCGCAACCCCAGCTGCCTCGTTGTACCTGGCTGGCAATCAAAAATACAGCAAAGCCCATTTTTTTTTTTATTTCTAGAACTAATTCTAGAAAACAAAAAGTCGTGGAGCTTTGCCATATTTTTGGTCGAGCCAGGTACAACTTGACAGCTGGGGGCTGGAATCCTCAGCATGGAGAGGCCCAAGCAGTCTGGACTCCATCTTTATTATAAAGATCTGACGTAGTCCACAACGAAGGTCCCACGACGCTCGATTGCCTCTGCTACATGCAGAGATTGCAGCAAGAGATCAAGTGTCCTCTTCCTACATTCTCTGGGGTCAGTGTTATCGTGCACTGTATGGCAATGATCTGTCATACAGTGCACCATGACTATGATCCTAGAGGACACTTGATCCCTTGTTGCACCCATCCATCCACCCATGCATCCATCCATCCACCCATGCACCCATTCATCCATGTATGCAAGCATCCACGCACGCAGACATCCATGCATGCACACATCCACGCACGCACACATCCACGCACGCACCCATCCATCCATGCAAACATCCATCCATGCACGCACACATCCATGCATGCACACATCCATGCACGCATACATTCATCCACGCATGCACACATGCATGCACGCACACATCCACGCACGCACACATCCATGCACACACATCCATGCACACACATCCATGCACGCACACATCCATGCACACACACATCAATCCATGCATCCTGACTCCTCTGCCTTCTGAATTACCGTAAGTAGCGACTAGCATCACACATCCTATTTCTCCTAGGAGGCCTATATAATTCCCTATCTTTTTTTATAGAAGGGAACATAACCTCTCAGAGAACCCAACGAAACTATCACAAAAGATTATCCCGTGAAATTTAGGGCATTCATAATAGAAATATATTTGTATCATTGCCCTATATGGATTTATGGGACGACTCCTGTATCTGAGTGAAGACACAATATATATAGATTTGGACTCTGCTGATAATGTCAGCTTGAGCCATGATCACTTGATTTATCATTTCAGATCCTTTGGCTTTGCTTCTCACTTTGCACCCTGCCCTTTGCCTTTTCTGCACTTTGTATGTTTGAAAAACGCTCAACAAAAAAACTTTAAAAAAATCCAACTCCTTTCACAATGTACAAACCTTTGAAGTGTTGCAATAATAGAAAAATAAAAAAAAATAGGATAGCGGGAAGAAGGTGAAAAAAAACCCTGCTGTGTCCTTAAAGGAGTAGTCTCTTACTTGGTAAACCCCTTCTTAATCCCTATGTCTGCCTCCAGTAAAATATTATTAACACTTATGCATGCTCTCCCTCTGTGCCTGTGTCATTCTAGCAGTGTTGGCAGTGGCTCTCCTGGGGATCACGTAACATTTTTTTGTCACATGATCCCTCCAGTCTTTAGGCACTGGCTTCACTCTTCCTTCAGATAAATCAAGATATCTGGAGGAAGTAATAGCTGAGGCTCATGCTCTCTCATTGGCAGAGCTGTTGAGCTCAGCATTTGGCTGCGGCAGTAATATGTACTGTAATGGCACCGCTGCTGCCAAAACACAGAGATGGGGGCAGCGGAGGATGGGCAGATTGGACCTGGACAGGGTGAGAACTACCCGTGTTGGCTTTTCTAAAAGTCTATGATTATTTGAGGAACATTTTTCTAAAAGTGGGAAAACCGTTTGAAGGAGTTCTACAGGAACAGAACACAATATTTCTACAATCCTTCGGGGGCCGTACAAAATTATCAACTTGAAAATTACCCGCTATATTTGGTTAAACAATCAACTTACCCCTACTGTGGTGGCTGGAGCTGCTTCTCTTTGGCACAGGTGGTATTGATCAATTGCTTCTCAACTGATTTTCCAGGTTTGCTAGAGCCCTAGACATCACAAGAGAGGCTGGGAGCATATACCTCACTGGGGAGGCCAAGGCTGGGTCATAAAGATCACTGAAGACCTGGATTTAAAGAGCAGACAGTCGGCAAAACACTCTACCAGCCTGAGCACTGTGTTCTCCAGGAATCTGCCCGAGGGCCACAAAAAAGATCTTCGAGGGCTGCATTCGGCCCTGGTGCCTGAGGTTCCCCACCCCTGGTCTATACACTAGGAGGACAGAGTGAGGAAGGTACATCTCACACTGTTGTCCACCCAGTCTTTCTGATATAATAGTGATGATACCAGATATGCTTAGGTATCAAGAGGCTGCTTCCACTGATATCCACCCTGTCTTTTTGATCTAATAATGCAGAGGTGAGAAGAAGCTGTTCATACTGCTGTCCACCCTGACTATCAGATATAATACTGGAGATTCCTAGGGTTATGAGATAAAAAAGAGACTGTTCACACTGCTTTTTTCGCTATTTGGTCTAATACTGGAGAGACCAGGATTTTTGAGTTAACAAAAGGCTACTCATACTGTAGTCCACCCTGTCTATTGTACCTAATATTGGGTATTCCAGGATTTTGTAGATAAAAAGACTGCTCACACTGCTGTTTTCCATGTCTATCTGGTCTAATACTGGAGGTTCCAGCAGTAACAAAGTAGGATGCAGTTGTTCACATTGCTATCTACCCTGTCTTTCTCATCTAATACTGGAGATATAAGGAAAGTTGCCAGAAGAGGCTGCTCACTTCACTGTCCACCCACTCTTTCTAATCTAATACAGGAGATAGCAGGGGTGCTGAGGTAAAAGAAAGCTTCTGTCCACCCTATCTATCTGACCTAATACTAGAGATAAAAAAGATGCTGAGTAAGAAGAGGCTGCTCACACTGCTGTTCGTTCTTTCTTTATGATCTAATACTAGATATACCAGTTGTGCTGAGGCAAGAAGAGGCTGCTCACACTGCTGTCCACCATGCTTTTCTAATCTAATACTGGAGATATCAGGGGTATTAAAGTAAGAAGAAGCAGTTTACATTGCGGTCTACATTGTCTGCCTGTATGCTGAACAGCTGCTGTGTACTGGAGAAGACAATCTATAGTTCTGTCAAGTCAATTCCAGGTCACAGCTGTGGATCTTCCTTCTGCACATGTCACAGGCTTATACCCTTGGAACATGGAAGAACAGGTAATAGTAATTGTAACATGAGAGCTGCCATGTTAATTCTAGAGTTATCACTCCATAGGTATATAAGAGTTTCTTTATAAAGGCATTTCCCAGAGAATACCTTTCTGGGGAATCTGTCAGCATGGTTTTACTATGTAATCTGAGATCAGAATAAGGTAGAGGATGGGAGTCTGATTCATTTTACTGTCATCGTGACATTGGAACTAATCAAAATTCTGCCAAAAGTAAAATATGGAAGATCTCTTAATATACATTAGTTTTGGTAGGGTAAACATTCATATGGTAAATTGTAGGAATTTATTTATAAAGGGGATTTGATAACTTTTAAAGAAGGTAAAACCCCCTTTCATTCTGTTCTTATCGTGTGGAGTTTTTATTAGTCCTGGAATGATTCACAGTGGACTATGGATGTCACATTCTCCGCTCCCTGCTGAGAAAGGCCAGATTACCACTGTGGGTTTTGTTGGTGTTTATATCATTGGGATTTTTACCATAGCCATCCAAATGAACGTTAATTAATTTCTCATTCACATAGTAGGGCACATTTATTACAGCTGATCTGTCACTTGAATAAGCTAACCTAAGCAAGGGAAGCATGGTACAACGGTAAAGCCGTGTTATTACTACATCATTGCAAAAATCCATCTCTGAGCCATCTGTGCTTTTCATACAATTTGCATCAATGTTCAGTCTTTGTCCCGTTTTTACCATCAGTGTTTCTTCAGTGATTTTAACCTATGAAAAGAAAAGTTACAAAACGTCTCCTACACGTTAGTGTGGGGGAAATCTGGCAATTTCCTATAGATTTATAGAATAGCGATATGTCTTATAATCATTAATATGTTTGTAATAATACTCGGAATGAAATATTAAAGTTTTTTCATATTTACTCATATATATAGTAGATATAGACGGTTCTTCTTTCTATATCTCTTTATATTCTTTGTCTATTTCTTTGTCTCTCTTTCTCTCTTTGTATACTCTTCTTTGTCTGTCTTTCTCAATATATCACTATATCTATCCTGATTACTTTGCTCTCTCTTTCTCTCTCCTTCATCCATTTTGTCTGGTCATCACTGCCTCCATCTTAGGCCTTCCCTCAGGCCTCTTGTGCTATTTTACGTGTGAGTTTAAGTCTTACAGAATATCTGGACGCAGCTGGAAGGAGACACAGAATTGGGGGATGGACGGGAATAACATAGATAAAACCTGTCTATGAAGGCTTCTATTGAAGAAAGTGTTGAGAATGGAATGTGAGACGACCTTCAAGTTACCGTCTGCCAGCTCGGAGATGACACCGAGGAGAGAGGCGTGAACTCAAGAAAGAAGATAGCATACTAATTACAATTAACCAATCTATACGCGTATATTAGCATGCAGACCACCTAACACCCTAGTTAATACACCCAGTTTTGAATACTCCCGCCTAGTTCATTGGAAGTATAAGATGTGTTGTACTCCGGAAGCAAGTTAGTTGTTGCTTTGATGTTGCCATTGTAGTTACTTGATGAACATAATATAGGTTTGAAACAGATCTCAGTCTGATTTATTCTTATAGTGGCGCCATATGTTCATAGTCTAATTTGGAATGACTAGTGAATGAGCAATTGCCGTGCTTACACGACCCCGGCAATTTGGCGCCGCAACGTGGGGCGTGAGCCAGCGGTCCACGACCCTTCGGACCCACGCGTGGATGCCAGTGGATGATATCCGTGACGGCTGACTTCGAGGCTTGATCACCCTCAAAGATACGGTAAGTGGAAGTCACATTCATATGTGTCGCCCTTACTCGTGTCCTCAGCCGTTACTGATTGTTCTGTGGTGTTTAGTGGGTACGAGGGGGGGTAAACGGTCAGTGATGAGGCCGTGCCGTGTGTGACCCAGTGCCACGCTCTGAACCAGCAACAGCGAGACACGTCGCCTTCTGCGCGTGCCTGTGTATTCATCACGTCTCCTCCACTGGTCATTAACATTCCTCGCTTGTTAACCCTTCCCGTGATTGTTATTGTGTATTGACGTAGAGTGAGAACTTGGTAGAATTGTGTGCTGGAGACAGCTTGGTGAACAGAGACGCAGCCTCTGTGATACAGTGAGGGGGGGCTCCTCCTGAGCAATTGAAATACCGTAGCAAAGCAGTCTATAAGCACTGGTGCTCAGATATAGGAGAGTACGGAAGCTGGCAGGCTTTTATACTCAAAAGTGCATGAAGCCAGGGCTTTGCACTTCTTGGTCCGGAGACGGAGCGTGGAGCCAATTGGTTCCATACTTCGTGTAAGAAAGGGATACGGAATCAGCAGACTCCGTGTCCGGAGGCACATTAAGCCTGGGCTTTGTGCCGGGGGCATTCATAAGGTGCATAGTAGCCAAAGGCTCAGCATCTGTGAATAGGTTGGCAGAGAGTGGAGTCTGTAGACTCTGTGCTGAGAAGTACATTGTTTGTACTATAGAGACAAGTATAGAGACACAGGGCTTTGTGCTTGTCTGCCCGTGGAATTGCAATTCTACTACGTGGAGTTGCCATTCTGCGTGGTGTGGTACATGGTAGCCAGGGCGCCGTACCACTGGACTGAATATAGAGACAAAAGGCTCGGTATTCAGTCCGGCACGTGAAGCCGGGGCTTCGTGCTTTAAGGTGAGAGTGTATGAAGCCTGGGCTTTGCACTCAGTAAAACTGGGAGTATGTGGTACTAAGTACTGGGTACTCATTGAAGTTGATTGAAGGTTGGGTGATAGCCAGGGCTTCTCAACCGAAGGTTGGGTACGTGGAACTTGGGTTCTGCCCCCTAGGGAAGAGCAAAGCAAACACGTGGTAGCCAGGGCTCCGTGTTTTTCGGTGAGACGTCACCATCGGTACAGTGGGGCTAGCTGCCTGTACCGTTAATACACCGTGCGTGGAGCCAGGGCTCCGTACAGGTGAAAGCCCAGTGTTGATTGCTGTTGTTAAACGTTTTAATCTGCAGTTAAGGCGTAGTATTTGTGGGTCATGTTGCGTCTCGTAATACAGAGGAAATCCATTCCCAACAAGTTGGATGAGGATGTAGCAGAGGCAAAAACGTTAGTGGAATCACGGGAAGGAAGGAAGGCTGTTAGGAATGTAGAGAAGTTGTACAGGTTTGCAGGTTTGCCTTTGTGATCCAGAAAAAAAATAAAAAAAAAAAAATAAAAAAAAAAGAGGGCAAGTTGAGAGATAAAGGTCTGTTGGACCAAGCGCAAGCTCACCTGCGAGTTGCGCTGAGCTTGAACAAAGAGGTGGATGGAGAAGGAGGTTCAGAAAATGCAGAACCTGTGTTTGGTTATAAAAAGTTTGTTCCTGATGATTCTCAAACATCTATTGTAACAGATAGTAAAATGGCCGCCATGTCATTGTTATTGAGTACGCCATCCCAGCCACCACCCTATAATGGCGGCGATACAAGGTCCCCGGAGGTGTGGGTGTGTTCCTAACTCCAAAGTGGTTAGGATGAATTAGAATAAGGTGTATATAATCTTATGGAGATTATTCTGTTTTATTAAAGTCACACCGACTGCCACTACACTCCATTCATGGTCCGTCTATCAATATATTTTACTATTCTTCCTGTCATGGAAAGTTCTTGAAGTTATAAAGAATAAATGAAAAATTAGATATTAAGCTATGGGATTTCAGATAATGGCTAGAATTGTTAGTTGTATATAGCTACAAGTGTGAAACAGTTAATTAAATTTGTAAACTCAGTTTGGGAGAGAAGGATTTCTTTCTTCTATTGAATTCCTTATCTAAAACAGATGTGTATGTAACCTTGTAGAAGCTGCCTATGTAGCAAGAAGGCAAAGGGGGGAGGGAAGGTGGAATCTGCACACTGTGACATGCAGACTGGAATCTTATCCATCTTTCCAAGGATCCTGAATGGCAAGATTGAATTTTTCACATTTATGGTAGTTTGATATTAATAATAATGTCTAATATTGAATACAATAATAGTAATCAGATTTGTATTGATTTATATGAGTGAATGTTGTCAATAGCCACCTGCAGCACAGGGATAATTTAGTTAGAGATGCAATTATGGCAGGGGGAAACTTTCCCTTATTTATGGTTGTTGTGTGTTTTAAAAATTAAGCTATTTAGAGGGAAAATGAATATACTGAGCGTCCAAGGGGAAATAATATATATATTGACGCTGTGGGGAGGTGGTACTAGACAGGAAAATCTGACTACAAGGTGATGAAGTTATTGTTAAGTTAATGGATCCAGAATGTATAAGGTATATCGATAAGCAGGAATATAGATTGTATCTTAAAGGGACACTCAATTGAGTCAATGTGAGATGTTAGAGATGGAAATTGGCAGGTTTGATGGAAAAAAAAAAAAAAAAAAAAAAAAAGGGGGGAGGTGGAAAGACAAGAAAGTAGTTAGGTCCTTTATCAGAATTGTGGACATCTTGTGGGTTTTATTTTTTGTAGTCCGTCATTTATTGTCCAGTAACAGAAAAATATTCAAAATAACTAGTAGAAAGTTGCAATTATATTGTTGAATAAGAATTTTCTGATCTCTGAAATTAATACAAATTTTTTAAGTTTTTTATTGCAGATATGTTTATAGACCAAAGAGACTTTATGCTGGATAATGGTAGGATCCTCACATGAGGTAATCAGAATGTTTGGTTCTGATTTGCACTTTCTGAGCGAATGGAGCGATTTCCGGTTGAAGAATTCCTTAACAATACGGTAAGCCTACTAAATGCAGTATTGGTATATTACGGTGAGGTAGACACCATGTTATCAGTCTAGGATGGTATAATCACACTGACAATCACCACAGGTGTCCTGTCCTCTCGGAGGTAGAAGGCAAGCTACAACAAAAGGTAGGAAAGGTAATGGCGGGTGGTTGCCCCATCCCAGCCGGATTGCGTCTGGCGGCCTGAGCCCTCTCTATAGTCGACTGCCTTATAGGGACTGACCGAACCACTAACAGTGTTAAACTAGGAGTCGTGAGAGGGTACAGGGCAGGCCATGATGTCTCTTATCAGCAAAGGTTAGACTGGTCTCTGCTTGGCCCCACTTTACGCCTCAAAATAGGTCACGGGTGAGATCAGGTGAGTACCTCCTAGTTCGCTCCTGGTACAGGTAAGCTGTGTATACTATCCTGCATTATTCTTGCATACAACACAACTCAGAAAGGTACGGGCTTCGAGCGGCAGTCGCTCCATGGGTTTGGAAATTGCAAGTAGCGAGCGGACAAGGAAACCAAGAAAACTGTATAAAAATTATCCCAATATGTGTAAATCTCTTTTTCCTATCCAAGGTATTATAGAATGCCAAACACACCCTGGTTAAAATTTTTTTAGAATAAGTAAGTACAGGAGTATATAATATGGTTCTTGTATGATTTTGTTGTGTATCTCTTTTCTCTTGTGGATAACTGTGCTTATTTGCAGATATTTAAGAAGTTTATATCCTTTTGTATACCCTCCATAATGATAGTGGTATATGATAAAGTGTTCAAGGGAGAATGAGTCTTGTATTTTTAAGGTTATATGTTACTAATAGTGTAAATGTAAATTTGATACACAATTCCCCAGGCCGTTTCTAATATGTTCTGAGGTTTTCGTTAGTAGGAACTTTGAAATTGGGATTTTGTAATGAAAACAGCTCTAAGTATAAATTTATTCAGCTAATATATACGATATATGTATGGTATTTACTGGTTGTGTGGGGATGGTAAGCTCCGATCTAGGTTGCCCGATGCCTGGACAGGTCAATGCACCCTGGTTAAATTAGGAGTGCAGTTCAAAAATTTACCATGGGACCCAGAGCCTTCCAGTGAGACTATCAAGAGAAAGAGAAGCATTGATCAACTCCACATGGGCTATGAGGAAGACCCTCAGGTATACATTGATGCTATTGGTGTGCCAAGGGGGGTGTCTGACCAGTTTAAGGCCCAAAATCAGGTATATGCTGGATTCGCTTCCTTAAATCCACAGGTACAGATTAATAAGAACGTTGATTGGATTAATTACATATATTACAGTGAGCAAAGGTTTGTCAATTATAGCCGTGATGCTTTCCAGGGTATAGTTGAGGAATTAGGCCCCAACACTAGAATGATTCTTCAAAACAGGTTGGCCCTTGATATGTTTTTAGTTGAAAAGGGCGGGGTCTGTGGAATGGTGAAAGAGGAGGAATGCTGTATATATATATATATTCCGAGAAATTCAGGGGAAAATGGGAAAACCACTTTAGCCCTCAGGAAAATTACTAAATTGGCTGCAGAATTAAAAACTAATAGTGGAGTAGATACATCTTTCTTTTCCAGCTGGTTAGGTGGGCTCAAAGGGTTTTTCCAACAGGCATGTCTGGTTTTGGCTATTCTGATTATAGCAGGGTGCACAATACTCTGCTGTGTGATTCCCTTGTATAGAAAGGTTACTGCAAAGATAGTTTCAGCTCATACCTATCTTTACCGAGAAACTGATACATCTGCTGAAGGAAATATTGAATTAGAGGAAATGCCTAAAGGTATATCTCTTAGACAGTCTAAAAATCTCCCTATTATCACACCCAGTTGAGGGATTTGAGTTAAGGGATAGAGGGAGAACTCCATGTGAGATTAGTATTAGTGTAGGGATTCAGATGCCTGGTGCCTTTCACAAGGAAAGAGATTTCTGAGGTGTCTGAATGAAGAAGTCCAAATCATCTCCTTATCCCATCACATGGACAGTCTCAAAGGTTCCTGGATCTAGTAGGGAAATATTAGGTAAATATAGAAAAAACTTAGGGGGGATTGTGGGGGAAATCTGGCAATTTCCTATAGATTTATAGAATAGCGATATGTCTTATAATCATTAATATGTTTGTAATAATACTCGGAATGAAATATTAAAGTTTTTTCATATTTACTCATATATATAGTAGATATAGACGGTTCTTCTTTCTATATCTCTTTATATTCTTTCTATTTCTTTGTCTCTCTTTCTCTCTTTGTATATTCTTCTTTGTCTTTCTCAATATATCACTATATCTATCCTGATTACTTTGCTCTCTCTTTCTCTCTCCTTCATCCATTTTGTCTGGTCATCACTGCCTCCATCTTAGGCCTTCCCTCAGGCCTCTTGTGCTATTTTACGTGTGAGTTTAAGTCTTACAGAATATCTGGACGCAGCTGGAAGGAGACACAGAATTGGGGGATGGACGGGAATAACATAGATAAAACCTGTCTATGAAGGCTTCTATTGAAGAAAGTGTTGAGAATGGAATGTGAGACGACCTTCAAGTTACCGTCTGCCAGCTCGGAGATGACACCGAGGAGAGAGGCGTGAACTCAAGAAAGAAGATAGCATACTAATTACAATTAACCAATCTATACGCGTATATTAGCATGCAGACCACCTAACACCCTAGTTAATACACCCAGTTTTGAATACTCCCGCCTAGTTCATTGGAAGTATAAGATGTGTTGTACTCCGGAAGCAAGTTAGTTGTTGCTTTGATGTTGCCATTGTAGTTACTTGATGAACATAATATAGGTTTGAAACAGATCTCAGTCTGATTTATTCTTATAGTGGCGCCATATGTTCATAGTCTAATTTGGAATTACTAGTGAATGAGCAATTGCCGTGCTTACACGACCCCGGCATTAGAATGTTGACAACAGACAACACACGGTCTATATACCCTGATGACGTCCATTTGCCGTCCATGATTTCCACGGACCCGTAGACTTTTATTGGTAATTTTAATCTGAGTTGTGCATCAAAAATGATAAGGTAAAAAATACATGGTAATTTCAGCTGCACCCCAACCAATGTGTTAGGTCCCCTGGCACCGCTCCCCAGCTCACCTCTCCTGGGTCTGCATCCTCTGCTCCTCTACCGATCGGGCATCCGGCGTCCAGGCATACTGTGTCTCGGAGCCAACTCCGGGTCCCCTTCCTGTGTGCTGACCACTGGGCTCACACATCAGCACACTACAATGGTCGGAGTCATGGATCTAATGAGCGGTGCACTAGGCACGGTCGCGCTCCTTCCCTGTGAATCTAGGGGCTGGCATGGCTCAACCTGACACTCCCCTTGACCAATAGCTGTCTGTCCTCCGGTATATCAGGCCACCTCCACTGCTGGGAGCTTCTGCTTCTCTGACTGGTAGTCAGGCCCACCTTGTGCTCTCCTCTGGTAGAACCCGTTCCAGCTCTCCTGACCTCGGGCTCTGGTGCCTCCTTCCCTGTTTGGCCTTATCGTAGTGTAGGAGAACCCTACGAGCCGCACCCCCTGGTACTAGCAGCTGTGGTATTTAGACCCCCTGGGCTTGCCCCTGACAATCCCTATATAGCGGTTGGGTAAACTAGGACCAGCTTACCCAGGGAAGTTCGGTACCACAGCCCAGTGGGTCCACTCTACGACGCCTTCCCCCGCATGTGTGACACAATGTGGTGTACTTAATTATATGTACAAAAAGTGTGAGCTGTAACCTGTATGTAGGAGAGACAGGGCGGAAACTTAGAACAAGAATGAATTCTCATTGCCATACACTAAAAGAAAAAAAGAATTGATCTACCTGTGGCCAATTATTTTTGCAGCTCTGATCACACTGCAGTATAATGGATATGAAAATACCAGTTTTGAAAGGTAATTTCAAATCGCAGAGAGACAGGAGAATCTGGGAATACAAACTTATGTTGACCTTTGACACATTCAGAGTAAAATGAATGTATTGGGTGGATTTATGTCTTTTTACATTAATCGAGGAATCTCTATACTTGAACAAACAACCAATCAAAGGACATAAAAACCATCTGCTTCTTATCGCTGGATGCTGATGTTTACTGCCCCAGATGATCTCTTTCCCCCCTTCCAACTCTGAGAAAGTCCTGTGTTATGCTTCACCTCACTTGGTTTATTTACTGCATTATCCAACCCTGTATATGTGTATCTATGTGTGTATTCAGAAATTATGTCATTATTAAGCCTGATGAAGAGACCATAGAGTCTCGAAAGCTTGCTATGTTTACCATCTTTTCAGCTAGCTATTAAAAGGTTTCAACCACTGAGGACTCTCAGATTATAATGCATCAAAAATGGACATATTTACATGATTTTTTGCAGACACACGGTCCGCAAATAACAGACATGTGAACCGCTCCACAGATAATGGGTATGTGTATTGTTTGTATAAACTATGGAAAGCGCATGTACTGTATGTGAAAAAATGTTTGTCTCAATGACATCTTTACAATCATGGTAACTCATGGTGCCAATCATGGCTTCTAATTGCGGAAATAATTACTTCTAATAGGGAAGTCAACTCAAATCAAATTGGTATGAAATATTTATGTCTTTTTACATTAATTGAGGATTCTTCAAATCTTGGACCAACCACTAATGAAAGGACATAAAATTATTGTGCTTCTTATCTCTGAATGCTGATATTTACTGCCCCAGCTGCTCTCCCCCCCCAACACAGACCATTCTGTGTTCTGCTTCACATCACCTGTCTTATGTACTGCATTATCCATCCCTCCATTTGTTTGCATATATAGGAGCATCTCAATGAATTACAATATCATACAAAAGTTATTTTTTTGCAGTAATTCGATACTAAAAGTGAAACACATATATAGAGTCGTTACAAACAGAGTGATCTATTTAAAGTGTTTATTTCTGTAAATGTTGATGATTATGGCTTACAGCCAATGTAAACCCAAAGTTCATTATCTAAAAAAATTAAAGTAGTGAGGATAACGGATCTGAGAGATAAAATATGACCTAAATCGGTATCAGAGGCTTCACCTTGTGTGGTTGAAGGAGAGTTGAATGCAGCACGTCATCAGCAAATACTGAAGGCAAATTTGCACTTATCAGCCCGGAAGCTGCGCATGGGATGTGCGTAGATGTTCCAACATGACAACGATCCAAAACACAAGGCCAAGTCGCCCTGTCATTGGTTACAGCAGAACAAAGTGAAGGTTCTGGAGTGGCCATCTCAGTCTCCTGACCTCAAGATCATTAAACCACTCTGGGGAGAATTCAAGCAAAGCGCAGTTCATGGAAGAAAGCCCAGGAATTTACAGGAACTGGAGGCTTTTTGCCCAGAAGAATGGGCAGCTTTACCATCTGAGAATATAAAGAGCCTCATCCACAACTACCACAAAAGACTTCAAGCTGTCATTGATGTTAGAGGGGGCAATACACGATATTAAGAACTGGGGTATGTGAACTTTTGATCAGGGTCATTTGGATGTTTTTGGTGTCATTATGATTTATAAAGAGAAAACACAGTAGTTTGACAATAAATGGCTTCACCCAACCACTAACCATGAGTGCAAAAAAGTATTTGTGTTATCATTCATAGTCTCTGAAAAAAGGCCAAGAAATCAAAAAATCTGACAGGGTATGAAAACGTTTGAGCACAACTGTATGTCCTGAGGCATATCAACAATTTGCAATTCAATTTGCTCAAATTGCCCAAAAAGTGCCCGCTGACATAGTATACATTGTTAAAAACGTGCAACTCACAGGTTCTTTCACCCCGTGTTGCAATCACGCTCCTACCCGTCTTACCCTAAGATCGGCCCTGACTAGTGCAGCAGGAACACTAGTCCTGATCACGAAAACAACACAAAGGGAATAAGACAAGCAAGAGTAAAAGAAACTTCCAGGCAGCTATCTTCAGAAACAAGTCCAAAGAGACTTTTCTTTCCACGGCTCACTCCTCCACACCAATACCAAGGTATTGCAAGCTATCACAGGCAATTACATAACTTAAGAGCTGAGAAAGCCTTAGGAGACAAAATAACAGTTTTAATTCTTGCAACACCAGTAAAAGGAAAATCTGCACGGCTAGCAGGAAAACAAAGCAGCTCCAACCAGCGCAAGCTGGCATGTAGCCACATACTGTGACTTTCTGACCCCTAGAATAGGAGAGGCCACTCTCTGTTGTGGTAGCCCATGACACCACGGAAGCTTTACATGACCTTAGGTATAAATGCACGGGCTTCCCCATAATGTCTTGCAGTTATTACGTCACTTGGAAATTGCATAAACTCAGGAGGGACTTTTGGCGCCTGTAAAAAAACCTCCTTGGAGGAGCAGCTTAGGCTATGTTCACACAGGACATTTTTGCTGTAGCAAAAAATTCAGCAAAATAGGTACAGGTTTCTAGTATCTCCAGATTTCTTGGCAAGAGATTTGCTGAGGTTTTTGTGCGTTTTTACTACATTTTGGCCATTGACTGCAGCAAAAAAGCAGAAAAGATTTGACATGCTCATTCTTGTCAAAATGCAGCAAAACCTGTACAGGCTTCAATTTCTGCAAAGAAACTGAAATATTGTGTGTGCACAGCTTTTCCATAAATCACGTAGGTTTTGCTGGAAATCAAAAAGACCGGTTTAGATTAGCATAAAACCAAGGTAAAAACTGCAGCATAAATCACAGCAAAAACGCACTTTGTGAATATAGCCTAAATCTTCAGTCATTAACAGGATCAGTTCCAGTGCTTTGTGCTGCAGAATGGTAATATATCCCTAAAAAACAGACAGAATACGGATGGTCTATGTGACCTCCGATTTTTTTTTTGCACCCATAGACTTGCATTGCCAGCATGCTGCAATGCTTTCATCAGGCCAGGGTATCAATTGAATAAGAAGAGAAAGGTGCCAGCAGCGGCGACAGACTCCATGTGATTGATCAGTTATTGTTGAGCTGGCCTCTGTCCTTGCTGCTACAATTGCACACTTTTTTTCATTGTTAATGTGTGCAAAAAAACAGCAAACCAGCACAATATTGTTACAGGAAAAAAGAATGCCAGTATGCTCACATGTGATTAAGGATTATTGAGTTTTTGCAGTTCTTGAGCAAACCTGTGGTAAAGGGGAATAATAGTTTTTTTTTAAATACCAAAGAAAATTCCCCAAAATCCAGTTAACAGCGACACAAACAATCAAATACAGCAGCACACAGTAATCGCTAATATGTATGCAAACACTGAATATATTCAATCTGAACTGCATTACTGTTATATGAAAATGAAGGTGCTTAGCACACAAATTAGCCAATTCATGAGAGTCCACCAGCCGCGACAAAGCGTACCTTTCTGGTATGCCTTTAGCTGCGCTTGCCCTTCTGGAGCCGTGGGAGTAGTTTAGGAATGCTTCAGGTACGTGTGCATTTAAAGTGGTCCTGCTTTTAATGCATTCAGGAGGCTGTAATGGCACAGCGTATATAAAAAAACATAGAGTAGGACTGCCCCATCTGAGAATGCCGTGACGTGGCGGAGTAGCTCAAAGAATTGATCAATTGTTTGCTAAATGTCTCACTTTAAAGTACAGTTAGAAATTAATATGTGCATATGCACTTTTTGTATTGCATGCTAACCACAGGCAGCGCTGGCTTCCTGGCATTTTTATTTCTTTGATTGGATCACAACCTAGTTTCATGTCTCTTCCTGGCTAAGTCTTTACTTTGAAAGCGTAACCGACGTTTACATTTTTATTCAATAAAAAAGTAGAACAAGAGATTTTAATAAACTTTCAAATATACTTTATAAATGAAATCTGGTGGAAAACCATTCAAAAACCTCCCACAAGGTGTCCCCACTAGACTGTGTCTGAAGCAGACATATGTTCATTCTCAGTCAGATTTGTCTTCACACTGAATACGGCCACATAACCATGTAAGGGAGGGGACGTGGTCTATACACTGTGCGAGGTCCTAACTGCAGCTTATGAGATTACAACAGGCTACAGCACAGTGCTGAGTAACGTCAGAATGTCAGCATCAGTACAAACTCTTCTCCCCTTTCTTTGGTATAAGCTTCTCTGATCTGTCATCTGGCTCCTTCTCTGCTGGCACCTTCTCTACTGGCTCTTCACACAGCTCAGGATCTCTCTTGCACATTCTCTGCTGTTGCACTGCATTGCTCCCTATCAGACTCTGGCTACACCCACACAGCCCTAAAATGCAGTTTTTAAAAGTGCACAAAAATGTCGAGAAAAAAGTCATGTGGTACAAAAAGAAGCATTATCTCAGCTGCTATGTGACCCATCATTAACAACCCGTGCAGTATTTTTTTTTTCAATTAAATGACAATTACTCTTTAAAGAGCAGGTGGAATCCACCAATAATTAACCCTATTTCCCTATTATTCAGCCATCACCATCACCTGCTACTAATAGCTGTTAACATGTTAAATTCTGTAGCCCATCTTTGACAGCGGCATTTATTCTGCAATGTACATCTAGCCGGCCGGGTGCATCAGAAATCTGCTAGCACCTGTTCACTGGTTAAATCCTGCTGTCAATCTCTGACAGCGCGGGATTTAACAACGCCAGTGAGGAGCGCGGCATTCCCCAAACCCATCGGCTGAGCGTTGGCGTTCACAGGAGATCATTTGTGCTGTACAGAGAGGTGCTGATGTACAGCACAAGTGCCTCAAAATTGCCTCCATGTATTTATTGAACACTATGTTTACTTTCTACCAAGCTCCTCTTCGAGGCTTATTAATTAATGAATCACTTAAGTTAATTTTAAAACTACACTCACAATATAGAGGGCAACCATTCAGGACCCAATCACTTAAAATAAGCAAAAAAGGATTAATGGGACTCCAACCAATATATAATACCTGTAAGACAAAGGAGTCACAACCTTCAATTAATTAATTAAAAAATGATTTTTAATTAATATCAACTACACTGTAGTCTTAGATATGTAATAGATATTGGCACTAAAAGACAAACATGGCAATCTATAATAAAGGTAGGAGCATGTTACCCATGTCAGGAATGTACTCCTCACCGCCCTGCATTTCATGTGGGCCTCCCCTGGGTACCGAGCTCACAGTATGCCAAATCATGACTAGTCATGAGGCATTGAGTTTCCCAGACTCCTCCTCCTGCTCAATGGTGTTGTTAGGTCCCCTGGCACCGCTCCCCAGCTCACGTCTGCTGGGTACGCTCCTCTGCCGATCGGGCATCCGGCGTCCAGGCATGTTGTGTCCCGGAGCCATCGCTGGATCCCCTTCCTGTCTGCTCACCGCCAGGCTCACGCACCAGCACGCTGCAGTGGTCGGTTTTCATGAGTGTAATGAGCGGTGCACTAGGCGCGGCCGCGCTCCTCCTCTGTGAATCTAGGGGCCGGCACAGCCCAACCTGACACTCCCCTTGACCAACAGCTGCCTGTCCTCCTGTATATCAGGCCACCTCCACTGATGGGAGGTGCCTGATTATTAAGTTAGTTAAGCTTCTGCTTTGCTGGCTGTTGGTCAGGTCCTCTTTGTACTCTCCCCTGGTAGAACTATTCCTGCTCTAATAGCCTTGTGCCTTGTTACCTCGAATTCTCCTTAGCTATACCGTAGTATAGGCTAACCCTACGAGCCAACCCCTGCTACTAGCAGCTGTGGTATTTAGACCCCCTGGGCTTGCCCCTGACAATCGCTGTATAGGGGTTGATTAAACTAGGACCAGCTCACCCAGGGGAGTTCGGTACCACGACCCAGTGGGTCCACTTTGGGGTGCCTTCCCCGGAAGTGTGACAGGTGTAACTAGATTCTTATGGACCCTGGTGCAAAATTTGAACCTGGACCTCCCCCCGCATGCTGATCAGAATAATTGGCCCTTGTAGTATTCTAAATCCTATAAAAACATGAGTGTTGGCCCACCTTCCCCTTCATTATGTAGTAACGTACCCCATCCAGAACTAAAATGTCCCCCATCCTTGTCCACTTTCTGGTAAATATGTTCCCCATCCTGGTATATATCTTGGTAACTATGTCCAAATTCTGGTATATATGTCCCCATCCTGGTATAATGTCCACTCCTGGTATATATGTCCTCATCTGGGGCCCATTCTGGTACATATGTCCCCCTCCTGGTACATGTTCCCATGCTAGGCCCCATCCTAGTATATATGTTCCCATCCTGGTAAATATGTCCTCATCCTGGTATGTCTGTATTCATCCTAGTATGTATGTCACCCATCCTGGTATATTTTTTCCTTACCCTAGACCCCATCCTGTGATTTACATCCTTATCCTGCGCCCCATCCTGGTACATATGGTCCCCATTCTGGTATATATGTTCTCATCCTAGTATGTATGTCACCCATCCTGGTATATATCTCTTCATCCTGGGCCCATCCTGGTATAGATTTCCTAGCCCTTGGCCCCAATCTGTCATTTAAATCCTTATCCAGCGCCCCATCCTGGTATATATGGTCCCCATTCTAGTAGATATGTTCTTATTATAGTCCCCATACTAGTATATTCTGGGCCCCTTCCTGCTATTTATAGTCTCTGTTCTGTTGCCAAAGCATAAAATTAAATTTTAATCAGCTCCAACAGAACGCAACATCCAGCAATCCAGCATGCAGTAACTGTCAGCTGACATCAGTGTGTATGCCATTGGGCATGATGTCACAGCCAGTCACCCCCAGTCACGGTAGGAACCTGACAGGTCTCTGCACTGCAATGTATTTCAGCTGGATTGACGTCCTTGGATGCACATCTAGCTAAAGTGGGCGCTTGGATCAGGGAGCCCTCCACCCCTAGGCCCGGTTGCAACCTCTTCGACGACAATCAATATGCCCCTACTGCTGCTTATCATGTTGTCTATGCTCCTATAGATGTGAGTGACATGATTTGCAATAGTAATTTGACTGATAGCTCCTTGTAAATTGCATGCATGCACGCACGTGACATTGTGCTTCCCTAGCATTGCATAGTGAAGCCAAGTGTACTATTTCTGGCTTAATCAGCGTACATAGGGAGGCAGCAGTGATGCAAGACTATGGAGGTCTTACAGCCAGCAAATGCCATCAGTGATACATATATTCCACCAGTGGTATATGGGGCCTTACGTTGTTTCGCCGGTGACTGTATGGAGATCCTCTGCGGCCGACTGAATCCATTGTCACTGAAGTCTCTCTGGGCATGTACAATGCATCAAGGAAGTCCAGGAGCACACACCAGGCTTCTTAAAGAGAACCTGTCACCCCATTTGGGCATTTTAAACTGTGCCCATCAGCTTAAATATTATGGAAATGGGGTTCTTCTAACCCCTATATGTGCCCAGACGCACTCCACATTAACTCAGAAAATAAGTTTTATTGTGCCCAGTACTGGCCTCTATTGAGTCGGGAAGCTGCTATTTAGTCCTGATGATTATGTCCTCGCCATCCCACAGCTGCAAAACCTGCCCTGCAGTATTTAAAATTCCCGCCCCTCCTCTGGCTGGCACCTGAGTGACAGCCACACTCGCGCCTGTGCAGTGAAGCGAGTGTCCGCGCTCCATTGAACAGTCTTGACCTGCGCCTGGTTGCAGTGGAGCTGGTGTACGTGCATAGTGCCGACGTCTCACGAGAGTTGAGAAGTCTCGCGAGACATCGGCACTGTCCAATGGAGCATGGGCACCTGCTCCAATGCGCAGGCGTGAGTGCGGCTGTCACTCAAGCACCGGCCAGAGGAGGGGCGGGAATTTCAAAAAGTGCAGTGCGGGATTTGCAACCCGGAGGGGCGTGAGGGCATCATCTATCAGGAGTAAATAGCAGCCTCCCGGTCTCAATAGGAGGCCAGCGCTGGACACAATAAAAATTATTTTCCGAGGTATGTGGGGCACGTCTGGGCACATACAGGGGTTCCTAGAACCCCATTTACATAATGTGTAAGCTGGTGGGCACAGTTGCCCACCAGGGGTTGACAGGTTCCTTTTAATGCATTGCTAAAGAGGGAGAGTGTTGTGCATCTGGTCGCGATATTGTAAATCATGTCACATGATTAGCGAGAACGATAGTCTGGGGATATCAATGCCTCTATGACTAGTCACCTAATAATTTGCATATTGTAAGCATAGTTTTACAATTAATTTTATGGTGATTCCACAATCAATAACCCATATAAAGGGCTATTAGGGAGTATGGCAGCTCCTTTTAATCGTGCATTTATATTTATGCACACCTGTTTATTAGACAACCTAATATTGCAATTCTATATAGTGGAAGAGTTCCTATACGGCACAATATTACATAAGAAACCAAATCATATATACACACACACACAGGTGTATGAATAAACAATACTCAGAAAGTTCATAAATATACAGATATTGCAGAACAAGGACACAGGGTTATAGATAAAAAAAATATAGTAAATATGAATATTAGAAACATAGTATAAATAATAACCAAACTTTTACATTCAATATATAGCACAGTGTCTAAGGAGTATTGCATATTAATGCATATTGTACAAGATGAGAACAACCCATTAGTATAAAACGTTCAATATTCCATCATGAAATCCATATAGTACATCATTAATACCCACAGCAACATCAGTTACAAAAAATGAAGTTTAACTTCCAATTTAGAACAATAAAAATGTATCATAGAAAATTGCATAATCAGAAGTAACAAATTTAAAGGGTTTGTCCTGTTTCGAAAACCAATTTTTATATAAGGTTCTGGGTTAGTTTTACTTGTCTGTGAGATACGGACCGTTCCCCTATCACAATATTTGGCCGATCCACCAGGTCCCCTAATAGGAGCTAACGTCCTCATATTGTCCTCAGAAAAACTAAGCATCACCTTCTGATTGACATCTATGGTTTTAAGTATTTGGACCTAATAGAACGATTTGTCCTATGAAGATGTCCACCTTACAGTAGATAAATACAACCTCCGATGCACAACTCATGACAAGTGACACCACGAGATTAGTTATTTCCCAAAAACTAGGCCCGTGTGCAGTGAAGCAGTGTAACAAAATGAAGTGCACCCTTACTACATTATTAACAGCCACGGATCCTCAAAAATTGCAATGTGAAAGCAGCCGTTAGTAATGTAATACCAGCTGCACCTGAAAAACACCCCACATCAGTGGCGCACCCAAGGGGGGGGACCTAAGTGTCTGGACACCCCCTTTGGACGGCCCTGAGAAGCTGGGGACCGTTTTCGTGCAGTATTAAGCATTAATTAGGTATTCAAATTCCAAAAATCGCTTGGCTTTTAGGGGGGCTTCGCTCCCCAAACCCCCCACCGGGGGCTTTGCCCTTTGGAACCCCGCTGGGGGGTGACACCCCCCTTTCAGGGCCGGTGTGTGTTTCTTGGACCCCTACCTTGGGAAATTTCTGGGTGCAGCCACTGCCCCACATCAACCCTTTTCTTAACTATGTAACTACAAGAGCTTTTCCCATTACTCTGATTCATTTTCATCTTGACTAGTTATAGGTGAGCCCGAACTATAAAGTACTAAGCACCTAGTGTTCATGCATGAACACCAAACACAAACTTCCATTATAAGTCCGTGTTACTTGTCAAGTTTGGGTTTGGCTAGGGGGGAGGCTGTAAAAAAAAGGAAATTTCATTTGAGGTCACAGCTGAGATAGCAGGGAAATCGCACCAACTGTGACCTCAGATGAACTCTCTGACGTCATCGCTCTGACTGCTGCAGCTGTCTGAGCCTTCATTGTGAAAGCACTTCTCGCGGTGAGTGGTCACTGTAATGTAACTGTTTACCGTGACGTAGCAGAGCAGGTGAGCCTCATTGAGGGGCATCGTGATGTGGATTTACCATGGGAGCTGGGTATGTTTAGGGTTAATAAATGGGTAAAAGAGTGTGTCTGTGTGTTTTATTTAAATAAAGGATTTTTCTCGGTGCTTTTTAACTATTTACTTACAGGATTGGTAATGTGGGGTTCCATAGATGCCTGAACATTACAAATTCAGGCTTGATCACTACTGTCAATTCTCAGCTGTTGTTAACCCCTTCTATTACCCCAATTATCACCACACCAGGGCAATTGAGAAAAGCCTGGTAAAGTGCAATTATTTGGCGCTTCTAATGAATGTTTCGAATTCTAGGGTGGCTGTGGGCTGCTATTCTTATCCTGGGGAGGGGGGCAACAGCTATGTGCCTCCCCAGGGTGAGAGTACCAACACCCAGCCGTGTGCTTTATCTTGGCTAAGGATCAAAATGAGGGGACCCCATGCCGCAGGTATTTTAAATTAGAGGCAGGTTGGATGGTGAGGAGAGGCAGGATGGACGGTGAGGAGAGGCAGGATGGAGGTGAGGAGAGGCGGGACAGACAGCGAGGAGAGGCAGGACAGACGGCGAGGAGAGGCAGGATGGACGGTGAGGAGAAGCAGGACAGACGGCGAGGAGAGGCAGGATGGACGGTGAGGAGAGGCTGGACAGTCCAAGCTGCAATCAAACCCGTCAGACAGTAAACAGGTAATTATAATACAGGACAGAAAGTTTTTAAAACTTATTTATTCAGTGTACAGGGCAGAACTCTCTCCCCCACCACTCAGACACTCCCCTACCCTGGGAACCTTCAAGAAAAACCTGAAGACCCACCTCTTCCTTCAAGCCTACAACCCACACTGAGACCTAATCCGCTGCACCATCTCACCTCCACCTCTCCCATTCCTACTGTCTCCCCACCTGTCCCCTATAGACTGTGAGCCCTCATGGACAGGGTCCTCTGCCCTACTGTACCTGTATGATTCAAGTGTGGTGACAGGTTCAATTTAAGTAATATTGTAAAGCAGAGTTGGACCTAAATTCCTCCAGAACGATACGTGAGACTGATAAAGTCTTAGGCCCCCTTCACATCACGTTTTTGCACATCCGTGGTGATACTTGAATTTCAAGGACCACACGGACAGGCACGGATCTGTGCCAACAGATGCCTCTGATGCCCACCGGTCCGTGTTTTCCACGGATCCGCCATCAGTTAGCTGAGATAGGGCTGTACCTTGTTTTCTGAGCAGCAAAGCAAATCGGATCCATTTTACAGATCTGATTTTTTAATGGATCGTTTTGATCCAGCCCCATAGAGCTCCATGCTATTTGAAACGGGCCGCAACGAATCCGTTTCTGTCCGATTTTTTCTAACCGGCCAAAATCAGAGAAGGCTCCGATTTTGGGGACGGGAAAAAATCTGACACACACGGATCCATCACAAAACTGACAATCGGATGCCAATAAGGACCAATCCGTGCCCATAGGGATACATGGAGGCTAAAGCGGATCCGTGGCTATGAATTTTACAACAGATGGACATGGATGAACAAAAAACGTCATACAAAGGGGGGCCTTACAGAAAACATTATGGTACTTGTAGGAATAAAGTATTTTCCAGTACTTGTCAAAAATCCAAAAAACAATGATATATTCGGAAAAACAGTTAAAATCCATCAGTACATTATTATCACAAAAAAACACATCTGTTTAGAATCTGTTCCACATTTCAACCCCGGCTCTTGGGTTCTTAGTCATTGCTACTTAGTCAGAGTTCCATTCTATACTTGTCTCCTACACAGTGGGGGAGATCGCCTTAGCTACAATAAGTGCACCAGAGCACTAATGCAATGTTCTTCAAAAAAAACTCTTACATCACATTTATTATTATATAACTATTTTTAATCTGAGTTCAACAATGGGAATGACAAGGAATGAGACCCGGTCCCAACATAAGGCACAAATTTATAATGTAAATTCTGCCAGCTAATAGCATACCTAAGGCTTGGTTCACACTTGCATTTAGGGTTCCATTTTTCTGTTCTGCTATAGGTTTTTTTTTTGGATGTCGGTCATTTTAGCAGATAGAGGGCACAGTATGTTGCAGTTTTCTTTTGGCAAAAAGAATGAATTTTGGGGACTCTGATGCCTGTATGAACTTAGCAATAAATTATTCCTGTTTAAAGTCATGTTTCATAGTAAGCTGTCAAAGGTGTGTACATGACAGTGGCGGAACTTGAGCCTGGCGTGCCCCGATGCAGCATTTAAATCGGGGCCCCACTTCATCCCTCAATTCCTAGGTGAGGAGAGGGGGTGGGGCGGTTTTAGCTTTCTATCAAAGGTGAGGTGCGGGGGGTGGTGAGTGTGCATGCTTCTTCCCTAGGTGAGGAGCGGGGGGGAGGGTGCAAGCTTCTATCCTAGGTGAGGAGCGGGGGGTGTGCATGCTTCTAGCCTAGGTGAGGAGTGGGGGGGGAGCTTCTAGCCTAGGTGAGGGGGGCAAGCTTCTAGCCTAGGTGAGGTGTGGGGGGGCGAGCTTCTAGCCTAGGGAGGGGGGGCAGCTTCTAGCCTAGGTGAGGAGCGGAGGGGGTGCAAGCTTCTTTAGCCTAGGTGGGGGGGTGCGAGCTGCTGCTACCTGTCTGTCGCCTGCCGCACATTGCAGTCCAGGGAGCCGGGGCGGAAGAGGAGAGGAGGGGCGGGATCAGCCGCGGGGAGCAGGAAGCTTCCCTCACTTCACCTCCTGCCCTCTGACACGCGGTCTCGGGGGTGGCTGGAGGGCCCCCCTGCAGGGAGGTGCAGGACCCCCTACAGGTGCTTGAGGGGCCGCCTAGCCGGTTGGGGCCCTGGTGCAGCTGAACCGCTGCACCACGGTAGGTCCGCCCCTGGTACATGAGTAATACTACTTATACTCTACTACTTCTGTCCATGATATGACTTGTATTGTACATTTTCATGTTTGCTTCTCTGCAGGCTCCATCTCTAACTTACAGTTGCCTCTTAGCTAGTGGGTGCAGAAAAACTGCCATAATGCGGTTGCAGTTCACAAACCGGGAAATATTAGTGAACTGGAGGAATCAGCTAAGATAGGGTCTGACTATGCATCTGCATCATGTGTACAGCAGGTAATAACAGCCAGAGGGGCTCTACTAAGTACTAAAGACACTTGTACTAAAGGGGTTGAATCATTTGGAGATTACTACTAGTTCATATAATCATAGAATGGTAGCATTGGAAGGGACCTACTGGGTCATCTGGTCCAACCCCCTGCTAAAGCAGGATTCATAAATCACCCAGACAGATGTCTGTCCAGCCTCTGTGTGAAGACTTCCATTGAAGGAGAACTCACCACCTCTCATGGCCCCTGTTCCACTTATTGATCACCTTCACTGTCAAAAAGTTTTTTCTAATATCTAATCTGTTTCTTCTGTTCAATTTCATCCCATTGCTTCCAGTCTCACCTTGTGCAAATGAGAATAAAGCTGATCCCTCTACAGTGTGACAGCCCTTGAGATATTTGTAGACAGCTATTAAGTCTCCTCTCAGTCTTCTTTTTGTCAAAATAAACATCCCCCAATCCTCCATTTGTTTGTCACCATAGACACAGAGGGCTGCAGGAGAAAGAAGAGACAGTTTTGCGCATGGGCGAGATTTCCTTTATTATCAGTCTATGACTTGTAAACCCTTATTATTAGTTTAGATAGGTTAAATGTGGTGACAGATTCCCTTTAAAAGTGAGGTTTTGTTCTGAATTTGTTGAAACACTGCTATATTAGTTGTGTGAAGCTAGTCCATTGTTCTTGTTGGGTTGTTTGATTGGAAACTGCAGAATATTTGGATATTTTGATAATAAACCTAATTTCCAATGGTACTGGGGAAGTCGTGATTGCAACAGAGTTACAAAATATCTTATATTTGCTTGGACAATTGACTCCTGCAGTCTGTTGAAATGACAATGACCTCTTAATATATGACCTTCCATACTAGTCTAGATGGATAAAATGGAACCATTAAGAAGTATGTAATGAATATAATTGCAATGCTTTGTTCGGATTCTGACTTTCATAGTTTTAAAGGTAGAAGGTAAACGTAAGTACGTACATCAAGTTCAATCTATACTCTAACATGTTGATCAGAGGAAGGCAAAAGCCCCATAAGTAAGATGGTAATTGCCCAATATTAGGGGATAAATTCCTTCCTAACGCCACATATGGCAATCAGACTAGATCCCCAGATAAGGTTCCATCACAAATTGTAGCAGCCATAACCCGTAATATTAGGTTCATCAAGAAAGACATCCAGGTCCTCCTTGAACCATTACAACATCATGTGGCAGAGAGTCCATAGTCTCACTGCTCTTACAGTAAAGAATCCGCGTCTGTGATTATGATTAAACCTTCTTTCCTCCATTGCATTTTATCGCAATGTTGCAGCGACCAAAAAACACCATAATTCTGGCGGATTTACTTTTTTCCATTACGCAGTTTACAGATCTGATTCAATTGATTTTATACAGGGTGGGCCATTTATATGGATGCACCTAAATAAAATGGGAATGGTTGGTGATATCAACTTCCTGTTTGTGGCGCTATCTTTGTACCCCATATTACCACACCATAACATCAATTTTGTGTTCCAACATTCTTGGAGGGATCTATCCACTGTGGGTCAGTGTCAGACCAATAGCGCTGGTTTTGTTTGTTAACTTCACCATTCACAAAAAGTTTGCCTCATCCCTCTTCTGAAGGCAATTGTCTATGCTGTGAAGATACGAGATGTGCAGCATCTGAAACATCGGATACTGGAAGCCTGTGCTGCATTTCTTCTGTGGTGTTGCTATCAGTGTGTCAAGAGTGGGAGAAGAGGGTTGTATTGAAAATCCAACACAATAGGCAGCACTTTGAACACATTTTATAAGTGATCATAAACTTGTAAATAACTCATGAAAGAATAAAGTTACATTAAAACCAAGCACACCACTGTTTTTTTTATGAAATTCTCAATGAGTTTGATGTGTCACATGACCCTCTTCCCATTGAAAAAATAAAGTTGGATCCAAAATGGCCGACTTCAAAATGGCCGCCATGGTCACCACCCGGTCACCACCCATCTGGAAAAGTTTTCCCCTCCCGTATACTAATGTGCCACAAACAGGAAGTTGATATCACCAACCATTCCCAGTTTATTTAGGTGCATCCATATAAATGGCCCACCCTGTATTTTGACAGATCAGGCATTTCTGAACCAGGCTATACCAAATATGTGTATTTTTTTAAATAGTATTATTTTCAATGGGGCAAAAGGAGGGTGCTTTTGCTTTTAACTTTTTTTTCACTATTCCTTTACTTTACTTGGTCCCTTAGGGCGCCTCAACACTGCATTGCCTGACTGCTTGTGCTGTACAGAGCCGTGATGATCCATCCATCATCTCCCACGAGCGCTGCCGCTCAGCCAGTGTTCACATGAAATGAGTCATGACAGCGACAGGGATCCTCATCTAATCCCACTCTTCATGGCAACACATCGATGTCCCATGATCACGTCATGGGGTCGCCAACGGCGGTGCGGAATAGCGCATTCCCTGCCGCGGTGTATTAGACTGCACTATCATAGTTTAACAGCACAATCTAAGGGGTTAACAGCGGCGGGCGGATCTGAAGCTGCACATGTTGGTGATCAGATGAGCCGTCATGTGCAGGGAATGATGCGAGCTCAGAGTGTGAGCTTGCATCAAAGAGAGGGAGGCGACCAAGAATGTATATATACGTCTGCCTAAGTGCAATGAGTAGATATCCTTATAGAATATTGCTGCTTGTATCTCACAGAATGGGAATAGATGAGGACATTTGTATTTTGTATGCAGAATATTTACTGACAAGATGGAAAAAATAATGACATTTCCAAAACCAACATCTCTAGGGATAAAACTTGAAACTTGGCATCATCTTTGGAAATTAGGGACAGATGTCTAGTAGTTACTCTGTACATGAGAAACTCCATAGATATGTGTGGATGAGGATGTGTGCAGTGTGGATGGCTGTACTGTCTTGTGAGTGTTATACGCACAATTCTTCAGTTACCTGTATTTACACCATAACATTATGTATTAAAGGGGTCTTCGCATCTCCATGATCCTATATGCAGTAGGTGTAATAATAATATTAGCAAATCCCTCCAATTAGAAATGTAGTATACTTCTCCTGATTAGCTGTCACTTACCTCATGTGCAGGACATTGCAGCTTAGGTATCCATGGTTACGACCACTAACAGCTAACTGTCACTATATCAGTGGTCGTAACCATGGATACTAAGCTGCAATGTCTTGCACATGAGGTAAGTGACAGCTAATCAGGAGAATATACTACATTTCTAATTGGAGGAATTTGCTAATATTATTATTATACCTACTAAATATTGGGATTGATCTTGGAGATGGGAAAAAAGTGAGAGATTCTTGAGGTTAAAGAGGAATTCCCATCTCTGGCACTTATGTTGTATTTGCTATAGATGTTGATCCCATAGATGAGGATCCCAATCTTGAGAACTGACCTCCCTTGACACCCGTTTTTTTCCGAGTGCACCGGATGCTGACCGGGGAGAGGTGGCTGTGTATGCATGGCTTTATCCATCGACTTACATGGGATTTTCATGAACAGCTAAGGCTAGTTTCACACTGTTGTTTTTTTGCCATCTGTGTGTGTTCAGCTTAAACTGGATCCACCCACATCAGTTTTCATCCACTTTGACTTTCAATGGAACCAGAGATACTTGCGGGTGCATCCAGTTGTTTCCCGTTTTCCCCTGATCTGGGTGTCAGCAGAATTTTTTACTTAGACCAAAACTGCATCTTGTTGCAGTTTTGGTCTCCATGACAAAAACCGTGTACACCTGGGGTCATGGGCACTCTAGGTGGATTTATAATGGGCTCAATTTAACCTGGATCCGTCTCCCAGATCCGGTTTTAGAACTGCGCCTGCCTAGAATGCAGTTCTATATGACACATCCCCTAGTGGGCGTGTCATTTGTCCCCGTATCCGGCGGAAATAGGTAAGCACCCGAAAGCAACTGTATGCTCCCGCGACTTGATCCAGGAGCCCGGATCAGTGATAATGCGGTGCGGTGCATCAGTTATGTATACTTGTGGTGGGATCAGGGCAAATCCCATGGGTCAAAAAAACGGTAGTTTGAAACCAGCCTAAGCAAGTATTGCACATGTGTAAAATGGAAATATTCACCTAAATGTGCGAGCTCCTAGGAGTCGGACTATCGGTTCAGTGGTCTCAAACTTGTGGCACTTCAACTGCCGAAACAGTACAACGCCCAAACGTTCTGTGCCTGGTCATTGTCAGGATAAAAGCATTGATTACACCATTTATAAAAGCGTGGCATCAATTTTGCCTAGAATTAAAGTGTAACTAAACTTCTGATACTTTTAGGCTCTTTGAAGCATTGTAGGTCGTGGCCTTCAGACCTCCAGGGACCGCTGACACTGCGGAGGAGACTTTCTTTAGAGCACGTAGTTCTGTGTGCTCGCTTCTGTTTGAGATTACTGCTTCTGTCCTGTGGTTTTACAGATCAGTGGGGGACTCGAATGTATCAAAACATTAGCAGAAGTTTAGTTACGAGCGAAACTTTCAACCATATATGTTGCATGGCTTGCATAAACTAGGAATGATCCTTTAACCCCTTCATGACCTTTGACGTCAAAGGTTGCGTTCTTTGCTTTGATGTGGGTTCGCACAAACGAGCCAGCATCTTTCCCTGCACATGTTAATTGATCAGATCAGCCGACATGTGCTTCTAACAGCTGTGGGTAGATCAAAGATCTGCCCTAGTATTCAGTTAAATCTCGCTGTCAATCTCTGACAACAGGATTTAACATGTGCATTATGCCACGCTGCCATTAGTGGGCCCATGACGTGATCACAGGGCACCTATAGACTATCGTGACAGCCGAGTTCAGCTGATGACCCCTGTTTCTGTCAGGACAATATAAAATAATTAAAAAAAAATACACATATTTGGTATCACTGCATTCAGAAAAATTGAAGATAAATAAATCTGATGGGTAAACAGCATAACGTAAAACAAAATTAAAAAAGATCGAATTACGTTATTATTGGCCACCAAAACAGTGCAATACAATGTAATAAGAGGCGAACAAAGCATCGTATCTACCCAAAGATGATATCAGTAAGAACTTGAGGTCAGAGAGCAAAAAATAAGCCGTCGCACAGCCCAGACCCCATCCACAAAAATAACACGTTCCAGTTCCCTAACCAGACAAGGAGCAGCCGCTCCCCCAATCTGGTTTTGGTAATTCACCAGCTTCAATTAAATATCCATCCTCGTACGCACATTCAGTTAATATGTATTGCAGGGCAGGGAACCCTTCCTGCTACACAATAGTTAACATAGCCACAGGCCTAGCAGAGGTCGGCAGCTGACGCCTGCGCGCACATCGCTTATGTAGGACATCACTGTCATGCGTCAGCTGTCCGCGCTGCATATGCAGCAGGGAGAGGATGCTGCTGGACCACGGACAGCTAAGTAGAACATTTATTTAGTAGCACCAAAGACGATTATATGGGGACCAAGATGAGAGACATATGGAGACCAGGATGGAGGACATATGGTGACTACAATTGAATAAACACACTGGGGTCCAGGATGAGGGATATCACAGTAATAGCACAGGTTGGTACACATATGGGGACCACAATGGGAGACAAATGGAACAGAATGGAGCACATATGGGGACCAGGATGGAGACCAATGAGGACAGAGGGAGCAGATATGGGACAGGATGGAGCACATATGGGGACTAGGATGGACGCGTATTGGGAGCAGGATGGAGCAATGGGGACAGGATGGGACATGGGACAGGAGGCACATATGGGAACCATGGATGGACACATATGGACAGGTGGAGCAGGCAGTATGGGACCAGGATGGGCTGGGAGTGCACATATGGGGACCAGAAGGGCATATGGGGACGATGAGCACATATGGGGACCAGGATGGAGACATATGGGGACAGATGGAGCATTATGGGGACAGGATGAGATATGGACCAGGATGGGAGCACACATAGAGAGCACAGTGGAGTGCATATGGGAAACAGGATGGCGACATTACAGAAAGAGCACAGGATGGGTAACATAATTACTGTATGGGGCCTAGAATAAGGAACATACATGATTAGTTTATGGTGTCAAGTGAGGGACATAATTACTGTAGGGCCCAATTAAAGAATATTATAACTACTGTAATACATTTAACTTTTAAGGATATTGTTTTCTATCAGAGGGGGGGGTCCTGTTACTGTGCACTGTGGCACTGTATTGCTTTTTTTCTTCATCTGGGGCAGTGGAGAAGTCAGGGAAAAAGTGGGAAATTTATTCTAGAAGTGATCAGCTATACATGTCTGTGTGTTATTTTCTGAAAGATGAAGTACTGCCTGGAAGAAGAGGTGATAGCAATTTGCAACGGATAAAGAAGAAAAACACAGATGACTTCACCTACTACGTCAGTCACTTGTAAATCAATCTATTACACTTGCAGACACACTTTATAGTATAGCAGAGCTCCTGTGTATGTCACCAGTTGTATTTTTGTAAACTATATACTATATATAGAGCTCCTGTGTATAATGTTACCAGTGATCCCTGTATTACTAGTACACTGACACTGTATGCAGAGTTCCTGTGTATAATGTTACCAATGATCCCTGTATTACTTGTACACTGACACTATATGCAGATCTCCTGTGTATAATGTTACAAGTGATCTCTGTATTACCTGCACACTATACATAGCTCCTGTGTATAATGGCACTGATTGTAATATTAGCATTATTAAAGTGATCCTGTCAAACCCGAGGGCCTATTAAACTAAAAGTACCACCTTCAGCAGTGCCTATGCTGTATTCTGTGAGCTGGGTGGGTTGCCTGTATCCCTACGTACTATCGACCAAGTCCCGTGCCACCTCCTCTTCTGGATTGCCAGATTTCTTGTGCAGCTTTACTAGCAATTCTTGTAAAATGTTCCTGTTTTATGTTTCAGTGTCAGTGTTTCAGTGTCATTCATTCAGTGTTATGAGACCGCGGGACTGGCGGCCGGTAACTGAACTCACCCAGGACAGCGTTGCCATAGTAACCACAACACTGTCCAAAGGTGACGACACCGCTTACAGCCCAGGTCTCTTACTCAGTCATTCAGTGATCAGAGATCACGGGGAGCGGACGAGTTCTTCCTCTCCGTGGTCTCTGATGTAGCAGAGCTGAGTGTGTCCAGCATGAAAGAAGACAAGGATCGTGGAGGGATATGAGTGTAGGGAGGAGATAATAAAGATGAAGTCACTAAGTGTCTCTGTGTTTTTATGCATAATAAAATTATTTTTCTCCATTGTGTCTTTTTGTGTGTCTTTTTTTAACCATTTATTAGAGATTCTTAATGGCCAGGTCTAACTTGGCCCGACATTAAGAATCTCAGGGCTTAAAACCGTCTGGCAATACAAAGCTGGTAGCAACCCCATTTAAACCAGCATGCCACCGCCACCAGGGCCACTGGAAGAGCAGGGTAAAGCGCCTGGTAACGGCACTACGATGAATGCGCCATTTTCAGGGGCGACAGTGGTTTTCAGCGTGGGGGGACCCAGAATACTTGGGCCTTACCATGCTGAGAATCCAGCCCCAGCTGTCTGGTTTTACGGCCGGAGCCCACACATTTTTTTTTCTAAATAATTTCTTTAAATAATTAAAAAAACTAATGGTCCTCCTGTAATTTGATCACCAGCCAAGGTAAAGCCAGGCAGCTGGCGGTAGCAGCTTGTAGCTGTCTGCTTTATCTGTGTTGAGAAACAAAAATACCGCCGAGCGCAACATCATTTTTTTTATTGTTTATTTATTTGTAAACTGCTATATGAGTGAGGAACCCAACAGTCAATCACAGACGTCTGTCACAGAGGATGGGTGACTGTGATTGGCTGTTCGAGTAATCTGCAATCAGCCCATTCATTCTACTATGGTAGAATGTATGGGTGGTTCCAGTAGCCAATCATAGACGCCCATTCTCTGTGACAGCATCTGCGGGACACTTTATAAAGTGATTATTTAGGTGTATGTAGAGGGATTATGGCCACCTTCACAGAATGCAGCATAGCCGCTGCTGAAAATGGCACGTTTAGTTTAATAAGCTCTAGGGGGTGTCAGGTTCACTTTAATATTGTGAATTTTTATTAATGATTAGTTTTATAGTATTCGGTCATTATGTTATAGTAATATGTGGTCTTATCAGAGTGTGTGTGCATTTTTTCCTTGTATGTGGTATTATTCAGTCACTGTAGTGGTAATATGTGGCCTTATCATGGTGTGGCTGTATTTGAATAATACCACATACAAGGAACAAATACAGCCACACCATGATAAGGCCACATATTACCACTACAGTGACTGAATAATACCACATACAAGGAACAGTCACTGTGGTAGTAATATGTGGTCTTTTCATGGTGTGGCAGTATTTGTTCCTTGTATGTGGTATTATTCAGTCCCTGTGGTGGTAATATGTGGTCTTATCATGGTGTGGCAGTATTTGTCCCTTATATGTGGTATTATTCCATTACTATGTGGTGGTCTGGTCATGGTGTACTGGTATGTCTCCCTTGTGTATAATAATAATAATGTGTAATGTGTGAATAATTTATTATTCAGTCACTATATGGCAGTGATATGTGGTCTGATCACAGTGTGTTGGTATATTGCACATTTTTGGCCTGTGGCTGCTGAGGCTAGAGATTAGGTGCAGCAGACAATAGAGGTGACGGATTGACAGGAGGTCATCATTTCCAACTTGAGCAGGGTTCCTTTAGTACTAATTTTGTAGAAAACCCTTTAATACAATTCACGATAGTAAGAAGTGACTGAATAACTGAAACAACTTGGACCTGACAGACGGTAATGAGACTGTACATGAAAGTACAGGTGGGGGTAAGAAGGGTAAAACGTTTAACTTTTAGTTACCATTAATTGTATTTCATTATTGATGAAAGTGCATGAAAATGGATGCGGCTAGAGAAATGAGTGTAGTATTCACATGGAGCTCACTTTTGAAATAGGCGTGGTATCCCAACACAAACAGGGAACCTGTTGTGAAAAAATAGAATCCCACCCCTGAACACGCTACACATAAGGAGAGAAGCAAAAGAAAAGGAAATAAATTAAGTTGTGGAGTTGTGCTGATACATGAAAAAAAAGGGAAAGACAGCAGCATCCTGGATACATATACATCTCATACCCAGCCTGTATTACAGGGAGAGACACTCCCATAAAAGAGAAATGTGAAACCTGGATCAGGCTGAAAATCTCAAATCAGGGGTCTGAAAATAATTGAAGAAATGAAGATTGCAGGATGAAACTTTGTGCAATTGTGCTGTCTAAACATAACCAAGAATGTATGCTAATTTAATTACTGTATGTTAAATGTGTGCATAGCATCTAGTAGTATTGCAGATGTGACTAAGTTCAGATTTCAGTACTTGAACCCAGTGATCATATATTAATTTTATCCACTTGTATCTAGTGACATTGAGCATTTAAAGGAAAACTGTAAGGTCAGAAATCCATATGGAACTGCTATCATTTTCTAATTCCTCCCTCTACACTCTAAACTCTATTTATGTATTTCTTTTTTTTATATTCCCCTCCTATCTCCTGTAAACTTCAAATAAAGAGATTCATTCCATCTGTCACAGTGCGTGATCCACTTAGTTCTCTGCTGTCCCTCCCCATAGATGAATATGCATGTCACATACTCACACCACATCACTGCACAGGAGATTACTGGGGTGGAGGGCTGTATTCTCCTCTCTGCTCTGTGTCTGCAGCCAAGAAAGAGGTGAAATACAGCACAGAAACTGTCACAGCAGGGACACCTGCTTACAGAATCAAATGGAGTCTAGATTACGCTGGAAACACACTATCTTACTTACATGCGAGTCTCTCAGACGAGACTCGGATCAGTGACCCTGAATGGCCTCTCCCTCTCTGGACGGAAGTGTGATGCTGCACAAAAACACAAGCAGCTGACACATGCGATAGTGTGTTTCCTCCCTAAGACTAATAATAGCTCTCTCACTCCTTGTCTTCATCAGAACAGAAGCTACTGAAACCTGACACTGCACTGTTCGCAAAGGGAGGAGGGAGGAGAGAGCTGTTGAAAGGGAGTGCATAATTACATGACAGTTTATACAGCACAGGACTATTTCTGTTTGGTTATAATGGAGAGGACTAATGAAAGAGCTCACTGCAGGATCTGGCAATGCCAATAACATGGAAACTACAAAGGGTACAATATTGATTTTGTATTTTTTTAAAAGGTCTGCCCAGGCCCTATTCAAGGGTAATAATAGTATCATACTGTAAAATGACCTGACAGTGTCCCTTTAAAGGACTGCAGGACTGTGCAGCTTAGGTGTCCATGGTTATGACCACTCATATAGTGATGGCTAGTTGCTAGTGGTTGTAACAATGGATGCCTTAGCTGTAATGCACATGAGGTAAGTGACAGATAAACAGGAGAACTATACTACATTTCTAATTGGAGGGATTTGCTAATATTATTATTATTTCACCTACTACATAATAGGATAGGATATTGGAGATGGGAATACCCCTTTAGGTGATACCCTGCATAGGTATTGTTGTCCGGTAAACTGTATATCTGCAGTGAATTGGATCTAGCCAAATAGCAAACAACAAGGTATAAAAAGCGAAAGAATAAGATTATTGTGGTTGTCTGGGCCAAACAGTACATTGCCGTGGGGAAGGATTATGTAATAATCATACTGACCTACAACACCCACCTGGATTAAGTGAAGACTGCTTCGTGGTCAGCGCAGAGACAAAAGGCAGTGATGTCACTTCTCTACCAGCCTGTGATTGGCTGCAGTGGTCAGATTACTTTGAGCAGCTCATTGTCACATCCTCAGACTCTGTTCCTGCAACTTCTGTATCTGCCACCAGACGCCGCTGTGTTCACTCCAAAGGTGCTACTGGTGATTTAGTAGTTTGACTTGTGGATGTGTTGTAATGGCTGCCCAGCTGTGGTCATTAACGTCAACCAATTAGGAAGTACTGTGGTCTATTTGAATTCTCTGTGTGCTCCAACTGGTTGCCAGATATACTCCCTGGTTCACTTGGTATTCCTGCTTTATATTATTGATTTTCTGCCTGATTTTATACTATTCTACAGCCTAGGGCTGGGTGATTAATCGAATTAATTTGATTAATTCGCCCCCTGCTTTGGCCACGATTGTTGTTTTAGTAACAATCGTGAAATTCGATTTAAAATGGCGGCATTTCCGGTCCGGCGTCACCAGGTACTTCCGGTGGGCCGGTGCACACTGCGGTGCGCTCCGCCTCCTCCCCGGCTGGTGCTGGACAGGCCCGGACACTGGGGGCCGCCGACCTCCGCCTCCTCCCCGTCCGGCGCTTGACAGGGCCGGACACTGGGGGCCGCCGACCTCCGCCTCCTCCCCGTCCGGCGCTTGACAGGCCCGGACACTGGGGGCCGCCGACCTCCGCCTCCTCCCATGCCGGTGCTGGGCAGGCCCGGACACTGGGGGCCGCTGACCTCCGCCTCCTCCCCGTCCGGCGCTTGACAGGCCCGGACACTGGGGGCCGCCGACCTCCGCCTCCTCCCATGCCGGTGCTGGGCAGGCCCGGACACTGGGGGCCGCCGACCTCCGCCTCCTCCCCGTCCGGAGCTTGACAGGCCCGGACACTGGGGGCCGCCGACTGGTGCGAGGAGAACTACGCCGTGTCCTGTGAGTATACATCGCCGAGTTCTGTGAGTGTCCAGTGCACTGTGTGTATGGTGTATACTGTGGTTGTATGGTTACTGGTGTGTTGTATGGTGTATATGTGTGTGTGTGTATGGTGTACTGTGTGTGTATGGTGTATACTGTGTGTGTATGGTGTATACTGTGTGTGTATGGTGTATACTGTGTGTGTATGGTGTATACTGTGTGTGTATGGTGTATACTGTGTGTGTATGGTGTATACTGTGTGTGTATGGTGTATACTGTGTGTGTATGGTGTATACTGTGTGTGTATGGTGTATACTGTGTGTGTATGGTGTATACTGTGTGTGTATGGTGTATACTGTGTGTGTGTGTGTGTGTGTGTGTGGTGGTGTATACTGTGTGTGTGTGTGTATGGTGTATACTGTGTGTGTGTGTATGGTGTATACTGTGTGTGTGTGTGTGTATGGTGTATACTGTGTGTGTGTGTGTGTATGGTGTATACTGTGTGTGTGTGTGTATGGTGTATACTGTGTGTGTGTGTGTATGGTGTATACTGTGTGTGTGTGTGTGTATGGTGTATACTTGTGTTGTGTGTGTATGGTGTATACTGTGTGTGTGTGTGTATGGTGTATACTGTGTGTGTTATGGTGTATACTGTGTGTGTGTGTGTATGGTGTATACTGTGTGTGTGTGTGTGTGTGTGTATGGTGTATACTGTGTGTGTATGGTGTATACTGTGTGTGTGTGTGTGTGTATGGTGTATACTGTGTGTATGGTGTATACTGTGTGTGTGTATGGTGTATATACTGTGTGTGTGTATGGTGTATGATGTGTGTGTGTGTATGGTGTATGATGTGTGTGTATGGTGTGTGTATGATGTGTGTGTGTGTATGGTGTATACATGGTGTGTGTGTGTGTATGGTGTATACATGGTGTGTGTGTGTATGGTGTATACATGGTGTGTGTGTGTGTGGTGTATACATGGTGTGTGTGTGTGTGTGGTGTATACATGGTGTGTGTGTGTGTGGTGTATACATGGTGTGTGTTGTGTGTGTGGTGTATACATGGTGTGTGTGTGTGTGTGGTGTATACATGGTGTGTGTGTGGTGTGTGTGTGGGGTGTGGGGTGTGTGTGTGGGTGTGTGTGTGTGGGGTGTGGGGTGTGTGGGGTGTGGGGTGTGTGTGTGGGGTGTGTGTGTGGGGTGTGTGTGTGGGGTGTGTGTGTGGGGTGTGTGTGTGGGGTGTGTGTGGTGTGTGTGGTGTGTGTGTGTGTGTGGGGTGTGTGTGTGTGTGTGTATGGGGTGTGTGTGTTGTGTGTGTATGGGGTGTGTGTATACGGTGTGTATGGGGTGTGTGTATGGTATATACATATATACTGTGTATGCTGTATACATGTTTACAGTGTGTATGATATATACTGTATATATAAAAAAAAAATCGAGATTTAAATCGAAAATCGTCCATAGGGTTAAATAAAATCGAGATTTTGATTTTTCCCAAAATCGCCCAGCCCTACTACAGCCTAATGATTTTGTACTTTTCTGACTTCGACTTTAACCCTGCTTAGCGACTTTTCTATTCCTGAACTGCAACCCATCTATTGGTAGCAACTCTCTGGACCTTGCAGTAAATCCAGATCCCTGTATAGGGTTTAAAGGGTGTCTGGGTATCTCTGGATTGTGCCTGACAGTGCAGTTTGCATTTAGGCTGTCCAGGATTCTCCTCTTTACCTATAGCTCGGACAGCTGTTACACTCCTCACCATATCAGATGGCATGCTGGTTATCACCTGACCACTTCA